>JAPZDZ010000011.1:15739827-15761949 GCA_029783805.1 Acanthurus tennentii
CTAATGATGGTGGCCTTACAGCCGTAATACCAGGGTGAGGTACTAAACTCTATACTTTTAAGGGTAACAAGTGTTTTACATCTATGTAGCACAACATCTTATGTTAAATCAATCAGTGCCAGATTTTGGTACCTGACAAAACATCCAGGTGAGGGACTAAGTGTATACAAAGAGAGAAAGCAACACTGCATTTTCTCTGCAGCTTGTTCAGGCAACATTGAGTCAAGCTAAGCCCCCTGTCACACCTAATGTTAGCACATCTGCAGCAAGCACCCGAGAAGGCAAACCCTCCAAATATGAAAAAACTTCACATGAAGCATTGACAACTCCAACGACATCTTTGATTAATTAATCATCTAGTTGAATAGGCTGCTGCTGGAGATAATTAAGCTGTTTTCTTCGTCTTGTTTAAAACTAGCTTCCATCCTAACTAGCGTAAGCTGACAGCCTCCAAAAGTCTGCAACAACATGCTATTTATTACGCTTCAACAGTACATGAGATATTTTTTTTATCATGTCTGAAAAGCTTTGATTGTCAGCAATAGTACATGAATCACATACTACTCACACAAAATATTCTAGCATGAAAGCACTGCAGAGGTGACAACAACAATTACATAATAGACGATCTTACGTTGCATTTGCTGACCGATCAGATCACATAGAAAATAAAGTACCTGTCTGATATCTGTATAAAATACCAGGTACCTGTATTGATTTAATAAAGAGTACAAAAGTTCTGTAGTTCCTCACACCAAATGGGGGATATCTTTGCGATTAAAAATTCCCAATATTTTTATCTTTGAAGCTGACATGAGACGTTTCACTCCCTGTGCTGCCACTAATCACAGTCTGAATGTGAATGAAGCATTATCAAAGAGGCCAAAAAAGTTGAAGAAAATCATCAAGCACAGGTGAAGAAGCTTGTAATAAGACGCTGGACACTTTGACTTGTCAAACATGAGGGTAACTAATAACATTAACAGTGACTGTATCCCATTAAGGTGTGCCAGAGACAGGGGCCGGTTTAATTAATAAAATAAATTACGTCTCCATTCCATTTAAGTGCTCCAGTAAGACGTATTACTGAGTCAGGATGCTCGACAGCAGGAATATGATACCTGGTATATGATAATTCACTTTTGTGCATGTTAGGTCACAGGCACATATGGAAAGGATGGATCTGGCTTTAATATTACACCTGTTCTATAAAATGTTTGCATTAGAAAAAGGTTTGTTCGCTTCTGTCTGATGATATAAGAATTTAAAAGTACATAAGGACAGTTCACCCTCACTTCATTCCTTGAATGACCACATTCTATCACATAGACCTTTATCTGCACCTCTGTATTCACATAATGAATCCCAGTGCAAGTCAGATCAACCACAACATGGCAGCAAAAAAAAAAAACCTTCATTAAACTGCAAAACATCCATATAAATATTTTATTATGTGACTGTGATCAGCAGAAACTCTATGACATCAGACAAATATATGACTTTATTACAACATTTTTCAGCTTTGGCTCAGCAGGTTTACGCACACAGAGCTTTTCATAGTGGTGAGGTTGAAAATCTACACACTAATATTAAAGGACAGGCTATAAGATATTTCCTGTGTGTCATGAGAGTTCATTTCATTACTTGTTGGAGAAGTGCAGCCAGGGGACATGTCATGCCAATATGTACTCTTGACTGAAAGCTGTGTTTGACTAGAGATGAATGTCACAGAAACATTGAAAGTGAAGTATCTCAAATATATATAAAAAAATATACATTTGTCATTTTATATTGATTGCTGCAGAAAAAGAAATATTCTGCTTTACATTTGGCTATAAATTATATGAGGCAACAGTGTTTCAGCAGCAGGTGTTTAAAATATAAAATAATGAGGTGCATCTCCAGGCAGCAATTAAATCCCACTATCATCCACTCTGCTTTCAGCATGCATTTTACGGACTGCTTTTGACTCAGCGAAGCCCAGAGTTTTTATATCTGCAGGAAGATGTGTCAGTGTTTTCTGTTCTAGTCACTGAATTCCTTAAAGCCACACAGGATTTAATTTGTAGACTATGTTTTATGATTGACTGCCAAGCACAAGAGAGCTGCTGATAACACACAATGTGCCTGTCTAAACGTCCACCAAACACACCAGTGTTATTGTTTCCTGTCGTATCCATCTTTGCTTCCGCTCCACTCACTTCTCCTCTTCCCTCTGTCATGCTTTCAGTCTTATCCACATTTTGTGAATGTCACAGAGCGCACACAGCAACACTCACCAACCATCTACATCTCCATCCATCCTCGACACCGATGAGAGCCTGCTTTCTCCCTTCCCTTCCTCTCTTTTGTCCCTCCCTCGCTCCCACCATTCCTGCTCCCGGGCTCCCAGCCTCGCTGCAACCATCTCCCCTCCCCCTCCCTCGGAGCTCCATTGTGAGTGCTTGGTTCAGCAGCCTCAGCCACTCCTGCAGTATGCAGCCTTGCCTTGCCTTTACCGTGCAGCCCGAGCCAAAGGCAGTACAGCCTCCCATTTGGGGCTCAGGGGAGGGGAAGGGAAAGCACTTCAAACTGCAGATCCAGCCAGGAAAACAATACAGCGCCGACTCCCGAGCTCATCTACAGGCTGTGAGAATCGGAATGTTCGCTGACATCTATTGATTTGCTTCTTCACAGCTGAAATACACTTATCCTCTCTGTCTCTGCTCTCGTCTTTCGTCTCACTCACATCCCTTGTTTCACTCTAAGTAAACAACAGACATGTTAGCCGAGGAACTGCTTACACTGCAATTTTCTGATAAGCCGCATGGCAGCAACATGTAAAGAATTTGGCAGGTGCATGAGCACATTCATCTGATTTACAGCGTTTCTTACAGAGGAAGAAACACAGTGGGTAGAGGAAAAAGCAAGGACTGCAGGTCTCTATTGAAACCATTCTTCCTTCTGTAAAAAACAACCTCATGAATACTTATGTATAACACATAAGATGATAAAATATTTCATTGACATGATCATAGAGCCGACGCCATGGTTACAGAAGACAAGCTTTCTAAAATAGATCACTGCTGCAAAAGTATCTCTATTATCTCAACAGATTGTACCACACCTTGTTGTTGATGCATTAGCATCTCATATGCCCAAATCACTAAAAAGTGAAGTGCTTAACACAACCTATTTTTAATGAGAGTTCTTGGAGAGAATATATAATGTAGATTGTATTTAGTACTGTATTATTTAGTATTGTATTTAGTCTAGAAATAATGGCCTCTGAGTTGCTTCAATGTCTGACCCTTGGTGACTCTTAATTCTCTTTACAGATGTGCTGCGAGAGGATTGGGGCTGAATCTAACACAGCTTAAAGTCTTGCACTTAGCTATCCGCAAAAAGCAAATAAAAGCTGCATATTTGTCAAATCAAATCCAATTATGTAACTGTTCATCTCCCTCTGCAGGCACATCTCTCTGTGTTTGTCTGTGTTGGTACTGCAGCCTCGGGGAATCAACTTTCATGTCGCAAGAATTTTATTTTATTTTCAAGAACATAAATAAGAAGATGTGGTAAAAAAAATATATATATACAACAGAATAAGACTGTAGTACTAGTAATGGTTATATGAGAGAGTTTCCCCACATACAGCTTACAGTTTAGATATGTGCAATTTAGTGTCAGTAGTTATAATCATAAACATTTAAGAGGCTCATCAGACAGGGTAAATAAAACTCTTTTATCTTGTTCCTGCCAAACTGCACAAAAAAGTTACACATTCCTAACAAAGAAGATACTCAGTGGCTTATCTCCTCTCACTAACATACATTAATACCTCCCATACAGCTTCATTCTCACCCAAATTATACTCCTTTTTTCTTTTTTGCTTATATTGGACCTTGACTCAGTAGTTAAATTTAATTTATGTGAGTAAAGGAAAAGTGTATAAGATTTAGCGACACCTAGCATTGAGGTTGCAGATTGCAACCAAAAGTAAAGGCTTAGTCTTCCCAAGCAAATAACTACAATTGCCACTAGAAACATGAAAAACACCAGTGTTTGGCTCTTCTGTTCTGGGCTACTGTACATACATGGCTGTGCAACATGGCCGACTCTGTGGAAGAGTCCTGTGATATAAGGGGCTCATTCTAAGGTAGCGAAAACATGACTTAATATTTAAGAATAGCTAGTAAGTAACTCTGAATACTCTATTCCATCTCTGCCAATAGAGCCCTCTGAATCCTTTACTCTGGTCCTTTAATTTTTGAGCCACATGGAGGGATGGATTAAAAAGAGCACAGTAATATACAGCCAGGAACAATACGCAGTCAGGGTCATTGGGTGATGATAGACTATCTCATCCTAATCCATCCATCCTCTTCTAATGACGACTGTGACCTTCCATATAATCAGAGGAATCACAGCAGAATGGCTGCAAAAAGACTGATGAGGACATTTGAGTAACTGATGGTCAGCGAGAATGGTTTTGGAAAAAGTCCTGAACTTTTCACTTCGAGCCTCTATTAGAGTCACGTCAGCCTTTTCTGAACTGGACTGTTATTTAAATATTTGTCTTTTCGTCTGATAACATTGGTGGCCTTGTTATGAGCTGAAATAATTTTCAGTTGTTGAAATAATTTTCCAAAGAAGAAACAACTAGCAGTACATATTGTGTCAGCCATCTCTGTTTTACACTGTTGTAAACTAATTACACCAGGATTATTTTACTGTTTATTTTGTGACATGTTACAGACCAAGAAACAGTTGATTAATTAGGAAAAATATTCAGCAGAATAAATTGACAATGAAAACAATCATGAGTTCCTCACATGGCAAAATAATCATGCCTGCAATCCCACCATCGTCTCATCTTAATGCATTGACTTTTTTTTTTTTGTTACATAACAAAGGATTAGTATACTGATGCTCCAAAGTCTGCAAAACAAAATGGAATAAAAATGCAAACATTATGTACTGCAAGATAACATTAGTCTGCTGTTAGCTATTTCCATTGATGATTTTCCATTGGATAAACAAGCTGCCTACCTAAAAATCAATATGAGTGAGGATCTTTTTTGTATAGACCTGCAATGGCTGCCACCTCATACAAAGTGGGATTATTGTATAAACTGATGCTACTTCTGCGGAAATATTTGAGAACTAATCAGACATGGTTTGCCAGGAGCTGAATGGCTATGAAGAGGATGAAGAAAAGTAACCCATTTAATGTACAAGAGGAAGGATGTCACTCGACTTCAGCCACTGCAGAAACACCCATAAAAAGCTTTGTTTAATTGTTAAGCGTGTTCCCTGCAGCACTTTCACAAGCATGGAAGCCTGCTCCTGAATTATTCAGCACCCAAGGTCACAGCGCTAAAACCTCTCTATTTTCTGTCTCCAACGTTCAGAGTTTGTTGTGGCACCTTTAAACCCTCACTGACTCCCCCTGCACAGCACAACAGCAGTAATTAGTCTGTGACCTGTAGGCATGCACCAAACATATGTGGAAGAGTGTGAAATTTTGAAAATATAAACATAGCAAAACCAGCTGTTTCTGCTCACGAATGACTAAAAGCTCAGTGTAACCTCTGTACACCTCTCTGTATCTCTTATACTTTTACCTGTGCGATCAGCAAAATAGGCAAGGCAGGTGTATGCTCGGATAAAATGCCTTTCTAGTAATCCATGTGCAGAAGAATGCTCAAAACAAAGCAGATTTTTGATTTATTACCTTTATCTGTAGCTTTATCTCCTCTAATCCAATGTGTCCTGCACAGAATTTAGCCCATATAAAGATAAATAACATCCCAACCCCTCTGCATTATGATTGCTGTGAGTTAGGTGTTAATGGAAAAGCCTCCACGAAACATCTTAAGCGCCAGCATCAAACCCGCCAATTGGGAAAAAAAATATCAGTATTAATCAATAAATCAGCCTAAAAAGCACTGGCTTTCTCCTTCTCTGCACTTGTGATGGATCTGAGGCTGGTCCCACATCCCTGGTGAAACAGTGATGGTCTGCATAATGCACAAGGTGCGCAGCTGACTTCTGAGGGGGAGGATGGACCAACTCTGCATGTAGGCCTATACAGTATGTAGCCTGTGTAAGCCTTGTGTTTTGAACAGCATCATTCACCCATCATCCATTTGCACCACTCCTGCACTTCTAATCAAAAATGCATTGCGTGCTTAACAACACACAAGTGTGGTTATTCGCTCTGACATTAGCCAGAATTTATGGACAGAAATTAATGCATGATTAGATAACAAACGCATGCCAGAATACTGAAAAACAAAGAGAAGTAGCCTGGATAACAGCCTATAATGTGATGCTATTCTCAGTGTCCATAAACTAACGATTAAGCTGTGCTATTTCAGCCCAATGCAGGATGTTTGTATTGAGATGGAGAGCTGATGCACAACATTTTGTCAGGTCAAGACAAACGCCATAATGAAATCCCCGCACAGTACTGCTTTTAAAACAACATAGGAGGCAGTGAATCCATCAAGATGGGCCCCTCTTTTTTTTTTTTTTTTTTAATCGGTGTCCCTTTTCCCACCGAGGCATCTCAAGTGGACTTCATTAACCTTCCCTCCCAATCAATATTCATCACTCCACCTTCCAGGCAGCTGGGGTCCAAGCATCGCCTCCACATTACACAAACCCACCCGGCCTTACCATTCCGTGCCAGCTGATGACGATCCCAGTCCGGTGACGGTCCTTTTCAAAACATCCCGACGGGAAACATTGCGGTGATCATAGCTGAAGGCTTGATTTAAACGTTCATAAAGATGGCGAAGGAGGGGGAAAGGACCCCCTCCAAAACATAAAAAAGGGGAGCGATGAGTAAAGGAAAAAAAAAAGCAGAGGTGGACGGAACCGAGGTTTGCTGATGCTGAATCACTCTCCCCCCAGCTCACCACCTTGCAACCATTGTGCTGCAAGATGCTGGCTGTACCATTGTGGACCTACCAGAGCAGAGAGAGAGGGAGGGAAGAGGAAGGGGGTATAGGGAAATATGTTGCCACAGCAACCGAACAGGAGCACGTCTGACGTCAAAGCCCAAGCAGAGAGAGAGAGAGAGAGAGGGAGGGAGAGAGAGAGGAGATCACATGGAGGCTGCCTCTCTCTGGATGGGAGGGGCGTGTGGGAGCATCACTCTGATCCCATCCTGTACCGTCCCGCCAGGCCGATCATGAGGCTCAATGAAAACATGGAGCCGGGTGTTACCGGTTGCGTTTGTCTCAGCAAGCTGCCCCCGCATCGCACAGCTCTCATTGATCGACTAATACGACCAAGAGTGTCACGTTTGTCAGAATAATAATGATAATAATAATAAATAATATTAATAATAATTCCATGAAAAACAAAGAAATACTGTTTATTTTTTTGTGAATTTGATTGTGAAAAAAAGATAAATAAGAAAGATAGAAACAGCAGATGGAGACTAAAAATTACTTCTGCATATATATGTGCCCACATATTTTTATGTATTGCATATCTAAGTTGCAAATGTAATTTGTTATTTAATTGTAACAGACAAAAGATAAGTATATGCCCACTGCAAATGCTATAGTGGTTAAGCATTACTATTCTGAGATGTGCTATTTTGTTTAGTAATGTCTGCATTTAAAGCAAACCCATTTTCTATATTATCATCTGTAAGTCCTGTCCCTTTGTTTCATTGGATTTATATATTTTTTATATAATAATGAAACCCTTTTGGTTGGATTCATCCTATCTCTATCTGTATGTGCGCAGATTAACAGCAGCAGCACATGCCCTTTAAGCCTCAGGTCACATCTGCACAATTCAATAAAGCCTTGGTGTCCACCTGGTAGCCTGTAGTGGATGTTCAATATAAATTGAAATGTATTTTTAAAAGCTTCCATCTTAATTAAAAGCAGCATTTATTTACTTATTTTTTTATCTTTCGTCGTATGGCTGTTTTTGCTTTGTTTTAGTCTCCACTGACTCCTAGGAAATAATAACTCTTGGGGATATTTTTTTGTGTGTCTTTCTTTATTTACTGATTATTAACTTTGTTTGTCTGCTGTCTGATGCTGGACAGGCGGGTTATAATTTGTGTAGATTGGTTTACCAGAGTTTTTGCATATAAAACTGATACAACATAACACTGGTGACACGAACAAATAATCATTGCTCTGAAAAAGGTTGGCAGCTGTGGCAGGACCAATGCAACCTGACATACTTAAATAATCTTTCTCAGCAAAGGAGCTTTAAAGCGTTTTTTTACCACTCTGTCAGGTGGATTCAATAACAATACATCGATTCAACTTCAGTATAGACAACAGCAGGTGGAATTATAATTTTCTAAAGTTGGACTGCAATGTTGCCTGGCAGCTGACGAATAGACACACTCTGACCTCAGTTCCATTCGAATAATTAAAAACTAATGACACTGTCGACCTCTATAGCAGTGGGAGGTAACTGAGATAATTTTGTTATTGATTTATTTGTGTGTGTTATCAGTGCAGAAGTGATGGAAATGCACCATCTAAGGTTTTGCCAAACCTATTTAGAAAGAATTCAGATCAGTGTGACATCCTCAGGTTGTAGATTTAAAATTTGGATCATGACGCACCTCAAATACAACATGAAATGTGCCTGTCTCACTTTATTTAGTCTTCTCTTGCTCTTTCAAAATGTTTTGGCCTATTTTGACCCATCACAAAAAAGAATAATGGAATACAGTAAATGAAAAGGTCAGTACCTCTTTAGCTGTTCCATCCAATGGTATTTATTATCATTGGTATGAGGTTCTCATTGCCTCCAGCAACAAATCCCTAACGGAGTTTGCCATGGTTAAAAACAAAAGTCAAGGCTATTAGGGATTTGATGTACTCCCAGAATGGCTTAAATCTGAACTAATGTACCCAGAAACAGCCCCTGACTCAACATAAAAGGTGTTCAGACATCATAAGACTTCATGCCAGGTGTTTTCTCAAACCCATACAAACCTGTGCTGAGAGGGAAAAAGAAGAACAGCTCTCACTCTGTATGAAAGGAGGTAAAAGCAAGGATCCAAGTTCCTAAAGCTGGCACCTCAACAAGTACCGACTGAGGCAGATGTAGCTCTGCATCATAAGGAGAATTATGTGTTCTGCCAGGACCAAAGAACTCTCAAGCTCAGCCTGAGCTGATAAATGTTCATGCTCAGCATCTCTGCAGGTTGCTGCCTTGTTCTAATCCATTGTAGACTTGTTCTCCAGTGAGGTAAGCCACTCAAAAAAACTGGGAAACTGTGGCCAGTAAGGTCGGCTCACCTCACATGCCTAAATTCAGCAACACTCATCATCAGAGTAGGAGGATGTCTGAAGCGCAGGATCCTGCTTGAATGAGGCACAATACATCCAAATCAGCTTTTTATACGCTTAGGTTAGATTTATCTTAATGCATATGGTATGCACAAAAGCCTGTGAAAACTTTGGAGATTTACATGCATGACAACCACAGCTACAAACGTTAGCTTTCTCATAAGCGTACATGCACATCTGATGGCTCTCTGACACTTTATTGCCAGACATGGAAAGATTTAATTTTAACCCTATGCAGACAGAGGAACTAATTTCAAAGGCGGTGAAAAAGAGCTCCTGGAAAGTTTTTAATGTTCTCCAGCTGGACCCAAAGGCTAAACTTCACCCGTCAGCAAACCACATGCCTTCAATCTACCAGGTGCCCCACATTTCCGAGACCGTCAGAACAGGCATAGCCACTTTTTCGAGGCCTCCATGCAAATCGCCCTTGGGGCTGAGACCAGCACTGATGAGGAGGTATTAAGGACAGCACAGACAGAAATAGAAGGAACAAGAAATCCCAAATTCAGAACTTCTTTGGTTCCAGTTCCTGTAAGCCATATCAGTCTCATGATGAGGCCTCTTTGTATTTGACAAGATAATGGGCTTTGAGTAAAAGCTGACAAGGTGCTCAAAAATGACTCAGGCAACAGTTTATCAGTAACAAATAAGTTTCTGATTTTGTCAGAAAAAAAAGGTTGCTCAAGTGCTCCTTGGTTAAACATCACCAAACATCGAGAGAGAAAAAAATGGCTTGGTTTGTCCTTCCTTTTTTGGAAATGTCACAACCAGAAGTTAAGAAAGAGGCATACAAATAAAAGTTCTGTCATTCTGGTGCTGTTTGTTTATTAAGGCATTTCCTGTCTCAGTTAACATTATTTAAATATCAAACAGGATAACTAAATGCCTCCCAGGAGTTTTGGTTCATTATTTGAGAGGTTGCGAATATATAGACAAGAATTAATGAATATCAGATGATTCAGTGAGAACAATAAGAATGTGTCTGACCATCATGCAAGGCTTTGAAGCTTGATTTCACTTGCTAATGGTAACATAACAATCTAATCGAGCGCTTAACTTTGATTAAGTCTAAATTGCTAAAGTCTAATTTCCCAGAGGGAAAATTGTGTGAGTACAGTTAAAGAGTACAGTCCTGTTCTCTGGTTGTTAAATATTATTTATCAGAATGGACTTCAATGAAACCATCAGATTTTTGATAAGGTGATGGTCAAAAGCAAAAGTATTATCTATTCTCTATCGAATTTGAGTTATCAGATGAGACGGCAATGCCAATTTACCATGTAAAATGAAGAATAAATTGGCGGTGGGTACTGCCTCAAACTGCATGCAAGTATAGGGCTGAAAATTGTCTAGTGGCATCAGCATTGGCAGGAAAATGAATATCAACTGTCTCCATCTGAAAAAAAGGCGTTAATCCAGCTGTCTAGTCTTATCTCTCCAACCCATTATTGGTGATAATAATCGTGCCTTTTAGCACTGACAGGCACAGCCAGGCAGAGATAACTCTCTCCTCACAGCCACCGTTTATATAACAAGGTATGTAATGATGACAAACAGCCACCAGATGGCACAAGACAGCATATTAATTGGGCAGCTTTGAAGCGCACCATAGGAAGGAAGTCCTCAGCAGTGAATTGCTTCCTGCCTGCATAGATGGCTCTCAAACACCTTTGATGTTGTGGGAAATGGTGAAATATTGGCCAGGCTTGATTTTTATTGAGTTTTTAATACGTGAGATCCTTCACACGATGTAGGTGGGAGGATACATCACATGATGAATCACATTTGAGCCAATTAAAAAAATAAGTAATGGTTTTCAGCTATTGAATATTGGTTTATTACATTTATACATACAGCTTTATTTGTTTTTAATTCAAGAGTTAAATATTTGACAAATTTGGTTATACTAACACTTACATCTTCACCTTAGTTTCCTCTTGAATTCATTCTGATCTTTTTTATAAATTTACTGAAACAAGTTGATTCAAATGAGTTAATTTTTTTGGCCTAAACATACACTAAAAACATATTAAAAACACATTTTAAAAACCTGTTTTTACCTTAAGGATCAAGCTCACTGCACACTTCACTCCTAGTTGTGTGTGTGTGTTGCTATAGAGACGGTGAACTGACAGTCCCCCAGCACAGAGAGCCAATGGACGGCCGCAGCAAGGTGTCTGGTTACTCCCAGTCAGCCCACGCTAGCTGGGCTAAAGGAGGGGTTACTCCGCTCCTCAGCAGTAATGGTGACTCTGCTGCGCTGGAAGGGAGCTCAATGCCGCGGACTGGCCATCAAACACGACTTCTGAACAATTTCCAAAGAAGATATTTGTTTACTTTTTTAACTGCGGCAGCTCAGGGGAACACACGGAGTGTGCGGTGGGTGTTGCGGGTGTCCGTAGCTGAATGCGCGGCAGACAGTTAAACCTGTTGCCTGCCTCCCTTCGCCGTATAGTCAACCACTATATCCAAGATGTTGCTTTGTGGATGGGATGGCCTCTGGTCCCGCTTGTGTGCGCACTCATAGCCTCGTCGGAGTACGAATACTTCCCTCTTAAGTGATTGTGTAGCTCTTCTCACTTGGTAAGTTTTGCTTTAAACACTTAAACGTGATGTTAATAACTTTATTTTGTCGTTGAAGTAAGCTAACTTTAGCGTTAACGGTTGGCAGCCAGTAACAGTCCCCGGGAAAACTGAGGAGTTGAGTCTGTCGTGGCGAAGCTCAAACGCGGATGCTTCTTTTATCCGTTGACACGGATGTTAGCTAGCAACTTCAATGAAAGCAAACAGTCTATTTGTCAATATTTAGTGTGACTGGACTTGAAAGTATTGCTTTAAATGTTATACTAACGTGACAACAATACGCTCCCACTGATAAATAACATGAGGCATCTTTGACCACACCAGTAACTGTATTTTAAGTTTGGGAGGGAGGAGACACCACTATAAAAATAACAGGGTGTCTTGCTAGCTTACTGCTTTCAAGTTGATCCACCAGCACTGTTTGTGTCATTTTGGGAACATGAAATAAATTTTCTTTGGTGTCAGTGCAGGCTGAAGGTTTTATGGGGGTGGTAAGAAGGCAGGTTGAACCCCCTCCCCCTTCATTACCATAGAAAAGTAGTAAAGTTAACTCAAAGTCAAAGGTCATTGGGGGTTTGAATGTGTCATTCAAGACTGAGGAGGAAAGTTTGGTGTCTGTGTGATTGAGTAAGATAAATATCGCTGTCTAGAGTGGTTATGATGGGGATGATGTGAGCATCATCATAGGAAAAAAATGGGAAAAATAGTCGGTGGATTGGGTTTGTGTGTGTGTTAGGAAGAGAGGGGGGGTTGGAGTGAGGTTTTGCAAAACCATGCTCTGCATGTCACAGTACTCATAGAAACCCTGTGATTAACAGAAATGGAGCGGATGAGGTCGAGACCAAAATGAGAAGTGAGGGCTGTTGGTCCAGAGCTGGGTTGATAATCATGGAATAGTCATGGCTCTCTTTCTGGCTGGTCCTGACCCTGGCTGAGTTGAAAAACAAAACACCAACATCCAGTGTGGCTTATTGGTTGGAGAAACCAGTCCATTACTGGAAGGTGCCAGGCTCAGTGCTGTACTGGCCTGTGTTGTACCCATCAACAACACTGTGGTGAACACGTTGGAAGAAGACGATCTGGGAAAGAAAATCTGGGAAAGCATGTTGGCAAGCTGACTGAATTATAAGTATGTTATGATTAATTAAAACCAACCATTTGGGTTTTCCCTTTTTATATAGGTGAGTCATTGCTTCTGCTTCCAAACTTTCGTAAGACACAGCTGTGAATGAAACCACTATGTCTGTACTCCTGTCAAAGTTAGCAGGAAGAAAGAAAACATCAAGCACTGTTTATGAGTGTTGAGGGAGGAGGCTCTTAAATTATATATCTTAAAGTTGCATTTCATCATTTTATTAACATGCAGTCTAGTTTTGATTTGCCATATGCATTTTGAAAACATCAGTGCTTGCATCATCAGTTATGATGGTTCATAAGCTGTCCTTACTCAGATTTCCTTAAAACTGTGTTTCAAAGATTTTTTTTAAAAATGTTTGCTTGCATGCTGCATGATAGAGTATGTTTCTTGTAATAGAGGTTCACTCAGAGTTTGTTGTTAAATTTTCCTGGCCTGAATGACTTCAGGAAGATTTTCACCTCAACGTTGGCTCAGAGCACCTCTTCTCACCGGCTTCTGTTCCAAATGTGTTTGCCAGCTGAGACCACAGTTCTGATGTTTGGAGGATATGAACAAATTCCTTCTCATATCTTATGTTACGAGTTATGCTTTTGGAAATAGAAGTGGAATCTGGTGTTTTTTATGCATGATTATTTCAAAAGTGCTTCAAAACTGTTTTCAAGAGATTTAGCATAAAAGGAAAGTTCGAGAAAGATGTACATGCTTTTCTGATCCCTTGTTCCTGGCAAATGTAGAGGGATTTGTGCTGAAAGAGAGCAGCAGAAATTCACATCATTTGTATTTTTTTGGTATGAGTTACTCGACTGAAATGCAATTTTTCAAGGGATTGTTTTCAAATCCATTTCATGGCTTGTAGCTGTGTCACTGACAGGAAGGTGGGAGGAAAGGAAAAGCTTCACCTAAGTACAGAGTAAAGAGCACTATCACGTTTCCAGGATTATTTTCTTTAAAATCCTTGTGACTATGGCCAAGATTTTCAAACACTTAGCAGCAGCAGTGGCAGACTAAAGCCTTGTTTAGGTTTTTCCTTCGAGCTATAGTGTGGGAATACCTGGGAACAAACATGCCCACTGTTTGGAAAAAGAAAAAGGGAATGAGGCACTGAAGTGGTGAAGGCTGTCTGCTCTTGCTGTTTTGGGCCGCTGCCTCCTAAGCCCCCTCAATAATGAGCAGGACCATAGTCCAATGCGAGAGGAGTTGGCCTGCCCAGCAGCCTCAGTGCGGATAAAAAACATTCCACTGTAGGTCTCTGTTGAAATAACAAGGGCCGCAAAACAATCAGTCTTCACAGTACCCGCTCTCCCCATTCTCATGGGTAATGAGCAAGATGGGTAGTAACCCACTTTGCCTGAGACTTCACGCCTCCCATTGACTAGAATAGTTAACCTGCATTCCTGCATAAACATTTGGGCCTGTGACATGCTTACTCATTAACTCTCCTCTACAAACATAGATTGATAGAAAGGACATTGTTTAACATGTCATTTTTTTTTAAATGAACTGGCCCACTAATGAAGCTTAGGTGACGACTACTCAAATTAGACAATATGTTGTCCCATATCAGTGTCATGAAATGATATTATGGTCATTTAAGACCATTTTATGCCTCCAAATTATAATGACAGTGGCATTGAAATGCAAGTGAAGTAGAACTGTCCAGAGTACAGTTCTTTAGAATGTATTTCCATTTGAATATGAAAAAATTAACTTTAATTCAAACTTAAAATAAGCAAAACATTTTCACATGACCAAAACAAAAAATAAAATGCGCACTCAGGCTGTGTTAACAAAACCTGAACTAAATAAATTTTAAAGAAACATTAAAAATTTGTATAGGGATATAGAGAGTCATTCACTCTTAGCAGGCAATGTAGTGTATGTACAGTTTTTGCCACTTTTTTACTGCTATTATGCCAGCTTGTTTACGTTAATGGGCTTTCCTCTTTCATTCGGCCTCAATCCAAAATGTTCCACATCGGAGCTGTGAGTGGGCCTTTGATACCAAATTCATTTGGACTTAGGTGCTGCACACAAGTCTGATAATGTCAGGGAGAACCCTGCTGTTTGCTAATATATTGCTGACATTCTTATGTAAAAAAATAAGAAGTCGGTAAAGTAACTATTGTGACAGAACTACTGCTGACACAGTTGGTGCTAGGAAATTATGGCTAATTTTTACACTCAGATTACACTTATCTCAACTCCAATTTGTTATATAAAACATCTAAACAGAAGTTTATGACAGACAATTTATTCTAATGACTTTGTTTATCCCTGACTTTTCCCTGAAGAGACCTTGAGAGAAAAGCTCGAACCATGTTTATTTTCTCACCCCTATTCATCTGTAGTGGATCTGCATGACCTTGGTTGCCGGTTTAAAAAAGTAACTGTGAATGTTTATTTATAATCGACTGATTTCAGTGTTGGAAAGAAAGTTTCAAATGCTGTTGCATCATTCAACAAGCACTATTGTTGAAGTACAGTGGCACCTTTGGTCTTGTATTGTTGTAAATGTAAAATTTAAATTTTGTTTATACATTAAAAAAATGATCGTAAAAATGTAGTTGCAGCCTCAGGCTTAGGCCAAACCCATGAGTCTGTCATATAAATTCATTGCCGTTAGCAATGAACAAAACAAAGAACATCACAGAGAGCAGAATAATTCGATGTGACACATTAGGTTTGGCCATCTTTGCTGTTATGCACTTTTGTGTGTCTCAGCTAAATTGGCAGACAGAATTAACAGACATGATGTCTGCAATTTTTGTCACGCTTTGAGATTTGGCTTTACTTTGAAAAAAAGTTTGAAATAAATGTGTATTTAAAGATCACCCCAAGGCTTTTAAGGACAGCGGTTCTATAGAAAATGAACAAGGATCAGTTGTGTTGTCATGTACTCTGGTTCCTATCCCAGACATGAGTGATGTTCGGTTGATCTTGTATAAGAATTATGCCTGAAACCTTTTGTTCATGTATTTTTATCTGCTTTGTTTTTTTGATTTACAAACATCAGTGTGAAAGCTGTGATCTTGCTCGTCCAAATATACTCTGTGCTGTGTTTATTGTGGGTTTGCTCAAATTTGTGGCCAAAATTGAAAAAATTGTCAGCGAAAAATGCGAAACATCAGAGGATATGTCAGCTTTGAGAATATGGATTTGTTTAGTCATGAATCATGGTGGGAAACATTTGTTCTTTATATGTTTCACAAGTTTTTGGATAAAAATGTTTTTTGTTGTATTTTACAATGACAGTCTTACTGTCTGTCATATTTTGTGGCTAAGCATTGGGAAATTAAGATACTGCACTCTGAATCGTGATTCTTTGAGGTCCAGATCCTTTCGGCAGGAGAAAAAGTGGAGGAAGCAGTATTACCAAATACTCTGTAGTTCTATCAGAAGTAGGAAAGATCTGTTTAGATGTGACCCTGGCAAATTAAAAGATGATTTCATGGAGTTTGGTTTTGTTTGCAAAATCATGTCCGATTTGGCCGTGAAACCTCAACAGTACAAATTCATTGACCACTGGAAAACAGGGAACTGTAGAAAGCAACATGGGAGCTAATGACAATTTTTCAGAAACAACATTTTGATATCTTAAGCCTTAGTTTCTTTATTGAACTTAACCTGACTGTAAAAAAACAGTAACAGTGTGGAGCTAAGTCAATAATAGCTTTGACCACTGCAGAGTTGTTATTGAGTTTTTTGTCTAGCGTGAAAGTAATCTTTTTTTGTCTTTAGGTTTATTTTAGAGTACAGTAATTAATTTCAATTAAAATTTTCTTTTCTTTAATCTTATTTTCAAGAAAAGTAACAATACACATCTGAATGCTCAGCAAAGACTGTGCTTGTTTTTTCATTATTTGTGTGGTTCTTGTGCTTCTGTGCTCATACTATTTTTGGCACAATTACTCGTGACTGCAACATATGTTTGTATATCCTCAGCCTTGTTTAGAACATTTTTCTCTGTAATTTTGAATCCTTTACACTGCACATTTACATATTTTTATGACATGGTTTGCTTTTCAACTATGGCCTTTTTGTGAATAACATTATTATTTACTGGAAAAATCACATACCAAACCTATATGGCCAAACAGTATTCATTCTTTATTGCACACTGCATTTTATGTGCTTTATGACAAGTAACAAATTGTGAAATAGAAAATCCATAGCATGTTCTTTTTACTCTGCCATTAGAAAATGATTGGTTTCACTCCAGTTTTTACAACTTTTAATAATAAATAATTGTTGTCTAATGCAAAGCTGCAGCTTACTTGCCACTATACTTTTCTCTGCACGCATAGAACAATAAATTCACTGTTTTACAATAACCCCCTTCCTACACACGCACTTTTACAGTAGCACCTGCAAGTATTGCATGTGTTCGTTTATGTACCCCAGGCGCTAATAGGTGCTGCTTACTTAAAAGAGGTCCGTCAAAACTGGAGCCTCCTGTTTTGCTCACATTTGCATCATGTCATGTCATGTTTAGGAGGATTAGACCTCGCTGTCACTGCAGCGTAGTAGCTCTATGAAGAAACAGTGATAAAAGAGGGATGAACTTAACATGTCATTGATCTAGTTGAAGGTCCTGACTTTCAGCTACTTTATGACATTTTAAGCCCACAAATCCCCATGAAATGTGGACTATTTGTTTGGTTTGTACATGGTTTAAGCTGAGAAAGGACCCCAAATCGAAGAAACAGATGTCTTTTGTGACTCTACATTAAAATAAATCAAACCCTGTCAGACAGCCAGGCTGTGGGTCACATGAGTGACTTCAATGCTTCACCCGTAGGCAAAGCATGTTGTGGCATATGTGCAATTTACTTAAAATCATATAGGTATGATACTGGTTTGTATAGTCAACATCAAAAGCTGAATTTTTAGCACCTCCTTGCCTTACACTGAAGAATATAAAGTCCCAAGCTTGAGTTTGACCCTGTTATAGTTTAATGACATGCAGTCAGGAAACAAAAGTGTGTGTTATTACTTTTTGTAGAGCAACAAGCAGCTCTAAGACCACATCAGATAATTGTCCTCCTCCGTTGGAAGCTGATATCTTAACTGTCAGACGCTGGTAGAGGCTCCAAGTAATAAAACTGCTACTTTGTTGAATGTAACTCAAGTAAAGCAGGGTGTGTGTCTGTGTGCATGCGCACATCATGTGCTTGTGTTACGTCCTCAGTTGCAGAGGGTGATAAGACAGCGTACATTTAGAAGATGTGGGAGTTTGCCCAAAGGCATGAGAGAGAAAAAATAATGATCAGAACCAGTGTTAAAAGAATCAGTGCTCAGGGTTATTGTTGTGATTTGACTATAGGCCCTCATTAGTTTTCATCTTAAACTGTCAGGAATAGGATGCAAATTTAACAGGATTAGATTCATGTTAGGATTATTATTCTCATATGAATCAAATTTAAACATAAAATCAGTGTCATGTTACTGAGAGTAATCAGTTGGGGACTTGCTTTGAAAATTTAAAGGGGAATTGAATTATAATGGTATATATTTCTTTTCCTTGCATGAGAGATGTGATGTGCAGATGCTTTCTGGTTTTGACCTTGTGCCAGAGCCTTCTATCATAACATCATATAGCATAACTGGAAATAAAGCATGTTTCCTCCAAATTATGCTAAAAGCTTATTTCTGTTTGTAAATCAGTTTTCTTCTGTCTCTGCTTGCACAGGGAAGATGCATGTGTCTCTGGCAGAAGCCTTGGAGGTTCGAGGAGGTCCACTCCAGGAAGAAGAGGTCTGGGCAGTGCTCAGCCAGAGTGCTGAGAGCCTCCAAGAACTGTTTCACAAAGGTACACACATGTGGAATCAAGTGTTAAAAGATGTTTCATAGAAAATGCTGCCTGTGTTTGTCTTGCAGACTTTTTTATATGTCATTCACACTCTATTTTTGAACAGCCTACTGTGTAAATCTGTCCACACCACTTTTTTTTTTAAATTAAAGGGCTGAATGAAAATCTTCTGGTATCCAGATGACATTAATTGCAGGTGGCTTTTTATGTTGACAAATTGATAGGATCACTGGTTGGCTGTGTCTGAAATGTTGCAATAACGGATTGATTACCCAAACCAATCCATCACATCAACTCAACTTTAAAGAGCTGCTGGAAACAAAGCAAGATTTATACTTACTAGTTTTTGTCCCTAGTTTAAATTACAGATTCAGTCTGACTGAGACAATAAAATTTGTTGCTATCAGTAAAACATGTAATCAGTGTGCTTATTTCTTTGTTGGTTTGTTGCGTACTGTTTGTTCGAGTAGCAGTACAACAGTTGTCTTTGCACTTTGTTTCCTGTGTTTTTATTCACTTTTTTGAGTCATTTGTGCCTGGAAGTGTCTGGGATCGTCCTTACAGCCAAAGATAGATAAGGCTGAAAAATTCTTCAGTTCCTTTGTAACTTCAGTAAACTTTAGGTGACTAACTAAGGTTTAATTCTGGGGGAATTGGAGAGGATGTGAGTCACCAGGCTTTTAAATACCCTCTGAGTTCTCAAAAACTTTGGGTGGTGCCTCGTCTCATATGACACAACAACGCCCCTGATTTTGTTGACCATAGCTGCATCATCTAATTGTTTGCCATTGACCGTGAACTGCCATGAAACAGAAGCCAAGATTTAGTTATGTGTATTTCTGCATAAATCAGCTTGATCCAAAGTCAAGCTGGTTGATGCAGTGGATGCAGTTCATTTGGTTTTGCTGACTAGTTCCATTGCAGACAATCCTTGCATGCTTAAGGAATTCCCTCTCATCAGTGTGGCCTGAAAATATGTTTTTTTTTTTTTTGCTGAGGTCAGATTTACAAAGAGGAATTTGCTCTTGTATTTCAATCAGCAAAACTTCTGAGACACAGTTTTAAACACAAGGACAACATGCCAGGCTGGAAGTATTTTAGATGACCTTATTTTAATCTCTCCGTGGCGTTTTGCTGCAGTGATTTTGATTGCAAGGACATTCTTCTTTTCCTTCTTTGTGTAGCTATATTGAGTAAATTGTTGCCTCTTATGTACACAGTTTTAGGCTGCTGAGTTAGGCTGAAATTTGAAGAGCAGATGTTAAAACCAGCTATTATAGAGTCACTGAACTATGTAAAGAAGTATGCTGACCAGGATAGAGGATTAATAATGGTACAATTTAAACCCTAAGTTTGTTAAGTAATTTGTTAGCTATCCTGTTTAGCTATGAAAAGAATCAGAGAAACACAGTTTAGCTGTTTTATGCTTAAAAAGAGCAAAAACAAGAAAAGTCAATGTCTTTGTTTGGCTAAAGCAGAAGAAATATTTCAGTGATTTTCAAACTTATGATACACTTTCCTTCCATATGTTCAGGGTGCAATGAATGTAAAGGTGTTTCCTCTAGTGAGGTGGCTGCCAACATACAGTTTACTTAGTGAAACTTTACATGACTTTTCAGACATTGTGAATAGGCTCACATTGTCAAACACTTAACCACAGAACATTTTTTTCCTGTATGTAAACAGTAGCGAGTGGTTAGTTACTGTTTACATAAGAATGATTTATTTAAACAAGCAATGTGTGAATATTTATTATTCACACATTATTAGTGAATTTCCCCCTCATGGAATCATCTATAGAGTTTGTATGATCAAATAGAAACCAGCGTTTCCAAAATTAAGTGCTGTTTTTGGTCTCTACCTGCTCCTGTGTGTAGTACTCTGCTGAAGCCATTTTCTGCTCTACATCTGCCAGTCTGTCACTCTAATGCCATGTTTGCTTTGGAGTTGAATACATGGTACCCTGTACAGTTTGTAAGCATACATTTTAGAGGACAGCCTCTTGTAATAGCTCAGAATTACTCCCTTCCCCTAGCTCAGATAGTAGCTTATCAGACTGGCAGACTGCATTGTTAAAGGATAAAGAGCTTACAGTTGTACAATTTGCTTCCCCTTTAAGTGAGTAGGAAATCAAATGGTGCATGCCCTAAGTTATGTTTTTATTTTTTTTATGAAATTGCTTTCTTTTTGGTTGAATTGCCAGTTCCTGTCTGATATGGTTTCTACTTTATCTGGAGTTAAGTGAAACTGATGATTCATTTGTTATCTATCAAGAAACTCATTTGCTTAGGCCGAGTCCTGCACTGAGTCAGCTCTACTAGTGTTCACCCAGAGAAAAAATTTTAGTGTGGGATACACCTAGTAACCCAGTCTGCTTTTAAGTAAGATCTCCAAATGGTCACACGAGTTTTAAACAGGAAACTTTTATTTACTTAGTAAATTCCTGCTTTTGAGAGCAGATATTTGGTGCCTCAAATCCAGTTCCAGTGTTCCTGTCTACTCTTCTTCAGACGAAGAAAAGAATTTTGCAGCGCTGCTCAAACATTCCTTTGTATATTTTTAAAACATTCTCTAACCATAACGCTGGCTGTGGCTTTGTAGGAAAAGAGAATTGCGCTGTGTGGCCATTCCTGTCTGCTCCTATACCCCAACAGTTATTTTCTTGCAGGCTAAGAAAGCAACATGTGTTTTTGTTTACTTCAATCATCTTGAGTTTCCATAACGCCTAAGCCTTAGTGAGAAAAATCCACTGTGGTTGTACCATGTATATAGTTGCTGCAATCAGCCTGTAAAAACTTATACCAAACTTGATGTTAGTATCAAGCTTGAAAACACAATACTTCACTGTGTGGGTGCGTATGTGACAGTGGCTGGGTATTTAAATAATGGATGTCCAGTTTTGTTCCTGATCATATCTCCACTGGTTAAATTGTCTGTTTCCCTTTCCAGACCCTGCAGCCATGGGCTTCATCATCTCTCCCTGGTCCCTCCTGCTCATGCCCTCTGGCAACATCTCATTCACAGACGAGTATGTCACCCAGCAGGACTTACGAGCCTTCACAGCTCCAGAGGTCCTGGATGGAGCCTCCTTGTCTTCTGTCTCTGATATAGAGAAGGTATAATCTTTAAGAGAACCCATAAAGTTACAGAGCCTAACAAATTCTTTTGTCAGTATATTCTGACATATTCTGTGTTAATGCTCAGAGTTAGCCTAGACTTGCTTGATTACAAAACAGATGTAGTTGAAATCAGATAGGTAGTAGAAAAAG
>JAPZDZ010000011.1:15762049-15773237 GCA_029783805.1 Acanthurus tennentii
TTGCTTTAGGCAACCAGAGTCTAGCATTGCTGAGACCAGCTGACCTTGCAGGGCTGGAGGCCATTATGTTGGACCGACAAGAACTGTCCAGGGCATTCAGGGTTTAAATTTGGTCATATGTTTTGAAGGACAAGTCGGTGAGGAAAACAGGGCAATCAGTTGTTATGATAAGAACGCAACCTTGCTTGAGTAACACTGTACCTCAAGACCCTGGAGATGCATACTAATTGCTTGCAGATCTGAGATCATTGTGCAGTTTAGAACATTTAGAAGTAAAAGTGTGAGCGACCACATTATCTCCTGCCATGCATAACTTCTGTGTATGCACAGAACCACACCCCCACTATTCCACTCTGCCTCTCTGGTAGAGGAGCTAAAACCTTGCATGACTGGATTTCCGTCTCTGGCATGGACCCACAGACCTCAACACAGATTTGTGCTGAGTCAGTTTTCCAGTCCTGGTCCCGCCCCCCCAGCTGAGGTATTTCAGTGTAGAAAATATAATCTGTTTCCCTCATTATCAGAGACAGTGGGTAAATATACGTCATCTGCGAGTGCCATAATTTTCCTTTCACTTTTTTAACATTGTGGACAGGGTTGTTGCTTTTAACACATGGCTTTTTAAGTTTCCACATCATCTGAGATTGCGAGTGTGTCTTTAAATCTGTACCCGAGCAATGTTCCTGAAAGACCTTGAAGGCTATGTTGCATTCTTTGGCAGTCCCTGAATTATTCTTTCCTCTACCAAGCCCAACATTCAAGGGAAGTGATTTCTCTCCCAAGCACAGAGTGCAGAGTAATAAGAGGAGGGAAATGGAAAAAGGTTTTTGGATTAGGCCTAAAAGCCCCTGTCTTATTCCTTTCCAAATAAGAATGAATTTAACTTTTATTACACTCTAGGAGTTACTGAGCTCTAGTCTTTCTTTCACAGAGGGCAGTTTAACTTATTTTTGCTGTGGTTCAGTGCCTGGTTTGTCTCAAGGAACAACCTTTACAAACGTGCTTACTATGTGCTCACCATTGTGTTACTCTTGATTCTGAAAAAATGTTTGTATCCACTTCTTTGATTGAATGACATATATTGCCACTTATGAAGCCTGAGTATTTTTTTGTTTGTTTTGTCAGATGCACATGTACTCTCTGGGAATGACCCTGTTCTGGGGAGCAGACTACGAGATCCCCCAAAGTCAGGTAAATTATTACCAAAGATACTTCCTTCCACATGGATGGAGGCTATAATATGGTTCCCTTGTTTAAACTTGGTAAAAAAAAGCCTCATGGTGATGACAAAAATGTGCTTATAATTTTAATAAATTTAAATCATTTTTGCCTTTATGTTTCCAGAAACACTATACTCGGTATTTTAAACCATGTCAAACCATCTGGACAGACACTAGGTAACAAGATGATAGCATGTCAGCCTTAAGTGAGGTCAAAGATGGTGTCTTCTTGCAGATTTATCTGAGAACGTGTATGACATCAGTTGTTTGACTTGTTTGCTTGGCAAGCATATTAAAAGATGAGATGGCCAAAAATCTTCATCGGAGTAGCCACACCCAAGTTTTTGTTAAGGTTTGACAGTGTTGTTTATATTAGGGATTTTAACATCACACGAACTTACTCAAACATGGCCTGTCATACTGGTACAGTGAGAAGGTGAACAATACTCTTACAGGAACTATGTGTGGCCTAAAAGAACCTTAAGGCTAATGGAAATCTTCATTAACTTCTGTGGAAGGAAGACCAACAATTCAGTCATACTGATATGCAGCCCAGATGTCTCATAACTCACTGCAATGCAAAGACATCTTTTTAGTGGAATCTGCCTTTTAAAATGAGGTCTGTATCTAATAATCTCATCCACACAAGCAAAAGTGAGAAACTTAAAATGTTCTCAGGAATGTGTTTGAATCTGCTACGACATATGGAGATGGTCTATCCCAGCCAGAGTCAGCCAGGTGTGAAACACAACCTGCATTCACATTTATGAGAAAGAGCAGCCCACAGGTTTGAGTCACCATATTTCTCACTCGAGTTTACCATACACTTTGCTTCACTGAAAGGCTCCATCCCCTCTCATTATGCCTTGTCCCTCATCCATGAAGAAGGTGCTGTAGCAGTGCTCATGGCAGTGACAAATTGGTAACACACACCAGGTCAAAAAACATGTTTTTTTCATGATGCATGTAAATAAAATTTTAAAGAAAGACATGAAGCGGACATATTAGTTGTGTGGACACTCAATGACTCCACACCCACTGCAGACTGCTGTTCACATAATGTGGACAAAAAAGCATAAACATTAAGAGAGCACGGATATTCTGTTACGTTCTGTACATTTACATGTATTTATTCACGACTATGTACAACAAAACCACTGTAGCACAGCAGTATTTCACAAAGTGCAATCTGGCAGTTATCTAGAGAACCACACAAAAGGAGTATTATATCTTAGTGATGTGTGTAATGTGGTGGTTATACTACTAAAAATCAGCACGAACACCCTCAGTTTCATATACCTTAGTGATGCCACACAGCTCTGCACAATGACACTGAAATAACAAGTTTTACCATGTTTTTTTTTTAAATATAAATTGAATTGAATAATAGAGACTTAGCTTTTGCTTTTTAATCTAAATTATATAGTAGATGAAATTTGGTGATATATTTGTGCCATGCTGGCAAGACTCAGCTTTGTGTCTTTATCTGAATACAATGAAAGTAAACATGATAACAGATATCAGATTCAGAAACACCAATAGAGCTTTCTCACTCGACAGTACATACTTTTCTTGTCGCGGTTTGTTTTTTAACTGTCTTCACACTGTGTTCGCTGCAGCCTATGAAGTTGGGAGAACACCTGAACAGCCTGCTCCTGAACATGTGTGATGATGTTACCTTGAGTCGAATGTCATTGCGCACGGTGCTGGACATCTGCAGCAAGCACATCAGAAACTCCAGCTGTGATCCTCCCTTCTCCTATATCAGAAAACTGGTCCGGTTGGTACTGGGCAGCCTCTCACAGGTTTGCACAGTGTTCTCTTCTTTTTTGGTCTAATGTAGGTCAGATACAACATTCCTGTCTGTTTTTTCTATATTTTTATTTTGACTACTTGCCAAAAAGCCTGGGCTCCAAGCTTTATCCTAGGACTATAATGTGTCTATCAAAGTATGCAGGTTTGTTGAATTACACAACATATAATGGGGCTCATGCTGACAGAATATGATGTCAGGGTGGAAGACTCTTAAAAAGAATGACCCTCTAACTCTGTTTTTTTTTCTGCTTTTTCTATCCTGCCTTTTTCAACCCCCCACTCTTTGTTTTCCTTTCACTCCCACTCCCACTTAAACCATCTTCTTTTTCTCAGCTGGACGGTCTGCTGACTGATAGAGAGTCTCTTCCAGAGCGGAGTAAGGAGATTCGGGAGAGGCTTAGGGGCAAAGGTTTGCCCTCAGGTAAGATGAGCTTAGTTAACACACACATACACACACACTCACATTTAACACATTTAACACAGAGCAACTAAAGCTGTTTTGCTTGGTGTGTTGTCAGAGGAGCTTTTCTGAGGCGTAGAAAGATTAATTTATCCAGGCAGCAATTCTGATTTCTTGGCTGCCAAAATTTTATGAAAAAATGGTCTGGTGGCTATCAGAGTTCAGAAACACTTACTGTTTTTGTTATGTTCTCCATGTTCTGTGTATTCTCAACTTGAGCGTTGAGTGAGGATGAATTACTAGGTCCAAGATTAATAGTTTCTGTTTAGATAATAATGATGAGAGAAGTTCTTATAAATAGTTCAGAGAGTATATTGCATTACTTTCTGTTATTGAACTAAACTTAGTTTTGTCAGATGTACTATATGGAAGCTGTGTATATTTATATTACTTTTATTCAAGGGGATTTGGACGTAAATGCCTTCCTTGCCTGTCAAGCTATTCATCTCTTACACCCTCACTTTCTGAGTTTGTGCAAAAGGATTGAGTTGTAGTTGTGGAACAGCACACTGAAACCTCGAATCGGGTTTAATTCAGGAAAATATGACCAAATCTTCCCAGTGGTTTCTGAGAGAACTCCGGCATTTTTCCAGGCCATGGAAAGGAGAGCAGAGCACAAACATGGCTTCGTCGTCCCGATTATGTAAGCACTGCATGGCATTGATTACAGATGCATATTTTGGAGTCACCAGTGAAGCTGCCTGTCTGCTGTTTGTATCAGCGCTTTGTTTCCCTGGTTGAGTACCAGCCAGCCCTAGGGAAAGTACATGCAAAGAGTATTACTCAGTTCTTAAGAGCCTTTCTTCTCCAGGAACAGCCTTTTCCCTTCCATATACCAGTGTTTCCAAGACCTTATTGCTGCAAGGGGAACTCAGTTGTTGTCTCTTTTAATAGGTTTGATGTATTGTATGATCTTTATTTTTATTGCTGTAGTGTGTATGATGGCTACTTTATGCTTGTGTTTGCCGAAAAACTAGTGCCTACATGTGACTTTGACAAAATAAAAGACATCCTGTTGAGAAAGATCTTTATTTTTTAATTTTTTGCTCAATTTAGTCCTCATGTGCTTCTCTGCATTTCTGGAAGACAGCCTGTCTGTCTTTGATGTGTTTCCCTGTTAAGACCAAGCATATGCTTTGTAGATTAACTACCACATGCAGCGTTTTTTACAGGACTTAACGTCCCCCTCTGTTCCCTCATTTCTGCCTCTCTTGCTCTTGTTTTTGCTCTTGCTCACATGTTTGCTTTCTGTTTATCTCTTTCCAAAACAAAAGCTGTTATTGCCTAGCAGAGTTTACATAGAGCTTGCTTGGAAATTTATGGATGTTCAGTGGAAGCTGCATATACTAGTCATTTATTGACCCTCTGTAATGGGCTGGACACCTGTGTTATTATGGCACAGTGTGTTCTGTTGTGTTATTATTATAATAGGGACAAGTTATCTCTTGAACAAAAAGGACTTTCTGCAGAAATCCTGGCAAAATCATTGACACTTAGATCAAAAGCAACCATGCCATGTGTCTTACTTTTATTTTCCTCGTTCTGTTGTTGTTTACTTTGCAAAGTAATAAATTTAATTTGCCTGTTGCGGCTATTACATCTTTACCTTTGGGCCTGTATAACGGAAACCCTCTATTGCTTCTGCTAAATCCAATTAAATGCCATCTAATCCAATAAGTTACCATGCAAAATTCAGTTTGGTTGATTATAAATATTCAGATTAGATTTTTAAGTGAATTTAATAAAGAAAACATATTCTGTTATGGGATACTTGATACTGCAGATCCAACTATTTAACTTTTATTCATAAACTTACAGTTTCTATCCTGTGCTAATATTGTAGATATTATGTAAACAGTAATCAGTGTTTGTTACTATACGTCTCTTATTATGGTTGATTGGAAGTCTGGGCTCCTATTGTATGCCTACCCAATTATTCATTTACTGTAGCTGGCTGTGTGCATGAAATCTTTTATCAGAGGATCCATGAGGGGCCCAGTGCAGGTGCTCAGTCCATTGAGGCCAAGCAAGGGTATCAGAGCCAAAGAGGGAGAGTGTGGAGTGGACAGTGCCGTGTTTAGTGGTCATGACATGATGTTGTTGTTGAAATGAGTGCCAAGTTGGATGAGCACTTAGGCATAATGAAGTGTACTGTATTTATTCAAATTAAAATTCCTGTTGATCCATCTCTAGGTCCTTCTATCATCATTAATACCGGTCTCTGTAATGAGCATGGTGTAAGTAATGATGCTGTTGACTGATAATGGTGTGTATTTTCTGATGATCTCTCATAATGTGTGCATTATAAAATGAAAAACAATTATGCTCAAAGTAAATGCTACCAGTTTTTAATCAGTTTTATTTTCCTTTTCATAACCTGTTGGTTATTTATTGTGTTATTCTATTTGAGGCTTTCAGTTCTGGAAATGCAGCCTTTAGCTCATTGTTAAATGAAACCTTGGTTCTCTCCTGTTATTAGGAAGAAGTGCTGCCCCAAGGGTCCTTGAGCGCTACCGAGCCAGAGCTCAGGAGCAGACATCTCTGAACCGGGGCCTAAGTCGTTCCATGGGCTCTCTCCCAATCCAGGACCTGTTGAAGGGCGATGAGGGGGCAGCCCTACAATATCCCCTTAACTCTGAATCCCCCACAGAACTCTACCCCAATCCCCCCTCACTCCAGCACCAGCTTTCCTATCCCTATCTGCATCCTCTTCACCCTCAGCAGAAGGGCCGGCCTGTGGAACTGGATCGGAGGTCTTTACCCTTCCATGCTGGGGAGCTGGGCCCTAGTCAGGCTAGGAAGACTTGGGCTTCCTCTGTGGACTTGGCATGCATTGACCCGGAGGCTCTTCGCTTTGGTGCTTTGGAGGACGCACGGAGGGGCAGCAGTGCCATCAGTACCCATTCCATCGGCAGACGTATATCACCATTGCGGTCATCCAGGGAGAGGGATTCTCGCTACCCTGAGTTTGGTGGGCTGAAGGGTAGGAAGCCTCATCACCGCTCAGCCATGTCAGTTGGCTCAGGCCTCACCGGCGCCTATGACAGGATAAAGGAGAAGCAGAGGAAACTTCAGGTGCTGAGGCAAGCAGTGGATGGTAAGTATGCTCTATCAACATAAACTTACAGCAGAGAGGAGAAGATACTTTTAGTCACAAGGCTGAGGTAGATTTGCTTTTACGTTTTAAGTCCTTGGGGTTGACTACAAAGAAATTCCTTGTGAAATCTATGAAGTTTATAATCAAAAGGATTTGTAGTTTTTCTTGTGCAGGATATGATTCTTCAGGTGGCAGTATGCTTTATCAGAGGTGGTTGCTGAAAAGTCCAAACTTCTTTACACAAGTATTTCTGCCACTTTTTACATTTACCATGGATTGCATCACTTTTAATTCCCCCCAGGGGAGTGTCTGAAAATGTATGCCTGTATCCCTGTATTGAAACATCATGTCTCTCCTCCTCTCTTTAACTGATGGTTTTTAACCCCACCTTTAAGTGTGGGTGTTCAAAAACCACAGTAGACATTCTGACTTTACACTGAAGTCGGACAACACATTGAGTGAACTGGTTCTTTTCAGGCATAAACTGACTCTTACTGTGAACACGATGTGAAAAATATGCAATTTTAAGATGACCAAGAAGATCCTGGTCATTTGGACTTGATATAATTCACCATTACCAAAGAATAATCTTTACTGATTTGGTGTGAGTTGTGTGTTTAAACCTAAAACATTTAGCAGCAGAGAGACAATAAGCCACAATTTTAAAAGTAACTCTCATACTAATAAATACTGTGTTTCTCTTGTTCATTAATTTTTTTTGGTAACCTCGCTGGTCACACACAAGCAAGACCAGGGGTCCCATGTTAGAAACTAAAGTGGTTCTTATTTCCAGCTCTGCGCAAAGGGAGACAAACAAGTTATTGCAGCAACTGCTCCATTTGCACCTTTTATCTGTGCCTTTTTTGTTATTCAATATTGCAACCAATTACGCAAGAAAATCTTGAGATCACTGGTATTGCTAGTTGATAAGTTTTTGTTGACAGATCTGAGCATGGTCATGTGACATTACTTTGTAATGTGCAATGAAGATATTTTGTCATAACATGTAGGGATCAGGCTTTACTGTTTAAACATACTACATCAGTGTTATATTTGAGGTGGCCTAATTTCCCAAACAGGAAACACCCCACCACTGATACAATAAATAAAATCTTTCGTAACATAAAATCTTTTTAGATATCAACTGTGTCATTAAGATATAGGAAATTTTAACCCGGTTGGTAAAATGAATTTATATGGAAATGAGAGGGGGTACAGCAGCGTGGGTGAAAGGGCTGCTGGGAGCCATCAGCTGGGCTGATCTGAGAGGTGGAAGTGTGACAGGATTATATGACGTGAACAGACAGACACCCGGACTAGTTACAGGCTGTGTTTCCTTCTGTAACTACCATGTGGGATGGGAGCTGGGTGCTGGCTTGAAGGGAGAATCATTGGGGGTGGCAGTGCAGCAGTGTTTAGACACAGTGTATGAGTCACTGCTACAGAGGTTTCCAAATTGCTGATTCTAATTACAGGCTAACTTAATTCTAGCCTGCCGCTTACTGTTACACATGCTATAGAGCCAAGTCCCTTACTCTCTTTCCTTTTTTTTCTACAATGACTGTAAACACACAGATATAAGCACACATATGTGCAAAGTATTTACAAACTCAGAAAACAGCCCTTGTATAATCATGTGCTAATACCCAGCAAACACAACACAATTGTTTAGCACCTCAGCAGTCATCCCCAAGAGCTTTAAGTTTTCCCCCGGAGCTTATAGAATTCTTGTTTAAGTCTCCATAGGAGGGCTAGTTTTATGCAAAGTCATGTGTGGCTGTATGCTGACTATCTGTGGACAGTGGAGTAGCAGGAGGGATGGATGCTTTCATATAGTAAACCACTGTCTTCTACTTATCCTTCCCTTTTCCTCCTCCTGATAGTTTCTCATACTCCTCACTCTCCAGCTCCTTCCAACTCTTCAGCCTCCCTGCTTTTCTGGCAGCTATTTTTAATGCTGACCGAGCCACCAACCAACAGCATTCTTCTCCTCAACTGTGGCTTTTTATCCCCAGCAAGTTCTGCCTTTTCTTTCCTTCCCTCCTCCTTTGCCTTTTGCTGATTGTAATCAGAGGCACTTAGTGTCTTTTTTTTGTTTGTTTGATATGATGGTGTGAAGGGAGGAGTTGAGCTGCTCTGTCTAGAAAAGTGTTAGAATGGTGGATAGACCCTGCCTCATATGTCACCTATTACGCTCAGTGTCTGTGTGTGTATGCTTGTGCTTGTCAAAAGCTTCTGATAAATATTAAATTAGGGTTGATGTTTAACACAAAAGACTGTTTACTCCCATCAAAAGCTAACTGAGGTTTACAGAGGCTGAGCCAAAATATTCTTGTACTCCATCCCAGAGCTATTTTGCTATCGTATGAATGGGTCCTAATTGAGCACAGACCATTTGCAGGGCCTCGTGGATGTGTAACTTGGCAGAGACCTACTTTTCTTTCCTTTTCTCTTACTATTTTCTGTTCTTTTCTGCAGGAAAGTGATGGCGCAGCAGTGGTCAGTGCTCTCAGGTTTCACCCAGTTTCACACTGCTTTTCTGCCCTTCTGTGTGTGTGTGTGTATATGTGCGTGCATTTGCCAATTGTTTTTAACCGAATATGTATTTTTATGGACTTAACTGAACATTGCGTAGTTGTGCATGCCTGTGTGTGCATGGGCATGTTTATACCTGGTCCCTTACAGTGTGTCTCACCCAGTGCCTCCAGAATGCCCCCTCCTCCCTCCCCCTCTTATGTGCCAAGGTGCTTCAATCAGTAGAAACTTTCCTGCAGACCGAGGCTGTAATTGGAGTCATGCGTAGCGGATGAGGGAATTCCTAACATTATTGGACTTTTCCGGCCCTTGGCTGCAGATCATGTGGCTTTGGGCCCGGACGGGTCCAGTTTGGACTGAAATACAGAACACTGCTGCCTAATAGGAAGGGGAGGTGCTCCTGAAGGTGCAACCCCCAAATTTTCATAACTATGTAGCTGTTTGTTTTTTAACCCAAAAATTGGTAGCAGGTAAGATTATCGTGTTCTGTAAGTTTTTCAATCTTAAGATTAACTTATGATCCATTTGAATGAACAGCCTGATTCATTTTTCTCTTGGCATAATGTATAAAACAAGCACTATAAAAGTTCACAAACAGGGTAGAAATTTTCTAAAATAGTTATTTCCGTTAATAGACTTTTTTTCTACATGTGTTATTTAACAAAATCTGCACTGTATGTTTTTCCTCTGAGTCATGTTAACTTGGGGGGAAACTTGAGGGTTTCTGCAAGCCATTACCCATTTTAGCTTATGCTTTAAAGGGAGTTTCTTCTCTCTCCCTGGGACCACCAGACTTTAAATAACCCCAGAGCCTGAGTTTGTCTCATCTCAGCATGAACACCCCAAAAGGCCAAAGCCTGTAGAAGCTGTTTGTGTACTCCCAGAAAGCTTGTGCAGAAGTGTCAGTACTGCAGGGAATCCAGGGGTAAAAACAAACAGGACCATGAGAAAAGATTTTTTTTTTGCTTGTGAGGCCTCTAATAATATATCTAATTACTAAAACCTTCAGCCAGATCCTCTTTCACTTAATTTCTTTCATTGTCTTTTATTTGTACGTGTGCATGCTTGCCATTCACCAAATGTTAAGGTGGTAGGAGGGATTTTAACTGACTTTGCAATAGATCTTTTTGTTATGGTCTGCTTTGCAATTATCCTGGAAAATAAACAATAACATTTAGTGGACGGGAGCTCCCAGAATTTATGCAAGTACATGTTTATCTGAGTCATCCTCCAGCCAATCCTGCTGTGTTGCTGGCGAGGTGAATCACTTTCATTGTCATCGATCTGTCGACAGCAGTGGGTGTTTTGAGGTCGTGATGAAATGTTGGTCCCAGGTTAATTCAGAATTCCTTTAAATACTGATTCACTCCGAGGTTAATTCTTACTGTCCACCAACCACATTAGACACCTGTGGCCTGACCAGAAACTCGAATTTTGTAGACAGAATAAAGTTTCTTGCCAAGCCACACTCAAAATATTTCTTCAAGCTTGTTCTTTTTAAAGATTTATTCATGTAGTTCTATTGTGCTCAATACACAATATACTGTAATACCCTTGTGTGATATAGGATAGCCCTGGATACTGGGCAGGGTAGTGGTGTTTTTAAGAGGGTGTTTTCTTAAAACTACAAACTACAGCATCAAAAGTTATCTTAACATAGCCTACAACACATTGAAATGTAGCTAGTCTTTTCTGTGTCTGTCACCTGACCAAAAACTCTTGATTCTTTTTATTTGATGTTGAGGTTGATGTTCTTTTGATGCAAGATTTCTTGGGATAATCTGGAATGAAATCACCTTCAGTTTATTCCTGTCGTACTGCAAGTCACTTAGAGTTAAAAATGGAAACTGAGTAATAGATGGAAATGCATGTGTCATTGCATTTGTAAGTGTTGCAGTTTGTTTAAGTATTTTTACAAAATGGAAATATAAACATAGAATTACTTTGATACAGGAATTTTATCTTGTTTCACTTACGCTATAACTAGATCATGAACTGCTCTACTTAGTTTACATAACCTTTTTTAAAGAATCCTGTTGAAAGTGGTTGGTAATTGTGACA
>JAPZDZ010000011.1:15824922-15847331 GCA_029783805.1 Acanthurus tennentii
GTTTGCCTGACCAAAATGTCTTACATCTGCACTCACCAAGAAATGAAGAGGTGTTAACAGGCAGCTGTCACAGGTTAGAGTGGTGGAGGTGTTTGTGCTAGGAAATAGATTAGGAAGCATTGTTTTTTTTCTTCTATAAGTTACCATTTTGAATGAGTGTCAGGTAATGGTTTAAAAGAGTGCACTTTGATATAGCACATAGATTAACTGGATTTATTGCCTGATTTCCACATTCACACAGTAAGTGTAGTTCTGTTCTGTCCTGCCTGCATTAGACAAAGAAGGCACATACTGTGCTTGGGTGGCGGTGTGGACTGAGCGCAAGCGGTCTCCGGGGCGTGTTAGCGTTCGCTCTGAGGGGGCGGCGGGGTGCGAGGGCCCGTCCAACGCTGCTTGCAGCTTTAATTTATTTTGTGTTTGCTCAAATTTTCATTGTTTTTGATTGTGTTGTGATTATATGAGAGTATCAACATGTAGTGTGACTAACTGAATGTAGACCGTGTGCATTAGACTGCCATTGGTCAAATATTTCGGTCGACATCTTCTCCTTCTGCTGTCTTCTTGTTACCATTTTACAAGAGCACAAGCCAGAGCATTTTAGCCTCTAATAGCAGAATAATAAAAGGTGCAGTCTGACGCAGCACAGGGGGGGCACAGCTAAGACTAATCAACAGGTACAAGTTAACCTAAATATATGACAAGATCATGTTAAAGGGTTGAATCACATTATGCAGTAATACTTCTGTTTGAAGCATAAAGAGTAATATTAGAGTATTTCCGAATATTACAAGTGCATATTTATCATCCATGTTTTCTTGACGTTTTTTCTGTTCATTCTTGAAATCTCTGCAAAGGGTCTGATCTTTTTTATAATTTAACTTTGTCAGTGCAAGTCCAGTGTACTAGCAATAAATAAACCTCAACTTTAAAATGACTCGAAGACAGCTCTTTTGAAAACTAGTTCATGTTTTGCTCACCTGTGTAAAGGTGTCAGAGCAACAGAGTGCATTGGCATCTGTTATTTGTTTTTTTTATGTACAATGCCACCAGAGAAACAGAAAGAATATTTTCTGCACATAGTTCCTTTAAAAAGCAACTTCACTCACTAATAAAAATGATGCTTTTACTCACCTTGAGTGTTTCTTCTCAGGTATTATCCAGCAGACCCCCACAGGTACCTCTCTGTGGATGGGCGGTCATGACTCCATCACTGAGAGCGGCTGGCAGTGGACGGACGATTCTCCTTTCAGATACACCCGCTGGAGTGACGGTTAATTCAAAACTTCATTCATTCTGCACGTTTCCAACAAATACCACATAAAAATATGACAACTTGATGACTTCATCTTTCTTTACAGGTAACCCAAGCGACAACGACGGCGAAGACTGCCTGTCTATACGCATTAACGACGGCTACTGGAACGACGAGCACTGCGAGTCTAAAAGAGGATACATCTGCAAGCGCAGAGGTGAGTTATGTTCCTGTAACTGCTGTTGCTGACACTCGCAAACAGAAGACACTTTAAAGAGTTACATTATACTCATGTTTCCTCTTTCAGGAAGAACACCTGAGCCTCCTCCACCTCACGATGGTAATAATACCTCACTATTAGACAGTTTTTGAACAGCATCTTATGAAACAAAAAAAAATATTTGCGCTATTTGCACAACAACTATACATCTCCAAATGGAATCTGACACAAACACTCTAACACTTGACGCACAAATCCTCGCTGCTGCAGGTTTCATAACGGCGCAGGCGTGTCAGGGGTCCTCTCTCATCATTCATTGTCCACCTGAAAGTGTGATCAACGTCCAGTCAGCTTTCTATGGACGAAAGACTGACGACATCTGCCCACATCCGGAAGATTCAGGAGGTGCAGCCGTTCCATATTCTCTGTCAAATTCTACACAGAAACACTTTAAAAAAAAAAGGATTCAGATGAGGAAACGCTGTATTTTCTCATAAGCTTTATCTGCAGTTACATGATGCCTTTAGGAGGATTATTTACTGTAAATCTTATCAAATTAAAGGTCAATTGTGTGAGATGTAGATCGATTGTAGCAGGAGAGAAGGGAAATAATATTTATGATAATTTTTTTTTTTTTTAATTAGTGTATAATCACCAGAAAATAAAAACCATTGTGGTTTTTTTTTCAATCTATAATGAGCCTTTTATATCAGAGAAAGCAGGTCCTTCTTTACTGAATCTGCCATGTTGCACCGTCATGTTTCTACAGTAGCCCAGAAGGAACAAATCAAACACCATCTCTGGGCCTTTGAGAATTTTATCAGATTCTCACACTGGGCCTTTTAATAAGTAAATATTTATGTTGGCCTAACCAGAAGGTAACCTCTGTATTGTAGGAACCTGCACAGTGGAAGGTGTCCTTCCTATCTATAGAAAGTGGTGTGACAACCATCAGTTCTGCTTTGCGTACGCCCACGTGGAGGATGACCCCTGCCCCAGTGTTTCCAAATATCTGGAGATTGTCTACAGTTGTGAACAAAAAGGTGGGCACTTCCTCTCGTCCTTTGATATGTTCTTGTAGCTTCAAATCCAGCCTCTGTGTTGTGTGAAGAACTTCAGATCTACAGCTGCAGGTTGATGTTTTGTTTTGATATTTGGCTGCTCGCAGTGTGTCTGCACGGCCTTGGTGTCGAGGACAGGAACATCACAGACTCCCAGCTGACCGCTTCCTCCTCCAGCGGTCACTTCACTCCCAACAAAGCCCGTTTGAATGGAGATTCCTGCTGGGTGCCTTCAGGAAGCGGTACGCACCAACACAGTGGTCACACATGTGTAATAAGACCTAAATCAGTGGGTAAAAGTGAGTAGTTTGATGTCGAATGGATAAACTTATATTAAACCTCATATTATATTTACTCTTCCCCTCCAGCGACCTCAAGCTGGATCCAGGTCGACCTGGGCGAGACCAGAAAAGTGACAGGAATAATAATCCAGGGTTGCCCTCAGAACGACTACTGGCTCACCAAGTATAAGCTGCGGCACAGTATGGACGGTGTGACCTGGACTGACTACACCGCTGACGGGGAGGTGAGGAAGGAAACCACCTGAACACTGGCATAAAACTAAACTGCACAGATTAGGAACGGGTTTTCATTCTGGATTGTCTTGATTTTTTCCAGTCTTTCCCAGGCTCAGTAGACGGACCTACTCCTGAAATTCAACTGCTGGGCACACCTGTGTCAGCTCGGTACGTCCGCATCATCCCGGTTGCGTTCAACGGTCAGGCAGGCCTTCGCTTCGACGTCTTAGGATGCACGCCAGACTGTGAGGACTCCTCTTTACCATTTTTTTTAAAAACATATTTTATTCTGTCGGTCAATATTTGCTGTGTTTTTGTTCTCTGCTTTCACAAATGATGGTCAATAATGAAAAAATGTCCTTCAACAGATGCGATCACATGTGATGATAAGCCCAGCTTCGACTCCACCACTGAACAAATGCTGTGAGTGAAACCTGAGATAATATATGCACATGTGAAGCCTTTGTATTCTGCTCTGTGCAGTGATATTTTTGTGATTCTCATGTGTTTTTCAGCGTTCACTGTCCTGCAGGATGTGCCATGTCTGATTACATTGTGTACGGCACCTCAGAATATCGTGGGGTGTGTGACCTTACTGCTTTATCTCTATCACAACATCTGCACAGTATTAAGAAAAGATTTTATCAAACTTATCACAAACAGTAAATATTTCTATGATCCGTCTCCTCAAACAGGACTCAAACATCTGTGCTGCAGCTATCCACGCTGGAGTGATACTCAATGCAAACGGAGGAGATTGCACTCTGTTGAAAACTGCAGGAAAGGACTTCTACGCCGGCTCCACCAGGAACGGTATCACCTCAAGACAGTAAGCAGCTGCATTTCAGACTAAATCTGTTTTTTCTTGAGAAATGCAACTGTCCTGGGAGGTTTATTCAACATCAAATGTATTTTTCCACAGATATGAAGGAGCCTATGATGTGTCTTACACTTTTGTAAATGGGGGTGAGTTGAGATGCGTTTATGTAAATCATGGTCATCTACCAAAGAAAGAATAATCAAGACAGCTAATTTATTTATTGTTTTTGCAATCAAAATCTTTAGTTTTCATAAGTAATTTTTCCTGGTTAAACCTAAAAGTTTGACCATCATCTGGAACAACCAAGATTTGTTCCAGGAGATATTTCTATTCTGCTCAGCTCGTTAAAGTGTTTGCATCTGCTTCAGCACTGACAGACTTTGTTAGAAATTTCTAAATGAGGTAAACAAGATGTCCTTTTATCGGGACATTAATTGACATGACCATGATTAGACCATGATTTAAAATACCTTAAATTTATCTGTTTCCTCTTAGTAGAAACAGTTTTTTCTAAATCAAAAGTAAAACTGTTTTCTGTGTGTTTTTAATAATCATATAATCATTGCCTCTCTCTCTCTCTCTCTCTCTCCCCCACAGAGCTCAGGTGTCCGGGGCCTGACTGGTATGAGTTTGAAGAGTTCTGCTACAAACCTTTCGCAGACAGAAAGACTTGGCATGATGCAGATAAAACATGCCAAAGTCTGAGTGCCAACCTCGTGTCCATCCGCTCGATGACGGAGCAGAGCTGGCTGGAAAGCTACCTGTACTCAGGTACGGATCCAGAAACACAGGAGGTCAAAGCAGATTTTATGATAAACAAAGTGGAGAGAAGGTCAAATTAACAATCAATCGCTCCCTGACAAAACATTTTGCACGGCTTAAATGCTGATGATATATTATCTCATTCTGAATTAGCTTAGTGCAATGTAGCACGTTCAGCAACATCTGAATCTAATAACAGGGTTTTATTGTGACAGAAAAAAAAACTGTTATTTTCCACAGGTTTTATATGGTAAAAACTCAGTATGCAAGTCAGTATTCAATAAATTTTGTGGGCCTGCACAGCCACCAGTGATGTGTGGACCGGTCTGAATAACATCTATATACCTGGGTGGTACACCTGGACTGACCAACTTCTGGCGACGTTCACTTACTGGGCTCCAGGGGAACCAAGCAACCGCATAGGGTTCGATGAGAACTGTGTTAAGATGTCGTTTCAGGTGAAAAAACACTCTGACACACCAGTAAAATACATCAAGTGCTACAGATACAAAGCCAGAAGTCGGGCAGCGTGCACTCTCTGTGTGAAACATCAAGCTGTCCACATTAATCCGCCTCTGCACAGAAATGTGGTCATTTTCATGTTGGTTTGATCTCCGCTGCAGAGTGGCCGATGGAGCGACGTTTCCTGTAAGGAGCTCAATAACTATGTGTGCAAAATGCCCCGAGCACATTACCCAGAACCCTCTGTGAAACCCACAGAGTACGGGTGCCCTCAGGTAAGACGAACTTGATACTTCTACCCAAACATCTTATTTTTTCTCTCTTTTGTCTTAGTTATAATCCCTGTTGAATCAGAGCTGCAGTGCATGTTGTGCTTCAGGCCATAGACACTCTCTCCTCTGTTATATGCTTCAGGGCTGGGATGCATATGCTTATGCTTGCTACTGGATGGAGGAGACCCCCAGGACCTGGACAGAGGCGAAGGAATTCTGTGAAGACCAGGACAGCTTCCTGGTTCACGTTGGAGACGTGTGAGTTTGACGGCAGAACAAAGTTCTTCCAAGAGCAGAAATGTTACTATGAAGAAACCTGTCAGAGCTGATAACTTGACACTACAGGGTTGAATCTCTCACACGCACACACAGGTATCTGGGGTTGGTGTCATCTCTTGCATGTTGTTGGAGGTTAAAACAAAAAAATTAACTGTATTTTGTTTCATTCTTTGTGAGATAATTTCTATTTTTGATGATCCAAGTGCATTAGCTTGGTGAAGTGGTTACTTCAGGGGTTTACAAGGATCATTGTGTAACTAAAAATTTAGATGAAAGGTCCAAATACACTTTTTTAAAATTCCTTGGCCATGAAAGAGAGAAAAGCACTGAGACTGTGTTCAATCTTTAGGCAAGCTGTCTTTCACACTTGACCTCACCAGCAGGAATTGAATACTATTTTGACATTTGACCTCCACAAGTTAACCAAGTTGATCAAATTGTTATTAAAAAATAGACAGGTTTAAATTGATGTTAGCTGATTTAGTATCCTAAAAAAAATGTATCATAAAGAAGAAAAATGGTGGTACAGAGTTTTTGATTCCCTCGTCCGTCTGTGTTTCACTGCAGTTACGAACAGGCACATTTCACAGTGGACCTGTCGGGTAAAACTGGTTTCTGGTGGATTGGCCTGCGTGCTCAAGGAGGAGAGGATGGAGGAGTGGACTACATCTGGGACAACGGCCTGCCTCTCACCTTCACTCACTGGGACAAAGACCAGCCAGGTATGGACCTCACATTAACACTGGACAGGGTCATACACAAACATAAACACTCTGGAAAACATCTTTTTTTTATGTCTCTAGATAGCAGAGATGGAACCTGTGTGGCCATGACGTCGGGTAAGATTGGCGGTTTCTGGGACGATAAGCAGTGCATGGAGAAATTTGCCTTCATCTGTGAGAGACACAGACCTGACATCAGTCCACCCACCAAAGCTCCGACTCCTCCTCCAGCAGAGGGATGTGCTGACGGCTGGACGGCCCTGGCTCACTCCACAGACTGCTATAAGGTAAAATAAAGCAGTGTATTAAAACAACTCAAACCTTGACCCTGTGCAGCGGCCTTGAGGTCACCAGTCAGTTTCTCCAGTTGTGATTTTATGGGCTGATTTATTGCAGCTCTTCCACAATGTGGACTGGTCCCTGAAGAAGAGCTGGGACAGAGCATATGAGGACTGTGTGGCCAGAGGAGCTAATCTGGTCAGCATCCACAGTCAGATGGAGGAAGAGTTCCTCGCCATGTACAGCAAGGGCAGCAGCAAATGGATCGGCCTCAAGCACAACCCGACAGAAGGAGGCGAGTAGAGTGCCTGTTTTAAAGACTGGAAGTTGATTTTAATAGAACTAAACATAAACAAAAACCTCATTATATTTCCTGTCGTGTAGGTTACTCATGGAGCGATGGCTCACCGCTCTCTCACACCAACTGGGGTATCGGGGAGCCAAACAACCACGATGATCGAGAGGAGTGTGTTGAGATGGTGAGCAGCACCAACGGGACCTTCTCCTGGTGGAACGATCTCAACTGCGACGCTCACCAGGACTGGATATGCATGATTGTTAAGGGGAAGGACCCCATCGAGCCCCCAGAGCCTCCACCTCCAGTCCCAGGTAAACGGTTCCCACAATGCAACTGTCCTACCTGCACGTTTTTTGTTTGGAATTTAAAAATTGGAGCTGAATTAGGGGAGATTTTGCTGTTGATACAGCATGTTTGATGATATTTGTGAGGAAAAAGACATGCTTCACTGCAGTTGGTCTGCAAGGTTAAATAAAGGCTGATGAATTACTATTGTATGTGTTATAAAACAACTGCATAGCTGAAAAGAGAAGAAATGCTCTACTGTAATGTTCTTCTTTCTTGAGTAACTATCAGATAAAGATGAACACTGAAGACTGAACTGCCCTACGCTAAAACGAAAATTACAAAATAGTGTAAATTGCCTCTGCCTGATAAAAAGATGTTGATATTTGCTTTCTCTGTGCTGAAGGAAAGAGGCCTGTTCAGGGTTTACTGACCCTTAACCAAAACCCTGCACTGACCTGAAAGGTTAAACAAACCAAAAGAAAACATTTAAAAAGTTTGAAGGAGCCACTGGTTGCTGCATCTGCATCCACTGCTTTTTCCATGAAAACAAATCTCTCCTTTTTCACTGTATGATGTACAAAAATTAAGATCTGGCATTGTTGTATTTGAGCGTCCATCTCTTTAAGTGTCAAAATTATACTCCATGTAGAAGCCTTTAGGGTTAAAACACCCCTCAAAATGCGTAACATCACCACACATACTCATTTTGCTGATATACAGAGGAAAAATATTTCTCTGTAGATTTTGTATTAGTGTAATGCAAAGTAAATAATGAAATCAGAGTGAAATAACTCATCGAATCGGGGGCCATGTTTGCGTCCTCAACCCTCAGCTCCTGACTGTGGTGAGAACCCTGGCTGGAGGAAGAACAACGACATCTGCTATTACTACAACGACACGGAAATAGTGGATTACTTCACGGCTTTAGAACGCTGCTACGCTGAGAAGGCCTTACTCGTCTCCATCCTCAGCAAAGATGAACAGGCATACGTCAACAGCATGGTACATTTATTTCTTTTATTACCATAAAGCAAAATATGTTGTGATTTGTTTCAGTGAAATATGTTAGTTTCATGATGACCTGCTCTTCCAGGTGGGGACGGGAAAGGCGGCTGCAGCTTGGATTGGAATGTTTGTGATGGGCATCGCAAATGAACAATACGTGTATGTATGTTTCTCTATTGGAGTTGAGGTTCATTGGCAATTGATGATTGATAAGGTGGTGTCCTAAGGTAGAAGGAGATGAGTTACCAGAGTATCTGAAAGCTGATAGTGTGTTTTTTCATGCAATTTTAAATTACCCAAACTCAAACAGAAATCACAAAGGTTATCAACTTCAAACTTTCTGCATCATCGTCCAAAGAGCTGAACTGTTTGTGCGTATAACAGGAGCTGCTTAACTCATTTCTTTCTACCTTAGGCCACATACTTGTCAATCACTAATCCTAAAGAGAAAAAAGATCCAAAATTTGGATTACAGGTTATTTTTTTTTGTAATATTGCAGCATTTTTCTGTTTAGTTGGCAGGTGTTTTTCTTTAATATACAGTGAAAAATGAATCCGGTCTTAGAATAATATGACCACTCACAGTGATTTTACCGGGAACATTTTCTGATCAAAGCATTGGAGTTTATATGAGCAGCCAGTTCAGTCTCAGTTTAAAAGAAAAAAAAAACCTTGATGTTTTGGTTTGCAGCTAAGAAACTCTCTTTTTATTTCACTGATCCAATTTTTCCAATAGTTTATTATAAATTCTGCTGCAAAGAGGACTTGCTCTTATTGATGTGCACACAAAAGTTCAATACTAAAGTATCTCTTCTTTACCTGCACAGGTGGCTGGACCATTCCCCGGTGACTTACACTCACTGGAGTGAAGGTGAGCCCAACAACGCCAACGGGGAGGAACAGTGTGTCCAGATGAGTAGACATCAAGGTATTTTAATTCCCCTTATCGGTCAGTCAGGATCATACGGATCTGTTTATTTATCGTGTGTTAACTAAACTCCCTGCTGATGATGTTTTGGTTTGTTCAGGTGGATGGAACGATGCAAATTGTGGTCGAGCTGGAGCAGGTTACGTCTGCAAGAAGCACCCTGGACAAGACCACACCCCGGCTCCACCCACACAGCCCTGGGAAGGCTACTGCCCCGAAGGTAACACACACGTTTTAAATATGAGCATTAAACATCCTGAAATACATCTGTTGTTATTATTAAACATGCAAAGAAATCCATGGATGGAAAATAGTCCTCAACAGTTCTCTCTGGTGCGCCTGTCTGAGTCACTTTTGTTAAAAAATGCAACTGCTAGGTGTTTGAGGGAATTACTGAGATATTTTACAACAAGATCTCCATGTGTGCATTACCAGTTTTTTATGATTTATTTCTTCAGAAGCGAGAAACAGAGCTGGAAGCTTGAGACAAGCTTGGGTAGTCGGACAGTATTTACTCTTTTTATTGCATTTGATGAAAGCTTGGATTATTTTACACCTTATCCTTTAAAAGCAAAATGTAAAAAAAATAGTTATGCCAAAAATTATGCATTAATTCAGAAAAATAAACTAACTTTATAATCACAATCACCTGCTGTGGTTCGGTCAAAATAAACCTCTTTACCAAATTAGATGTGAAAATCCCAACGGCAACTCTTGACCTTCCTTTGCATCATGATTTAACATATTTTCTTCCTCACTTCCTTTCAGGTTGGATGCGTTTCAAGGACAAATGCTTCTTGTTCAAAGGGAAGAAAGATGACATCAAAGCCAACTGGTCTTATGCTCGCAGTTATTGCCAAGAGCAGGGAGGAGAACTGGCCGTTATTGATGACCAATACGAGAATGGTGAGCAAAATCCATCAGAATTTAAAAACAGACCAGAGACTCAAAGTCAGAGAGGCTGCTCTTTATATTCTGATCCTCTTGTCTCCTTCAGACTTTGTGTCTAGTTACCTGAGGGACCTGCATCTCCCGACGTGGATCGGCCTGTCAGATCTGCTGGTGGAGAATCAGTACGCCTGGAGCGACGGGGTCAGTCCGGTGCTGTACACCAACTGGAACGACAAGGAGCCGGACAACGTGGGGGGAGCGGTGAGGATGCTTTATGCTAAAGAGTCACATAAGACAGTCAGATCAAAGCAGGCAGCACAGAAAACTTCACACTCAGCTCAATAAACACGTTTATGGTTCTGTTGCTGAAAGTTTTCTTGTTGTCGTCAACAGGAACACTGCGTGGCCATCGCTCACAACCACCTTGTGAGCGGCAAGTGGAGAGATGACGCCTGTCATAATGAACACAGCTTCGTCTGCTACAGGAAGAAATGTCAGTAAACACTCCAGCTGTTCTCTCGGCTAAATTAGCATTCATTTCCTTTGTTCACCACAATCATTTCAAACATATAGCAGTTAAATCCCGTTAAGACCTGACTCACTCCATCTGCCTCCGTAATAGCGGCCAGCATCGACCCTCCGCCCCCAACCCAAAGCCCCTGCCCGGCTGGCTACATCTCCTGGTACCTGAACTGCTACAAGCTGGTGGAGGAGCCGGCGACTTGGGAGGCAGCTCAGAAGAACTGCGAGCAGCAGGGAGGCAACCTGGCCAGCATCGACATGAGCTACGACCAGGCGTTCGTTGCAGGAGTCGTCCTGCAGGGCAAAGAGGACGCCTGGATCGGACTCAAGCGCAAGGTTGGTTAAACTCAAGGATAAACTGAACTAACTCCAAATAAAAAAAAAACACATCAGAGGCATGAAATTTGGTTTCAAATGAAGGCTGTTTATGTAGAAATAAGCTGCAAGTATTGTCATCTATTTAGAATTAAACTCTATAAAACTCAGGTTTGACTAAGCAACCCACTGTTAGTTAAAGTAACTACACAACAATGTAACACAAGTCCATTAGAAGTGTAAGACCTTCATTAAAACTTCCAAAGTAAAAGTACATATTTAAAGTCGGCAAAAAAGTACTCATTCTTTTCTACTAGCATTTAAAGAGCAGATCTTTGTTTTTTTAAGGTTTTTATATCATTCGGAGCTTTCTAGTAAGGATTTTTATGATTGGTTAACTAATAGTCAAATGGAATAACAGAGTTAAGTGATAATTAAAGTAAGTGAGTTAACTAACAGTATGCATAGACACTATAAAGGGGCAGTTGGGAAAATGTGTTTTTTTCTTCACTCTGACCATCGAACCGGAGCTCATATATTTCTTGTAACGCAGGAGGACGGCTACACGTGGACAGACGGGTGGCCAGTTTTCTTCACTCAGTGGGGACCCGGAGAGCCGAGCAACGTTGAGGGTGAAGGCTGCGTGAGCATGCACGGTGCACGGGCTTTCCACGGGACCTGGAACGACACCAGGTGTGATCTGGCCAAACCCTACATCTGCAAGATCTCATCAGGTATGAAAAACTCACAGAATCAGAACTGACTGCTGTTTATTCCTCCCTTTAATTCCAGGTCGTCCGTTCTCCCGTTAGTCATTACATATCACAACAAAAGCTGTACTCACTCTCAAAAACTTGAAGTGTTGTTGATGATGTCACCTATGTTGTCTCTTAGAGAGCCCGCCCCCGACTCCCGTCCCCGGAGACGGTAAGTGTCTGCCAGGGTGTACTCCCTACGGCCACTACTGTTACATTGTGTACAACGGTGTGGAGGGTTTCTCCTGGCCGGACTCAGAACACTACTGCCAGTCGATCAAGGGAGATCTGGTGTCCATCCACAGCAGAGCAGAGGTGGAGTTCATCAGGAACTTAAACTACACCAAAAACCACAACATCTGGATCGGCCTCACCAGGGATAACCACTGTGAGTAAAGAAAAGGACAGAACCAAGATGATTCTAATGTTTTTCAAAGATCTGCTTAGAGCTGAAGCTTGGGGAAACAACCTACGTAGATGTGTAAACCGACCTTTTTGATGCTGGAATGTTGTACGTATGTTTGACTTTCTAGTCGGCTGGGCCTGGATAGACAAGACATCTTTGGGCTTCCTCAACTGGGCTCCGGGACAGCCTAATGCAGCCTTCCACCCCGGAGAATTGTTTGAAGAAAACTGCGTTGAGATGTTAGAGGACGGGCAGTGGAATGACAACAACTGTCTGCAGAAGAGAGGTTTTGCATGTCGCCACCGCCAGTGTAAGGACTTTTTTTTTTATAGTCTTATAATTCATTTTTGATAAAAAAACGTCGGCTCATTGCTGCAGCTTTTATTTTGGTTATCAAAGTTAAACATCAGGTTAACAGTTTTATATTTGAAATTCTTTCAGTCTATTCAACAGATGAAGGTGGAAACCCCATTTTTCCCACTGATAGTCCGGGTTCTAACAGTAAGTGTCAAAATGCAATTTCCTTTCAGTTTATATTTTATCTTCAAATTGCTTTAAGCCTGCAAAAGTTGCATTGTTTATAGCACCTCTCGTGGCACTAGCTAAATGCAGCCTGCATGGGTTATTTTCATAAAATGTTATTTGTACATTCTTGAACCTCGGATAATAAATGTTCTAACACCACCAGCAGGTCAGTTACCACCTGAGACATGAGGTTTACATTTAGATTTGTTGCTTTGTGTTAAACATCTCAGTAAATTTGATGGAAGAGGTGAAATTTTGTGCAAGTTTTTATAACCATTTTCAATTTAATATTTAAGCATCTGCACTGCTGCTGACACATCTGTGTTTGTGTATCTCTGTTTGAGCAGATGGAGGGGTGATTGCTGGCGCCATCATCGCCGCCGTTATGATTTTCATCTCAATAGTTGGAGTGCTGTTCTATCTCTTCAGAATCAGGGGGTATAAACTGAGCGACTTGAGCTTTCCAACAGGAACGAGGAGTGAAACTGATGTGGTGAGTTATTGATTAGCCTGTTATGGTCGGGTGTGAACTCATAGTAAAGTTTTTATGGGAGTGTAAATACTAAATTGTCTGTCATTCCTCTGTTGCAGGCTACTTTCAACAACCCCAACTTTGGTACATCATCTGACACATGAACCATTCATGTTTGTACTGTAAATCAAATTTCATTCCTTTTTAAATAAATCAGTAATAGTTAAGTTTAGTCTCCAGAGTTATCTTAGATTCAGCTCTATTGTATATACTCATACTTATAATAAAAATAGGATGCATCAAACATAATTTCCCTCACAACACTCGTGTTGCCCTTACATGTCTGAAGTGCAGCACTTATTTTGTAATGTTTGCCTCAATTTGTGTTACACAGTGAGAGTAATTAAGAAATTTTATTCATGTGTAATTTGCCAGCCTTTACCACCAAGTATTTAATTGTTTGTTTCTTGTTTACATCAAGTAAAATAAGAAAAACAACTATAAATCCATTTCCAGTGTTTATTCATCTCTGTACACTGCAACACAAAGTCTTTACATATTTCACAAAAGGAAAAAAGAGCATCCTTCAAATTTTCCAGTAAATAATTATTTGGACAAGAAATGTAAACTTGTTGCAGAGAAATTCATAGATGAAGCACCAACAATCAAGGATGATGGAAATAAAGCCACAAAATTGGAAAAGACAAAAAAAACAACGAAAAACGGGTGAAGTTGCACAATTTCTGAAGGTCGGATGCCACAGTAACCTCATGTGCAGGGTAGACGTGTGATACAAAACACTAAAGGTCATTTCTAAAGCAGCCTGCTGATGATTGGCACATAAAAATAATCCCAAAATGTCATGACATAAGTGTAATTGCTCCTCACTTAAAAAAATATCATCGTTTTTGTGAGAAAATAAAGTCAGGAACACTCTGTGATCCTCGTTCAGCCCTTTTATCGTGTAACTGCCTGACACACCAACTGATAAACAAGCAAAATATTCCAAAACCCATCGGCACTAATTTCAAGATATGGGCTGTTTTAATGCGCTGATCTAAAATTAAAGTTTCTTTTCCCTGCATCATTATTCCATTTAGATTATTTTTATGTCCCCAAGTGAGTCAATACATTGTTTGGATGTCAAAATTGATCTAAAAATTGAAGCAAACAAAATTTATGCTTTATTGCTTGGAAACAAGGTGAACAGACACGAGTAAAGACGAGCACATTGTTGCCGGTCTCAGGTACTTGGTCTTGTGTCAAAAAACGCACCGAAATGACTACAATTACTCAAAAAATTTGCATTCTTTAGTCAGTCTATTGTCTATAATCTAAAGTTTGGCCTTTGATTCTACTTCCACAGATCTAGTAAACATTTTGCAACTTAACATTTGCTATTTAACAAAAGTGTGGGAAAACAGGAAGAAAGAAGCTTGCTGGCGTAAAAACAAATCAAGGAAACTTTACCGTAAGACTGTGGTAGTTCTATTATACTTGAAGGCAACACAGTCTGATGGCCAATGTGAACCACAACCATTATTATGAGTGATAAAAAACTCCCCCCACCCCTTTATTTTGTTCTTGCAAATAGTTAGGTAAGAAGCCCCTATAAGTAAGATGTTTAATTTACTCAATGCTTGTATAATTTTCATGAGAACGTGGTACAAGTGCATTTTTTTTTACAGGATGATAAGAATTACAATCTAATCTGCTATGATCCAAAAGCCACACCACCTCTGCCAACAATCATCACCGATGATTCCACTGATGGTTCCACCGATGTTACACCTGATACACAATGAAAATACCTGCTTATCTCATTATTCAAACATGCACTGTGATTTGTGTCCAGATGTGTCTGTTATGGGCAAAACTCCTAATAATCTGTTCATAACTTAACCTACATTCAACATTATTTTGTCCTAAAGAGACAAATGTCTTACGAACAGTATGAAACACGTTTTTTGTCCTCATTGATCTACTTATTATTGCACAAGAAGTGTTTAAATCTAACCAAAGCACTTTGAAATTTGAAAATGCAGATGCAAACAAGGGATTAGTTAAAACTGTTTCATTGGATACTAAACATAGTGACAATTTTCCCATATTTGACTTGTCTCTACTTTCTAAATAGTCCAAATTAGACTTTTGTCACCAGTACAAATATTATAAGAAATGACTTCATCCTCATGTGATGTGCACACCTGAATTCTCATACATGATCCTGGCTGATTTTGTGAAAAATACGACGCAGAATTAAAAAAAAAAAAATACAAAATCCCTGAATCCAAATCAAACCAATATTTCAGACCAAAGCAGGGGAACTAAATCTCTTTTCAAGAGAAATTAAATATCAATCAGCAAAAGCTGTGTGGCAAAGAGTCTAAACATGATAGTTTTTTTTTTAAACAATGATTAAAACATTAGTAACAGAAGTCGTGATAATAAATAAGATCTGTGTCAGCATTTGCCCCACAACCACAACGTGATAAGGCTGCATAAAAATCATAGAGTCATGTTTGCTTATATTTGATGAGCTATGATCCAAAACTTAGTCGAAGTTACTTCTGAATAAAGACCTGATGTGCAAATGATTCCATGACATCAGCTTAAGGAGGAAGTGGAAGGTACACAGATGTGAAATATGTGGATTACAGGATGAAACCAAAGTTCACGAAAGTGCCAAAGAGAAAAAGAGACACTGAAAAAAAAAGAGATAAAAAAAAACAAGTGCAGTGATCAGTGTGGTACCCTTGAGGACACACATGAGATGACATCTGTGTCAATCCTTTTTTTCATGAGATGAGTTCATGTCCATGTGAAGTAAAGAGGAAGAAAACTGGCACTGAGCCTGAGGGGCAGTTCAGGACTGACAGGCAGCTCGAAGGCTCTGCAGGCATCCAGGAGCAGGAGGAGCAAGCTGTTGGTCACTTTACCTTTTTGCAGTCCAGCCTCAGCCAGTGGACACCCTGCCTCATGTAACGAACCATGGAGCTCATACTCGACGTCAGGCTCAGTGGACCCATGACTGTGTCCAGCTCCCTCAGCATCCCTGAGACAAACAGAGATATCAACATCACAGGAAACACTGGCTGCTGATGGCTGGTAAATGGTAGATGGCTATTTGGCTTGAATTTAACCGAATCTTTGTAATTTGGAGGGTGATTTTAAAAGGATATAAGCAACGTGTAATGTCTAACATGTTGAAATTAAGTACTGAAGTGAAGTACTCCAAACATTTCCTGCAGTTTAAAACTAATTAAAAAGTTAAAGTAAAAAATTAAAGTAAGTGAAGTAAAAGTTTCTTCATTGAGAAATGACTAGATAGAGCTGCGTGGGCTTTAAACAGTTTATTGTAATGAAATGTAATTCTGTGGAGCAGCTTTTACCTTCTTAGCTGCATCATTAAAGGTGTTTTTGTGTCTCACAGCTTGACAATGTTTGAAGTGCCTTTTGCTGGTCCAGACACAATCTCCTTTTAAATCACTCTTTAAAACTTATTTTCATCTTTAACTGGTTAGATAAATGTTACTTATAAACATACAAGTTTATTATTCCTAGCTTTGCTGCTACATAAATAATGCTATAAATTACTGGTTCATTTTTAATGGAACATCTAGCAGTTGTGTGTTTGGGTGAAATATTTACTATAATTATTTAGATTTTGCTAAAAAGCTTAGTGATTATTTGTTGTTTGATTCTTACCGCTGCCTTTGCGTGCCAGCTCCTCCGCCTGCTCCCACATGTCGTGAGCGCTCAAGAATAACATTGTGATGTTGACGTAGGTGAATGCCACTTGTTCAATGGCCTGAGGAACGGCCATGATGCTGCTGGCGGAGTCCACAGCCGACCCGCTGCCGCTGTGGTTGGAGCCCGGACCTGAGCTGGTGGATGTGATGGCTGGAGACGGCATGTTGGGCATGGGGGACGGGGTGTCTGCCATTCTAAAAGGAGATGTAGATTATTTTTCTTATGTGTTTCACTGGTAACGAGGCAGTGATATAAATCCATACAATGGTTGTAATATTGCATCCTTGAGAACTTACTTTGACGTTAAGACAGAGGAATCATGCGTTTTCTGAGCAGAGATCTGAAAAAGATCCAAATTTATTAATGGACCTTTGCAGGGGTGCAACTTTATCCCCTCAGAAATAACTATGCAACTGCATTTTGTGACAGTATTATCAGTATTACTTGATACTTACATTAAAGTGATCAGTGAGAGTCTTTGAATACTTGAGAGCAGTTTTATGTTTGTGGCGAAACATTGCCATCTGCAGGAGGGACTGGCACTTCAAACTACAAGACAGTCAAATGTTACTGAATTATTCAGAATCCACAATGTATTAAATATTGTTTAAATATGTTTATCTATTTAAAAAAAATAAAATCAATCAATGCTGCCCATTCAAACAAGTTCTACACATCTACTGACTTACAAAGTTAACTTGCACATATAATGAGCTGCTGTTCTGTAGTTTTTAACATTTTATCATCTTTACAATTTAAATGCTCAACAGTTCTAAAGCTTTACTAAAGTACTAAAGCTTTCAGAAAAACAACAAAACTGAATCAACATTTTTGACATTTCAGAACAACAATAGTGAGAATTCAAAGCTGCAAAGCACCAAAACACAGATGGTGGCATTGAAAACAAACACAGGACTAAAACGGTGATGTTAGCTACTCATGAGAGTTTCTGGCATATGGAGGAGTAACATCTACATCTTACCATAAAGATAAAAAGTCCTTTTCTGAGGGTGGAGCAGAGGGGTCCACTGAGTTTTTAAGTTTCAGTACAAACCTGTGAGAGTGAAGAAAAAGTGGCAGTAAAAAATCACGAGTTAAATTCAGTTATGGAGCCAAAACCTTCATTTTAAATGAGATAAAATAAAAAGGAGTCACTATAATGCATATTAACAAGTAATTTAATAACACTACAGTATTGCACATAAGAGTATTAAAAGTGGGTTCATACTTGAGCAGCTCCACAGTCTCTGCAAACATTGTGTAGGAAGACATTGAAATCTGTGGATCTTTCTCCATGGCAATGCCGCTTTCAACGAAGTACATGGCTGCATCCAGGTAATTAAAAGCTTTACTGAGCTTATCTGACTGCAGAGAGAGAAAGGGCGAGAAAAAAATCGTAGATTTAGTTTTTAGTTACTTGTATGGCTCTGTGGACTGCAGTCAGCAGAGGAACAAACCAGAAGAGAAACTTACCTCTGCATCTGCTTTATGCTTCAGCTTCTTGGCCTCCTTTATGTAATGCTTTACTGGATACTGCCTACAGGACAAAGATGCTTTATCAGAGGAGTAAAAATGAACAACTGGACTGATTAACAGCCCTGTTTGAGAAAGTTTTTATCACTGATAAAACTTCACAATTTGATTAGAATCAAAGTCATTTTGCCATATTTTTTTCACAAAGATACTAAATTACGGTTACACTAGTACAAGTACTGAGCAATAATGTCCCAAATAAAAGGTCCCTTGTTTCAATTACTGAAAAAAGACTTTTACTTTTTGGACCCAGTGAAAACTGACTGAAGTCTTAAAGAGCTTTATCCAAAATCAACAATGGTAATCTTTACTTAAAAATATGAAGTTTATGAGAATCTTAAAAAATAGAAAAAATATAACTGTGTTTTTGAACAGCTTAGCAGGAGGGATTGTTGTTGTTACCTGTCCTCAGGTCTGAGTAGGGGTCTTTTGGTCAAAGCTTCCCTGTTTGGCTGTGAAGACGATGAGACAGTGACTGAGGTCTTCGGGGGCTTTTGCTACAGTTGCAGGGCAAATCTTCAGTTAGTATTTAAAATAGTGACATTTTTCATGTAAAAATTAATTTAAGGCCAACAATCACAAAAATTAGAACTTTGTGACCCTTTGTTAAATAAAAAAGAAGCACTGCTCTAAGTTATTATTCTCAGGCTAGGTCACCTTTTCACGGGGTGGGTGCTCTGTGTGCTTTCCGCTGCTCCTCTTGTGCTTGCGGGACTCTTTGCTCTTTGCAGCCTCCTTACTGGTCTCCTGGGTTTCTCCAGAACTGCGCTTGTGTAACTTTGAGTCTTTCGCAGTGTCTTTGGGGGTTGGAGGCTGCTGCGGAGGGACGGGGTTTTTCTTGGCCTTCTTTCGCTCCCGGTCCTCTGTTGAATTGCTGGAACTTCTGTAGTTAAAGAGAAAGATTGTGTAATGTGACTTGACTGAAACATATCCAAAATAGAATCAGCATTTTATTTAGAACAATGTTAATGTTATTTTTTAAGTACAGGATGGCTAAGTCTAGGAGACCTACTCCAGTTTAATAGAAGCATGAGTTGATGAGGTGCTCTTGTTTTCCAGCCTTGGCTTCTTCCTGGGAACACTTTTATTGTCTACCTCAACCTGGAAGACAACAAACCACAAATTCAAGTAAAAACTGACTCATTACATGCATGTTAGCTAACTATCACAGGGCTTTTTTATTTCTCACATTTTGAGCTGCACTCTTTTTGCTGGTTTTGCTGAGTTTGTGTGTTGTGGAAGCATCGCTGCCTCCTCCATCCTGCTCTGTGACTGCTGCTGATCTCTTTGTATTGGTGGGTGTCTCCTGATGGTTGCCGGAGCTCTGGGGGATTCTCAAGAGCAGATTTAGATCAATCTTCACCAGCAGGGATCTCGGAGGCCGGTGGGGGTCTCGAGAGCTCTTGGCTGCATGTCCAGTCTTCTCTGGATGCTTGAGTTTTGTTTTGTTAGGAGTCTTGGTGCCCTTCTTGCTGATAGTCTCTGACTTTGGTTTGCTACAACTGTTTCTGACTGTGGGAGCTGAAGACAGCTGGTCAGGCTGAGCAGGACTTTGGCCGGGGCAGGAGCAGGGGTTTGGAAAGGCCACGCCACATGATGGACAATGACCGTGCAGGACCAGCACGGCCTCAGGCTCTGATCCAGCCTTCCGCTTGTCAAGTGTCGTGTGTTTAGTCCTCTTACTGTCTCTTTTAGTGTCACTGCTGTCTCTGCTTTTCTTGCTGTGTCCTGTTTTCGTCTTTACTTTGGGTCTGTCTGTGAAACATCGGTCTTTCTCTCGTGTGGCTACAACTTCTTCACACTTCACACCAGGAGCTGTTTCAGTTGGATTTGGTTCAAGGTTCCTGCTACAGCTGTTTGAATCATCAGAAGGGGATTTTTGGCTGCTTTGGTGGTTGAAGTTCTCCTGAGGGTTTTCGCTGTGCTGCTGGGGTTTTCCAAGGCTATCAGTGCACTCCTTCGGGCGAGAAGAGAGCTGAGGTTTGGACTCCCTGCTGGGGTCGACCACCTCTACACTGGAGTGCTTGGAGCTTTGCGTGGGCGGTGGCTGTTTCTGAGCGAGGCTCTCAGAGGCTTGTGCAGAGCTTTGGCCTTCAGTGCTCGAGTTCTGCTGGCTGGTCCTGATCCAGTTCCCCAACTGCCAGTCGACATGTGTCACTGCTGGAGCATCAGGCTAGGAAAAGATACAAACATTAGGATTTTTGGAAATTGAGAGACAACAACAAAAATTCAAAATAAATCATGTTTGTGTTTCATTTCATATATATATAGAACACAAGGAAAGCAGCAAATTACTTCAGCTTTCACTGAGATGCTTGCTGGGGGTTTAAGTGGCTCCTCAGTGGTGCTTTCACTGTCCGACTCTGATCTTGAGCTACTCTCCGAGTCACTGGAGCTGGCAGACTCTACACCTCTGGAATGTGATGCTCCATGTGAACTACAGCATGCAAACACACACACACACACACACACACACACACAGACACAGAGAACCACAATATGACACAGCAGTGTTGCAGTTATAATTACATAAACATTTTGGCCCACATGCTCAGGCTGGTGAACACTGTTTGGCTAACATTACATGTGAGGAAGAAACCGATGGGAGACATGTTGTTTAAACTTTGTTTTTAGACTTGATTTAACTCTCCAAGCTTTTTTTTGGATTCCAGTGTCTAAATTTTAAGTGAAAAGTTACCTGATCGACTTAAAACAGCTCATTTGGTAACTGATTTATCAAGTTAGTCATTTTTAGGAAAAAAGCTAACAGTCTCCAGCATCTGAAGTAACAGAACCAGGAATCTTCTCTTTGATTTTTACTCTTTTGGTTGATTAAAACAAGCTGTTAATATTACACATCGTGACTGAGGCATTTTCACTTTTTTCATTTTTCACTTACATTTATAGACAAAAGGATAAAAAAAAATGAACTGATAACAAAATTATTGCTTGTTGCAGCTCAAATAAAATTATTTGTAATGATATCTTTCATCATTGATGTTTTTGTTTGTACTGTTGGCTTAAACCCTGATGAGACCAGCTTGTCTTATTCAGACATTATTTTCAATAAACCGTGTGAAATCAGTGACTCTCTCTCAAGTTTTGTAAATTTTAGATGTTTACTGGATGGCAGCTTACAGCACAGCTGCTTGTCATATTTGCAAATGAACAAAAACTGTCCTTTTGAAGAGTCACTTACGTTGAGGAGCTCTGCTGGATGAGTTGGGATGGATCTGCAGGAGATGAGTCACAGTTTTCTGAAAAGAAAACCACAGAAAAAACAAACAGTCATTATACATGTCATTTAAAAAAAAATTACTCATACTGATGTGTACTTGGCTTTCATGCACTGCAGCTAAGTTTATTTAAACTAGTTACTGGAACAAGAAAAAGACCAAACTTTCAAAATACTACCTTGTAGTCAAAAGTGATGCCTCCAGACATCCCTACTGCTGTTTGTCACGTTATACAACCATGTGTTTATCTACAACTGATGGCTGCCGTCTATTTTAACATCAAATTAAATGCATCGTTAATGTAAAAAGGGAACAAATGTGAATGATGTGCAGCTTTATCTCCAGGAGCTGAGATTATGCAACTTTGATCAGGATACTCACATTACACATGTCAAGAAGATCAGACTGATGCTTTATCTCCACAGTTTAGTGGTTTGCAGGTTTAATTATCATATTTAAATTCAACAGCTTGGTGAGGTGCTGACGTTTTTTTAATGCCAGGGTCACTTCAGAGTCAATGGATAAATATTATAATAAAAGGAAAAGAGAAAAGAGCAGGAATAGGCAGAGTAAGGAAGTGATTAAAACCAGGGTCAGGCCAAAAACAAATACAGGAGTCATTGGAAATGACAGAAAGCAAAAGACATTTCAAGACTAATATTTTAGCAGAAGTAGAAATCAGGGTCTGAGAGTAGTGAAAGATCCCTTTCCTCCTTTTTACTTGACTCCCTCTCTCTTTCTCTCTGTGGGGGCTAATTTGAGATTAAATTGTAGGGTTGCTTCTCTGTGGTATTTTGTGGCCAGTTCACAGCACTTCACAGCAGAGCGGTTTACA
>JAPZDZ010000011.1:15881117-15902330 GCA_029783805.1 Acanthurus tennentii
AAGAAAATGCAGCCCTTCTAGTGGGCCATAAATTATGATAGAAAATGATCATGTTTTATGTGTCTATGCATCTATTTTTCTAAGGACATTCCTCCATTTTATGCATTTAATCGATTGCTGTTATTATTGCTTTTCAAGGGCTCATGATATTGTAGAATGCTGCCTTCATGTTCATCACAGAAAAACTTTTGGATCAAATTGGCTTCATGTAGTAACACAGGGGTAAAGTATTAATAATCAAGTATTAAGTCAATATCTTTTGTGGTTTAAATCAGTTCTCATCCGCCTGTGTTTTGTCAGTCATGAGTCACCACATTCATTTTCCTTCTACCTGTGCAGACCCTCAGGATACTGGGTTGGGTTGCACGAGGGAATATAATCTGTAACAGCTGCTTAATCAGTTCAACTGCCAATCAGTCTTTCATCCTCGTGGGGTTTTGAATCCAGGACATGAATCCTATCAACTCAAGCCCTACTTTGATGAGATGCTGGAAAGGGCTTGTCTGAAGGTAAACAAAGACTATGTCAGATGACCCATATAAGGAACCCCAACAACATAAATGTATATTATGTCCTTGGATCAAAAACAGGATATAAATCAACAGCGATGTTAGACAAAAATGCACAGAAAAAATTTAAATAAAAACTCCAAAAAACAGGCTACTTTTACATTATTTACCAGGGAAAATGGATAGTGCAGAAGTTTTTTAGTTTTAATGAAATTTATTAATATTTTTAACAGCCTAAAAAAAGAAATACAAAGATGTATTTACAATGTGGTCAATCACAACACACACTCAATCCCACAACTTGTTTACATGCCAGTCACATTCTTAAGTCTCATATCCATAATCTGATTTAACAAAAGGGAAGCCAGCTATTATTAGACAATGTTGAGTCTTTCCATTAATCTCTCCAAATCAGTCCGGAGAGCACAGATTAAACAGTCTTTGTTTTGTTGATACACAGAGAGGGAAAGTTCTGATAAAATGGTGACAAAATGATGATAAAGAGAGTAATTACTTTGAATTCAGACGCCCTTCTGAGATCAAACCCGAAGACACAAGATTGTTTTGATATTAAATCCAATACCATGACAAACAGCATTCATTGAATCGTCCTTGTGACAGGCGTGTCACTTTTCAGCAGAGTTACTTTGTGAGTCAGAGGACATGTGTGCTGGTGCGACAGATTCAGCTCAGGATACCTCCTCTCATGTGTCCACTGTCACTCAGCCCGTGCTCTATGAGTTTGATGTCTTCCAAGTCATCTTTAATTACGCTGATCAAATGACTTAAACCATCCTGCTGCTGTTTCAAGTGCTGAAAGTAAGAGATAAGGAGAGATGAGTCTTTGAGAAAATGCCAAAAATGATTTACAGTTCAATCATTTTCACTTAAAGTACAACTCAGCATTCAGACGTCTAAAACTATCATCTCTGGGTACATAAGTTAATATAACATGCATAAATGTGCTGATTTACTTGTTTGATTTCTCTGAGAAGGTCTGCATCGACACTGTAGCGCTCTTCTGATCTCACAGCTCCAAAATGATTCTGCATCCGGATTTGGGACATTAATTCATTCAACCGACCCTGGAAAAACAGACAACACAAATGTTCTGATGTATCCATTCAAGAATTTGTCTTAAATAGTCACTTGATCACAACATCTACCAAAAATGCAACCTGAGAAACAGTGATGTCCCAAAATACACAGTAATGAACTTAATGCTTTAAAAAGGATGACTGCTTGCTAGAAAGTACGGATGTAAACAATGCAGGCTTCTAAAATAAAAAAAAGTTTTTTAAATTTTTATGGATTTGACACTTTGTTAATCTGCAAGAATACACAATGCACTTTGATTAGTAACACTGAATGTAAATATAACTTTAGTTTGGCTACATTACAGAATTGCAATGTAACCAAATACATTTAACTACATAACTAGAAATCCCTAATTTCTACAGCTGCTGTTCTTTCCTGAACCGTTTGGTTTTTAAAACATATAAAAATTGTGACATGTTTGTAAAACCGGCAGTGAAGCCAATTTTCTTTCATTTTAAGTCTGGTAAGACTTTAGATGAATGAAAAAAATGAACACTGACACAATTCAACTCTAACTGATAAAGTGAGATACTTGCCTTGAACTGTGTGGGGGCATTAAGTTCAGACTGAATGGTGTCCAGCTGCACCCGGAGATGCTCCTCATCGACTTGGATAGCGTAACCACTTTTCCTCTGAATCTCCTGTTTGATCAGCACCTGCCAGAGAATAGCAAAATATGAGTGATGAGTATGACAAAGAATTACTGGAACAGAAGTGATACAGCCAGAAAGACACAGACAGTGCCAGGGCATTTATTAAAACTCTTTGAAATGTACAGATGGTTTTCATCTCAGGTCATTTCACTGGTAAAAGGAGAGTCAGAAACCTTCAACTATTTTTTTCCAGACAAAGTTAGAAAGGTGAGGCAGCTACCTGCAGCACCCTGTGGGACAGATCCATCAGCTTCCTCTTGTACTGTGCAATCTTTGCCACTGTGGTCGCTTGGTTCTTCTGCAGTTCACTGATGTCATTTGAGATAATCTGCAACACATATCAGTGTGTATGTGAGCGAAAACAGTTGTGAAAAAGTTTGGCATCTCTCCACTGGTTTAGACCTGAAAACACTCTCTGCTCTGTTTTTGTCACTGAATATTTCCTTCATGTTTAGGGACTTTTTTGTTGTAATGTCACTCAAGAAAAAACTAATAACAAATGATGCATGCTTTCACACAAACTCAATGTTTAATCTACCAGCTTTTGAGACTAACCTGTTCTGAAAGTTTGTTTGTATTGTCAGTAAGCCTTTCACACATATTCCCTGATGTATACATACAGGAAGTCCACCAAATTTATTTCAAATATACAAGCCAAAATAATTTAAAAATATCTCTTTCCACTTCCACTTGCAGCTGTATTTATAACAATAATTCCAGCTGTAAACAATCTGTTGGCAGCTAGTATGAACTGGACAACTGTGTCTTCTGTCCTTGACTCCACAAAATCTGTTTCAATATTCCTTTTGTTGATAATCAGAAGGCAGTGTGCCCATGTTCAGCGGGCTTTTGTTACATTTAAAGAACTTACATCCACTCTGGTCTGGTGTTGTTTGGTCATCTGCTCCTGGATCTGTAGCCTGCGAAGTAGCTCCTTAAAACCCACCATGGGCACCGGGATTAATCTAAAGAAAAACAGATTAAAATAAATAAATAAACAAATAATAAGAAGATAATTTACCACAGCAAGTGAATCAGTTGTTTCCTCTTGATTTCTTGTGACAGTAATTAAAAATATAGCATAGCAGGCATTTTGTAAACTGTTTTTTTAATGGTGATTTAAAAAGATATATACAAAACAGAAACAATTCTAGGGATCACACAACACCTTATTATAATTCATATTGTTAAGTTGTACTTTGTTTTTGGAAAAAATTAAAATACATGTTAATTGCCTGCATGCGGGCAAAAGAAAATGATTAATTAATAAAAGTTAAGTTAAAATCTATTGTGCTTTAATTTTTATTCAAATATGAGGGTAAGTCAAACGTTTGAAAATAATTTCCCTTAAACTGTAATGTATATTGTTAAATTATTGCCTTTGGAAATAGCCTTCAATAAAAACTTAGATTATGTCCCCACTAGTAGAGTAAGTAGTGTTACACACTGAAGTACAACAGTGCAAATTTACAAAAAGAATCTTTTTTAAAGACTCAGTCTTTTTCACATGACTCATAGACACTCTTTATTAAAAGTTTTGGATCCTCTTAACAAACTTACTTCTCTGGGTCAGGATTGTCCACCTTAGCCTGCTCCCAAATAATGGGGTCCACTCCTAGTAAGAAGAGACAACATCTTCAGTTATGATTTAAGACAATTAAGACAAAAACCAAAAAATTTATTGAATTCTGTGTGTGAGACAACACAAACATGCATGCATTTACCTGCAGGTGCATTTTGCAGCAGGTGTTTGATCTGTGCTGGAGACAGCTCTGTGCGTGTGATGGACATGAGCACTCCAATCTGTGTGAGCTGAGCCTTGATGTTGGCCTGCTCCAGATAACTGAAGAGCGTGGAAGCTGGGATACGCTTGGAGGTGCCATTAGGAGAACGCTCCACCACGTAAATGATCACCTCTGTCCTGATAGACAGGAGACACAAGAGAATGATTCCACATAGATTTATAAATTTATATTCTACAAAGTTTCTATTTTGAACTTGGAAACCATGTTTGTAGCACTAGTGTTACAGAAACTCACTGGTCACTGGGCAGGGCTTTGACACTGTCCACATTGACAGTGAGCGTCTGGTTGCTTCCCAGGACCTTGTGGATGGACTCAACCAGCTGCTGCTGCTGAGCTCGCACATCAGCTTCTTTTTTATTAAGGACCAAGACAACTAAACCATCTTCATCCTTACTCACTGGGACACAGCTGTAGCCAACAGCCTAGCAAACCAAACACAAGGATATGTACCAGTTATTAGTCAAACTCAAATGAGCCCAGCAACATTTTCAGCCATTTTTCTGAATAATCCATCTTTACCTTGAACCTGCAGAATGGGTTCTCCTGGGTAAAGTCTGCAGGTGGGTTGTTGTTGCTGTAGTAACCCTTTCCAGTGCCCCAGTAAGCTTGCAGTTGGTTCCATTTGGCTAAGATGGAGTCACGCTCATCCCCTAACAAAGTGGGTGCTGACAGAGCAGCGACCTGCTGGTAAAGCTGGGTGGACTGAGCCTGACCTGCTTGCTGGGCCTGCTGACCAAACAAACCTCCTGGTAGAGGAAAAGGGAAGAAAAATGACAGGTTGGATTGTCTTAGACTTAATGTTTTCTGAAACACCTTACTTAGTCTTCTACCTCTCCTTTAGCTTCACATTGTTGGGCTGATGAGCTGTTAAAGCTGATCATTTTTACTTTCTGCTTGTTATCGCCCTCTGCAGGGATAAGAGGTGTACTGCACAGCTGTTGAGCATCATGAAGGTTGTTTTTTTACAAGCTTTATTTTTATCTGGATCAGTGTTTCTTAAAAAAAAACTTAAACACAATTTTCTGGACTTGAGTTTAAAATGTGGAAAAAAGAAAGCAGATAAAAAGAAAAAAAAAAACAGCGTATAAGACATTGCTGATTGCTTTTTTGAAAATACATTAATGACACTACCTTCCAGAACAGCCTGATTAATGTTTCTCAAACCATGTTAAAAAAAAGTTATTAAATTTTTTTAAATGTTTTACAATGGCCACCAGACTTATGTCACAAGTTGCTGATTTTCATATGTAGAACACTTGAACTGTTTGTAAATATGGGCTCTCACCCTGCTGCTGCTGAGTTGGCTGGATATTAAATCCTCCAAACCCACTCAGGCCAGTTGTTCCTAATCCACTTCCAAATCCTGTTGTTCCAGTGGCAGTACCAGTGCCAAGTCCAGTGGAAAACCCAAACCCTTTGTTCTGTGTGGTACCAAACAGGCCTCCTAAAACAGAGGATTTCAGTTCAGTGAGTGAGACATCTTGTGGCATCTGCAAGCTGGTATTTTAACACAAAGCTGAGTGTGCAGCAGTAAGCAACAGTCCAACTTAAGAAGGTACAGTTTAGAGAAGTTATATATAATACTTGAATGTCAACTCAGTTGTCCTATTTCTCAATTTAATAATGTTATTCGATAAAAAACATTATGATGCTTTAATCTTGGTATAAATTATTATTTTTTTGTTAAGGCTGAATGCGGCTATACTACTGACCTGTGGTGTTGGAGGGCGCAGCAAAGCTGAAAGTAGAGCCTGGTGCAGCTGCTGTAGTTGTAGTTGTCCCAAAGCCACCAAATGTGCCTACGAAACAAAGTGAATCATTACAAATTAGAAAAATGTGGTGACACAAAAAGGCTGAGAAGGATAAATGGAGGGAGAAAAAATAATGAAATCGCCAACTACTAGACATAAATTATTAGAGACAAATCATTACGGGGCCTTCAAGATTAATAAAGGAAGACTGAATCTTATTTCCATCCACCATTGTTCTCCTCTCTTACAAAGAAGGTGAAAATGTACTATACATCTACAGGAATTAAATGAGATGAGTGCATAATTCAAAATTTGTTCTTTCATGCAAATGAAAAACACAAATTATGACATTCTATGAGACAGAGCAACATGTGAGATGTAAGGAAAAATCACTCCACCACATAAATGTAAAAAAATGGGTGACAATGTGTGTTTAAAGACAGACTGTACTGATTAATCAATCAAATCAGAGTCATCTACCTGTGCTAGCCAGGCTATTACCAAAATTGAAAACTGTGCCAGTGGTGGTTGCTGTACCAAAGCACCCCACATTAAAGCTGACTGCTGCTGGGTTGGCATTTAAACCAAACCCCCCAAAACTAAACCCACCAGCCGAGGTGTTTCCAGCTCCCAGCCCCCCAAATCCTGCAGCCAGCAGAGGCAGGCAGCAAGAAAGAGAAAACGACATGGAGGAGTTAAATGACAGAAGGTTAGGCCTAGTATGGGCTCATAAAATGTTAATCAGTTTCCAAATACCTTAAAAAGAAACAGGGCAAAAAATACATGTGCTACATGTGTTTACATAACGTGTATCTTACCAGTGTTGGTGGAGCCAAAACTAAATCCTGTGGCTGGTGCAGCAGCAGTTGTGGTAGCTGCCCCAAAACTAGGGGCTGTAAGAGCTGAAAAGACAATCAGGACACAAAAAAGCCACTTCGTTAACATGGCACACCATGGGATTGTAATGCAACAAGATAAAATAAAAAATCGTCAACACGAATTATATACTCCCAAACGATGCAAATAAGCGGGATACATCTGTGACCGACAACACAGCTTTGTTTACTGCAGGTGCCCATCTCAGCCGAGCAGCACTCGGAACTTACTGCCGAATCCGGACGAGGCGGTGGTGGTGGTGGCTCCGCTTCCAAAGCCAAACGCTGTAGATGCTGTGGTTTTGGAACCAAATGAACCGAATGAAAACCCGGACGTGTCTTCACAAGAACATAGAGAGTTCTATAAGTGTTGAGTGTTGTAAGAGTAACGTTACAGCTACACTGGACTTCGTGTGTTGTAGTTAAGCTCATTTTTGTCAAGAAGGAGCACTAGCTAGCCTACAGAGAGGAGGTTGTGAGGGTAACGTTCTTTATTAGCCAGGACAGCTAATATTTCAGCCACAATAAGTGCAGGTGTGATATAACGTTAACTAGCTAGGAAGCGCTCTTTCACCAAAGCCTAACTCTGTATTAACTACATATCTCAGATGTAAGGAGCTATTCACATTGCCGTTAGCCGGTCGGTAAATTAGACGATCCAACCGTCATGACTGCAGATGTGAACGTTATAAAAACTACGTGTGCGCTCGCTCAAACATTCATATTTATTTGCTAATATATAAACGCCAAAGCAAAATTACTTTGACAAAAGATGAGTGGTGTAATATCAGCCTAATTGAAATATTTCAAATAAAAGAAAACCTTACTTGCTGCTGGGTTGCTCGTGGCGCCGCCAAAACTAAACGCCATGTTTGCTGTCAGATGTAGTTCTTCTTCTCCTCTTTCTTGAGGCCAAGCGGTCATCATCCAACAAAACGGCTTTTTACCGCCACCTAGAGTTTGAATCAGAAATATTCCGATGAGTCTACTGTGAGCCTCTCATGAAAAAAATAACTTGTGCAGTTATAATGCTGAGGCGTAAATGCCCTCATTTGGGTTGGGCCCTTTGAAGATACTGGAATGAATTCCGTAGGTGTGAGGATTGACCTTTGATGAATGTCTATGCACAGGATTTTATTTTACTTTTTTTAGGAAATATCCTTGGTAGTTTGGTGATTAATATGCATAGTAAGAGAACTAAACAAAATAACAAATACCGCACAAGTCAAGAATCATAAACTGAAAACACTTTATGCTGGACTATGTAAATGGAAACAATATTTTTTATTCATAGCATCCTGATATATTTATATCATTCATCTCACAAACACCAGCAGGATTTCTACTTTACTGTAAAACTAAGACAGAAAGCCTAACTTAAACCAGATGTTTAAAACCCCATGTTTTAGAACTGCATGGAAAGATGCTTTAGACTAATGCAACACTAGAAACGTATGCCTGTTGTTCCTAAAATATTTACAATTTATAACAATTTCAAACATTACGATTCAGTCCTCTATAGTATCACAACATGCCTGTTAACATGGAACAAAGCTTTTCATAGCATGTCTGTTTTATTCCTTTCTCCAACCATACCGTCAAACAAGCTAGTGCAGATTGAGAAATCAATATCTACTTGACACATAACATTAATTGTAAAATTTCTTTCATTTAAATTACATTACAATACAATACTTAGGTATTAAAATCAATTCTACTCAGGTAAGCAGCTTTATGGCTTTTTAACTGTTACTTACCAGAAATGAGAACCATTCATTAACAAATAAAAGGCTGAAATGATGAAGAGACACATTTACTGAAACTACTTTTATTTTTGTGTACACAGTAAAAACAATATGAACAGTCAACATTTCAAAACAAGCCGAGAAGAATATGTGGTTATAGCTGTAACGATAACTTCAAAAAGTACAATCTGTAATCAAAGTATGGCACAAAGTAGCAAAGTGTACTATCCGCATGGTGCTTTCTGTGTTTTGGTTTTACCAATGTAACAAAATAATTTATCTTCATTCACCACAACAGCAATTTTTTGTAATACTGTGTGTTTTACATTGAAAATTATTGGCTTTTCTATTCATTCAACATTTCATGAATCTATGACACTATGTAATGCACTCTATTTCATTTGTTTTTCTTATTGTACATAATTTAATTGGATTATACATTAAACACAAATTGGAAATCAAAAACAACTAAACATAAAATGCTATAGCTTCTCCACTATTGTCTGATATAGTCCTTGCTGATTATAAGAGTGCATGTAAAGATGAGGTGGTATGAAGCAACTCATTCATCCTTGATATTTTGCATCTGACAATAAGAGCAGCATTAAAAGCTAGGCTCATCACAGTTCAAATGAATTAATTCTGCAGCATTTTTTTTAAATTACACTAAATGGCACCTGAAAAATCTGATTGTTTTACCAGACTTGAGTAAGAAAGCTGTAGACCTGTTGAAAAATCTACAATTCTACCAAAGTGTTTTCCAAGTCCTGTTTGACCCTGCAGACTATATGCAGGTCAAAAACAGTTGCATGCTTCATTTTGTTTGGTATCTGAAGAAGAATTACATAAAATTGAGAGTAGATTTGTTGGTAGAAATAAAAAAAATAAAGGGGCTTTATGTAACATTTTAGCACCAATTACAGTGCAATTCCTTACTTTAATTCGCACAACTCAATTTAAACACTGCTTCAAAATGCAATCAAGCTACTTTTGAACTTCTCTTCATGATGGACCACTATCTTAAGTACTGTGTTCATGATGTGCAGGTCCCATATGGTCTTGCTGTTAGGATTCCTGGTTTTCACTGAGGCCACCTGTGTTTAACTCCTGACATGTGAGCAGTTTTGTTTCTTTCAGTCAACATTCATTTGCTGCTCCATTCCTCCATGTTTTAAACTTGACATTAACTCTTTACTAACAGTACAAACTTGACCTCTGCATTGGTATTGGAAACACTGTAATTGGTTCAAATACTACATATAGCCCTTTTAAAAGGCAAAAATCCAGTAACAATGATTTTTTAAAAAGGCACAACTACAGCGATCCTCCACGTTGAGCCCTCATGACTTTTGAGTTGCGATGACTGGACACCTGATACAAACACTAAAAAAACAACATCTGTCGTGTTTTATATTCAGCACCAACAATGCTAAGGCCTTCAACAACAGCATCAAAAAAGCACATTCACATTTTGATATAACAAGATTAATTGGATTTTGATTGGCCATGTTAGATAGTATAAGCAGTTTCACAGGGCAAATATACTGACAACACATATAATATATTTAGTAGTGTACGAATCACTGCTTCCGCCCCAAAAGTCCTTTCATGTTCAGGGTTTTAGACCACTGCAGAAAGTGTCGCTTATTATGGCACTAGAAGACATTTGTGAAGATCTAGTTGTTTTGTCATTCAAGCATTTCTACACTATCATTTACAAAAAATTAGGACTTTTTTATTTTACAAAAATTAAAGTATCCAAAATATACAGTGTTTTGTGTGACAATCATTCCTATCATACACTGAAGGGAATGTGAGCAGTTCAACACATCTTACACTGTATATGTATATACAAAAATATGCCACACACATTTTTAGGTATGGTAAGAATAACATGCACAGGTATCCCTCTACAGTGCACAAACAAAACAATAATGCTTTGTAACATAAATTTAGGATGAAATGCAAATGAAACATAGTAACACTGAATTGATTGAAACGTCTTCACAAAGAGAAGACTTGCTATTTGTTTTTCTCCTCTCTCCTGCTTTAACAAGCTTTGATAGTATCCAAGCAGAGGCCCCCTGAGAGTGAGGTATGATACCTATAAAACTCAGTCTGTGGACTTCATTACCCTGGTCCCATCATCCTCTCTGCTATGTACTCAGCAGCTAAAAATGTCATACGACTAAAAATACAACATGAGGCACAGCTCAAAGGGTGTTTTTTGTTTGTTTTGGACCACTAACAAAGTGAGCTCTCCATCTCTACTCATTAAAGATCTGTTTCTTGTTGTCAGCAATTTTACATTTTAAATTTACAGCAATTGATTCAATCAAACAGCAAAAGTAGCCCTTCGCACACAGTGCTTTTAAAACGAATGTCAAATATGAACTGAACTGAAGGTAGCTTTCCATGGCAAAAATGAAGTAGTACTTTATATTTGGGACTAAAAATATACTCCCGTTCTCTTTCACTCTACCCCCCTGAGAGTTGTAACAGAAATATTTAAAAAAAACTTCTATTGTTGATTGTTTTATCTCCTTTAAGAGGCCAAATCTCTATTTGTATTTCTGATTGTTGTTAATGTACAAAGCCCCTGTCTTCCTCCTACTTTGTCCTCAATCTTGTGGGTCAGGTTTAGGTGTCAAACCAATATAGGTTCCATTGTGAGAATCATCCTTCTCTTTGTCACTGACTGGAGAGTAAGATGTGTCCTCTTCAGTGGATGACTGTAGTGAGAGATTGAGGAAAAAAACAGTTTTAAAAATTCTTTTCTCATTTTACTTTGCACAATTGCACCTTTAATAAAAATGGTTCATGTCCTTGAACTTGCTATCTCACATTGTTAGTGATATTTTTTACAGCATTTAATAAACATTCAGCAATATCACATAGAGTTATTGTGTAAAAAACAGACAATACGATTACTTTACAGCATTACAATTATCTCAAGAGAAGTAACAGTAAAAAACATAAAAAATGGGACAATATGCACTCAATACAGAGGACAAAACCTTAAATAAAGCACAGACAACAACGAAATTTAAACAAAACAAGCAATATAACCATGAACACTTACAGCATAGAGAGGCTTGGTAAACTTAATGCTCTTAGCTTCATTCTGCACAGAGACACAAAGTAATACATACATGCAGAGTGCCATTAGTGTATGCCAAAGCAGTTGAATTAATCACACATAAATTATCATTAATTACTCACTGGGACAAAGCAAGTAAATTGACGTTGTTAGAGTAAAATCAGAGAAGAAGTGGTGTCATACCCTTTGTTTGCGGGCCCACAACAGAAGGACGAAGAAGATTGCAAGCATAATGGCGCCAAGTCCCAAAATGGCGAGCGGGAAGTTCGACACCAGAGTGACAATGAGAAGCAACTTATGCACTCTTGCTGCAGACGCATCATCAATCACCACACTCTGTGTATTTAAAGAGAGTGCACAAATTTATTATGCAGAGGATATTTTTATATCACTACTGAGGGATTTCACATCCTGCATATAATATCCTTTTGTGGTTCTTTTTACATAATTCTACAGATTGATTTTTTTAATGATTCTTCCTAAATTAAACAAAAGGAGAAGGAGAAATCAAAATTATTTTTGTTCATAAAATAAAACAATATCATGACAAACTACTAATTCTTAATGTGTTCAGCTCTATTGTCAGCAGTCACAATATACAATTTTTTGTTTTAGTGTGACTCTAATGTTTCTTACCTCATTGAGGAACATGACAGGAAAGACTGTCTCATTCAGGTATTTAGTTTTCCTGGAATGGATTCAATGAAAAGGGTGTGTGAAGCAATCATATGCAGTACAGATATAAAAACACCAGCACTTTAGAATAATAAATCCTTGACTTTTGTTTACATGCAGACATGCAGTTACTTACGGGAATGAAGAGATACTGTTGATCAGGATGTTTACTTGTGCTCTCTTGTTTGCACGCACAATCACTCCAGTGGTCTGCACACACAAAATTAAACAAAATATATCATTGATGATGTGATGTGAAGCATTATGGCATCAGAGCAGACAACTAAAATTAAATCTGTGATTGCTTTATGTGCAAAATAAAGATGTTGATGATGGTGTCACGCCACTAGGTGGTGTAGTAGTATATCTCAATGCAACATGGTATTCCTTGTTGTTAATTCTACATATTCAAAGTTGACAGTCACACTCTTTTCTAGAGCTAATTTTTCAGGACTTTTTCTGTGAAAATTAAGCTGGGATGACAGCTAGGGATTGTGCCATACGCTAACATACTCTTCTTTAATGCTTTGTTAAAATATTGTAGTAACAATTGTCATTTGTAGTATTCTGTCATTGTAATTTTTTGGAGAGCCTTCTGTGTTTTAAAATTGGCAAATGCTTTGAAAATTAAATGCATGATTATTAATTTTTATGCTGAATCTCTTTACATTTACAGGATAATGTAACTTACTAAAAGTTTTGGTCACTAAGTTCTCATGTCGTCTAACCTGTGCTACCATGCGACATGACTTAGGGGTGTGTTCATGGCAATTCCACAACATAATCAACAAGTCCATTTTAAATACTCTTATTTTTTGAGCATTACCTAGCCCTTGAGTTGGTAATTTTATCTCTTTAACACTTCTCCAAGACAAGACAAGAGTTTCCAAGACATTCCATGTGCTTTCTATTATTGGAAAACTGGAAAACTTTTTTCTAGGTTTTCCAGGATGCGTGGGAACCCTGAATGGTGGACCGAAATGTCCAGTGTGACCAACAAAAAACAGTCACACAGCACTAATGTTACTTATCATAACTGCAGAAGCACACGTGGGACTCACTGTAACCTGCAGGCTTACCGGGTTAAGGTCTAGGAACGTTTGGTGATGCTCTCCTTGAGGGGACATTCCTTCAATGGCAGCCACATATTTCTCGTCTGCCAGGTGAAAATGAGGAAAGGAAGCAACAACTGGCGCACCTGTGAGGAAAGGAAGTTGGAGGATTCAGCCGAGAAACAATATGGGAAGCAACAGCATCCAACTGACACAGCACAATACATATCTCTTATAATTGAAGTAATCATATCAAGTTCTCCTTTCTCCGCTTTATCAAATGGAGAAAAAGTGAACTATGAAAAACTCTCTTTCATCATCTGTGACAACTTCCCCCTGTTCTAATTAAGATTTAGATATAATTCAATTTGACTAATTTGGACTGCAATTAGAAAAAAATCTTAAGTCAACATAAATATAATCAAGTAGCAGGCAGGCAATATGTGAATGATCTTAATGTTGCAACTTGAGGGGATTCATTTTGAACAATGTCAGTCTATCCTACAGGGATTAATATGCTAATTTGAGCAGCAAGGACCTCTACAGGTCCTTCCTTGGCTTGCTCTGTGAAGGAAACCTGTAGAACAAGTACATAGGTTCTATATTTATCCCGCTCCAAAGGTTGAAAAGGTGACCAATGTAGCAACAAAGAAAAGTTTCCTGCTGTTTGATGTGTGATATAATCAGGGCATAATAAACAGTAGAACATTTGGGAAGAGTCCTCAAGAGACGTGATGAGATATTATCTCACCTCTGTCGCAGGACATGCAGTATGTTATTCAAGGTCAACCTTCCAAAAAAATAAACAATCTGTACACAAGTGGGTCACAAGCCTGCTTGCTAAACAAATTAACGGCTGTATCTGATATCCAGATAAGGAATTGCGTTACCCCTGCTAAGTTCCTTCCTCATATTGTCAACACAAGACGTTGCGTTACTAGTGTGGCTTTGGCCAAGAGAGAGAACGTGCAGTCAAATGAAACATTAATGGTTACATTCCACCTGTGGAAAACTGGAGTAAGTACTCCTGCAAGTCTGTTGATCAACTTAAAACAAATAATGAGCCACATGGTTGTCAGTAGCAAGGACAGAGTCAGATGGCACAGTTAGAGGTGCAGATGAAGTGGGGCAGAGGTGACAGTTTTCCTGTGCTTGTGTTTGGCAACAGACGTTTGACAAAAACATTGGACACCCGCAGTCACCTGAGTGGCTGTTCCCGTGACAACCCACAAGGTCACTGTAGCGCAAACACACACATGTTTGTATTAGTATACTTACAAGTGCCATTAATCACAGTGTTCATTCTCAACACCTGACCCACACATAACCCCCTGAATGCTCTTTAAGATCCTCCTCACCTGAGCACATTGAAATGTCTGTTGTTGGCTGCACTAGATTTGTGCCATGATGTCAAAGTGCTTTGATTACCTATAAAACCGTAGCATGCATACTTTAGCTACAAGTCATTCGCGCTTAACATTTATGTGGTCAAAATTTTCCATTCACCTAAGTACACAATGTGAACCATTTTGCAAACACTAATTCTTCACAAATCCTTGCAAGTACAAAACATGACTGTTTGTTATTGTTCTGCAAAATTAGTTAAACATGGTAAAATGCTGGTACTGTAATCTTTAAGAGACAAAATAAACTGGGCAGTAGGCACAAAGCACTGAGGTAACGTCTGGTCAAGGCCAGAATCAGGTGACAGGGCTTACCGGCCCCTCAGCTACTGAGCTAGTCATGGTCAGATGGTGCCTGAGTTGTGAAGAGGGCTAGAGAGCTGTGTCACATGGGCCTGTTAGGGGATTTTAGAGGTGCTGATGGTTGGAAGGAAAATAAAGTAAGACTTGACCAATATAGTGCATTTCCAGGTAGGCTTCTAAAATTTTAAAGCAGGCTTGTTTGAAAGCAGAAAAAACAGAGCAGTAAAATAAATAAATAATAAATAAATTGAAAAAAAAAGAGGAGAGGAGAGCAGAAAAATGCTGAACTTTTTGCAGACACCATGAGTTTGGGGTATTATACTGAGTATTTTTGAGAGTGGCGTGTGAAAGAGCACAAGTGTGGGTGAGAAAATATGCTGCACAAGCTGACATTTACCTTTGCGACAAGGACTGACTTTCAGAAGGCCAGTTCCCAGGCACTCCTTTGGGCTGACGCAGAAACCCTCATTAGCTGGGTTCTCCTCCTTGCTGGCCAGAACTGATCGAGGCGGTGTGAAACGGTAGGCTGGGATTCCTTTCACCTCTACATCTTTCTCAAACTCCATGTAGATCGACCTGCAGAGTAAAACAAGAACATCCCAGGACAAAATGAAGTGAAATTAGTTTTAACAACAGTTAACAGCCTGACCAATGAATATTTTACTTGGAGTTGTAATTAATCAAATTAATAACAAAACGATATTGCATCTGTTAAGAACACTGCCTAGAATAATAATACAAAGGGGCTGTTGGAATACAGTGATAAAAACACAAACAGCTCTATAGAATTATATATTTTATTATATATTTAAACCAGGGCAAAAACACACATTCACTTAACTAACTGTGACCTGAGGTTCTGTAAAAAGGTAATTTCAGCACAAAACATCAACATAAAAATAAATAAGTGCACATTTTTACTGATTTTTTGCTTGCTAAGAATGGCATGCCAATTATTATCTGGAATTGAGGCAGATTTTTTGCTAACAAGACCTTTTTCTCTCCCTTATCTCCCCATTGAAACAATAATGTGGCTACTAAAGGAAGAGGATGTCAAACTAAGAGGCTGAGCTCACAATCTGGTAAAGACTTATGACTGTCTCAAAAGAGAAGCTGGAAGAGTTATACGAGGTGGATTACACGTTTTGTAACCACGGGTGCATTCACAATCATGTTTTTAACATGGACCTGAAACATGTTACTTACCTCAGACCAAACTTAATTTTAGGAAACAACAGAAAGTTGCAAGAAGCCAATTCCAGTGATGAAGAGGTGTCGGTTGGAATGGCTATGTTGTTGAAGCTAATTTTTTTTACCAAATGTTCCCCCTCAGGGGCCTCAAAACATTACAGAAGTAGTTACCAACATTTACTGTGCACAACCCTGCAAATGTCAAAGAGAACCACCAGCATGGTCTGTGTTGTACTCCTGACCTCCTTATTCTCAAAGACTGTAAACGCCTTTAGGGCAAAAAACTTCTGATTGCTCTCTGGTTGGTAGCCTTGGACACAACTAATTATCCTGCTGATGATCCTGGACATGAAGTTGAGATAATCAGAGCCTGTTAACAGAGATCCTCACAGACACGGTGCTGCTTTTGCCTGGGGAGCTGAAAAAAAATCAGGTACAACTCAGGTGCTGATGATGATCATGCTCTGAAACTTGGAATACCTACTCACTAAAGTTACTGTTTGCACATTTTACATGCACATCACTGTGCAGCGCCCAATTTAAGCACAATAGGAGCAGTCCTGGAAACTTTGGACAGCATCTTATTCTGGCTTTACCATTATGTGAAAGCCTGTTAAGACAACTTATTTTTTTAAACATGTATTGGAGATAAAATGTGAGTGTTGACATTATTTTTGCACTGGGAGTGAAGAAATCATAAATCTTCTGTGAAATTTAGATGTTTGTTTTCTTTTACAGTTTCCAAGAGAATTACCTTACTATGAGTAGTTCATCCTTCCGCTATGTATCTGCAGTTCTGCTCTGTTTGGGGAATCTAGACAGATCTCAGTGAGAACAAAGAGGTCCATACAGTGTCTGCCAACTGGCTGGGAGGATGCAGCTCGTCACTATGCAGCCCACCAATTGTGCAACAATACTGTACAGACCTTTCCCTTGACCTTTGTAAAAGAAGCCAAGAAAAAAGTGTGTTTCTTCCCTAGAACAGGACTTAAAACACCATTGCTTTGTACTACTGGGCACGACAAACTCTTACAGTGTGAATAAATTTCAGATAAATTCAACTGGGATGCAGTGTTTTGTTTTTATCAAAATCTTTTAATTGTGAGGGATGATGAAGATACTTTAAAAGGAGTGGAAAAGGGAGAAAGGGGAAATATATTTTGTATTTTAGTAAAAACTTACATTGTCTATAACAAGCAATAACTACAATAATTAAATCTGCACATTACAACTTTCACTCAAAGTTGATATATTGGTGAGGCACAAGTCTTTTTTTATCTTAGTTTGGGGGAACAGGACCACCGTGGAAGTAAGTTATAATGACTTGAAGTGATTCTTTTTCTTTGCCTTGCCCCCATATGTCTTTTGTGTTCCATACTGTAAATTGTTTGTTTTATTTTATTTAGCTTCATATATCCAGGTTCAGCGCTGATTTAAAACAGTCTTTTTGTTGTGGTGTGCTCCTTTTTTGTTCTGTAAATATTGTTTATTGAACAAGTGTTGATTGTAAATGACAGAATGAATTCTAATCACAACAAGTTTTTTAAATAAAGGATCATAGCTAGGAAATATACTAACATATGGCAGGCTGGTATTTTAACAATGACACCTGTTTGCAATTTGTCAAAATCTTGAGGCTTTTGTGGCTCAGCTGTCAGTTACTGGACAAATGGGTCACTACCCCGTCAGTGCACAGATGGGAATTCTAGCACTTTTTTTATCTTGCAAATCAGTCCCAGATGTGATTTAACTTAACACGTGTTTTATGTTCATACAAGAAGTGTTGAGCTACTCTTACAGGGGTTTAAGGCTTAAAAAACTTGAGCCACACTGTCTGTGTAAAAGGTTAATATATGTGACTTAATGGAACATTTCCTTTTCAAATTAGGGTAAAAAGCACAGGAAACAGGGAGTGAGCCTTTCCTTTGCACACAATAAGACAGAGGGTCGCAGTGAAGCCACCAGGCAATGCTTAAGTAGGTGAAAGTGTAAACATTTGGAAGTCCAATCAGAGTCAAAGGTTCAGCCATGCCCCTCCAACGGATTCTTTCCACACTCGATAAAAAGCAGAAGATGTCTGTGGCAGCCTATGTTTTTCAGGGTCAAGGTTACTAAATTAGTTTCTAAATTAGTTCCATCAGCAAAGTCAGCAGACTTTACATTTGTGAACTTAGACAAAAGAAACTAATCATCCGTTAATCAATGTGTGGGAGGCAATTCTCTAACATTTTTTAGGTTTACATTGAAGACGTCCTGATTGTGAAACTCTCGAAAGGATACTTAAGAAATCAGAACATGCTCGAAAGTATCACTACCTTATACTACTTCTGAAAAGAAATACAAAAGAAAAACAGCCCACATGCATTAGCCAATTTCACATTCAAAGCATAATGAAAAATTTTATGTTCCAGCTGGTAGAGAACAGAAACCTTAAAAACTTTCCCACAGCTGTGATTCAGCACAAATCAATCCAACACTTAAGAGTATTTTTCTCTCTTCATTCTTAATCCCACGGTTGTCCTTTCCCTTCCTCAATAACCCACCCTCTATCTCCATTACATTCCTCTTTGAGTAGGGCTTGAAGACAGTAAAGCCTTGGTGAGAAAACAGACGTCACCTGTGATGCAGTTTGTAAGTGCTTAGGATGTTTTGGTAGTAATCCATGGGATCTAATGCCTGTGAGCACATTCTCATACAACATCTAAAAGCCCCCCTTCTGCTGTGCTGTGAGTCGAGTCCAGCATTTTCAGGCCAGTCATGTGCCAGAAATAGTAACCTAACATGATCTCACCATCCAAAGATGAAATATCAAACTAGGTAACTAGGTAATAGTGGAACAAATGTGAGGATGCAAATCCCTGTTTCATCACAGCCAGATTCTGTGACAATGCAACTTTCCATAACATTTCTGAAGCAAATTATCCAACATTCATATCCTCCTCATGCTGTGATTGGAGATAAGAGGGGAGCCAGGGTTTCTCCAGGTGAATGAAAGCAGGAGAATTGCCAGTTATCAAGTTGATCACCAGGTGAATTGTGGGCCATTATTATTTAGGCGTTATTGTGTCTTCCCTCTCTATGGCCGTAAGTTTTTTTAAATTAAATATTTTATTCTTGACCAATTTTGAGGACCAAGTGAATGCCTGACAAACTGACACTGCCATCCATAGAGCCATGCTGCAAGCGTAGCGAAGCAGATATTACTACTAGATTATTAACACAACATTAATAAAATGTTTTTACTAACTGGTTAAGTGAGGGGATCTACATTTCACACATAAAGTGACACCATGGAAGTATACAGCTGAAGGAAAAGAAGCAGAACTGTACCTGCAGAGGTCTGGAGTGAAGACGTAAATGCGTTCATCCTTTTTCAGCAGAGGATGGAAGGCACTTCCGTCTGATCCATTGATGCTGTTGCTTTGGTCAGACGTCCAGAAGGTCAGTTGGCTGCAAAACAACAACATAAAATATAACAGTATAAACAACATATTATCACAAACATAAGCATTTAATGTTTTTTTTTAAACTGTATTAAGAGAATATTACGAAGAAGGGAGCAGAGGGTATCTCTTTGGGCACTGATTTAAGGTTTCTTAGAAATATATGCTACCTGCAAAGCAACCAAGGTAGCTGCTCATGTGATAGCAGTGCTCCAGATTTTAAGACAAAAATAAGATGAAAACAATGGAAGAAAAAAAAACAGAATAAAACCAAATTGAAACAGTATTTTGTTCCTTTTTGGCTTAATGTGCTGATTTAAAAGCATAGTTTAAATGTCAACTATATTATCATCACCATCATAATCACAGCACAGTGTAAAGAACTGTTTTGATGATCAAACACATTTTTATCTGAAACTTACAGTTGAAAAAGTGAGGTTCCCAGGAGTAAGACGGGTAATCAGAGACTGAAGGGGAGGGGAAGGAATAAAACTGGATAAGAAGGGTCATTTAAAAGCCATTATTAAGGCATTTAAGGATGTCCTGTCTGTGCTCTTTACTGTGAGCAACAACCCAGGCAACCAGACAGGCACAGTCCTCTCTTTTTATTGACAGAAAGCAGTTGGTTTCCAAAACTTCAAAATCCAAAGGTTACCTAATAGGGTTTCATTACAGTGGATGAAGACAGAGAGGAACTGTGTCTTTGTGTAAGAGTGCAGTTGTGCTACCTTTGGCCTTTCCATGTTTTAACGCGGCCATAATCCATGTAGTTCTGCTGCCCGGTGTGGAAGACAAATTCCCCGTCATCACTGCCATTTTTCTGAATAGATCCACAGATTTAAGTCATTAAAATGTGCTCATCTTTTCAATAATTTGCAAAGGAATTGCTATAAAAGGACCTGCTGCTGTTATTTTTTGGTAACTACATTTAATCAAAATCTTGCGAGAGCAGCATCAGGCTAAGGCCCATCATCTTTAATTATTTTTGGAGAAAATAACAACCTTGTACATAAAGCCAAAGAACTTGTCCACATCAGGACTGGTGGAAGAGACACGAGTAAGCAAGGGATCTTGGTACCCCCACAGCAATTCATCCACAGTGCGTGTGGTGAAGAGAGTAACCCCCAAAGAGTTCATCCAGCCGGACACTATGGTGCGCCTGAAGAAACTCCCTTTCACCTTGTTCATCACAGCCTAGAGACAGGAAGTGGAGCAGAGTGGAGATGATATGAAAAAGAATGCAGGATGAGGTAGTGGGTGGTGCTGTCCATTGAGATGGTATAGAGGAAACAATACACAAAACACAGAAGGAAGTTAAAGAACACACTCCACTTTCCCCCATTTGGAGTTCCACCTTCCTCTTCTTGTCCTTTAGACTTTTAGTGCATTACTTACCCAAGCAGGGACGTTGACAGTGGTGATGTTATCCTCAGCTGGATCACCCACTGACTTCTCTCTCAGGAAAACAAAGCTTTTGATGTTGTAAGCAGACACCTTAGTGCCATTTTCCACCATGCTCACATTGTCTTTGTACCTGTACTCCCTAAACAAACACAATAAATTTAAGATGATCAGTTTTTTAAATTTTTATTAAGCCTTCTAGTATTATT
>JAPZDZ010000011.1:15907500-15919813 GCA_029783805.1 Acanthurus tennentii
TCATGTAAATAGGATTGCTAAACAAGATTAAGCTGTCAGTGTTAAATATTCTTATTAATTTTATCAGTTACTTTAGCAACAGTTGAGTACATTTCAAGAAACAGGACTATTTGAGGCATACAACTGCTGAGATGGTGAAATGACATAATTATCAACTAACATAGAAATTTAAATAAATATTTGATCAAAATAAACCAAAATAATCATCCCTGCATAGTCTGTACCTTGACCTCTGAAGTCAGAACTTGATAAAAACCAGCTAATATGTGATATGGAGAGGCAAGTTTGATATGAAAATAAGGATGAAGGTGTGCCGTATGATAACACTGAATGTGGGCCAACTATATTTTTATGCCTGCACTGTTATCAAAGTAACGTGAACCTTCTGGGAAGGTCTTTGAACTTCACTAACAATCTAAAATACTGGAAATCCAGGAACTCTCTTACTTAAGTTGCTTACTTTATTCTTTTCCATTAACCACAGCATCTGTAAACAATCTTCACAATTACAAAACCTTAATCTATAAGTTTCAAACCTTTAATCATTAGCAACTGCTGTTCCTTAGACTTGAACTGAACAGTATCTGCTGTAAAATTGGTTACAATTATTTGTCCATGTCAGTTCACTTGCTGGGATACCCAAGTGGGCTTTTTTTCACTACAAACTCTCCCCCCACAACATAGAAGTGGATTTACCATGTTTTTCATCCTCTCTGCACCCTGGTGGCAGCATGCAACCTCTGACCTTTAATAACTTTATGGCAGTTCTTTAAATAACATAGCTGTCCACTATTGTTACAGCCATAATTACTATATCTAGCTAGCTACCTTTTTCCAACTGTGAGGGGGCGCATTGCAGGAGTAATTAAACCTAGAAAAGAGTGAAATTTTACAAAAAATAGAGATGTTTTCATTTTTATTTTTAACAAGACACCAATGCAGTGAGCTTTAGCATTTGCTGCATAAACTTGAAAAGTAGGACTCACTGGGCTCACAGGACAGATTTACAAAGGTTTCAAAAGGGGTAATTTTTTCCTGAAATTTTATAGACCAAGTGAAATACCATTAATTATAAACAAAAAGTTATTTACTATTCACAATTGCTTTCCAGGCTATCCTTTACAGGTCAGCTCAAGCCTCTCAACTTAAATTACAATATCAATACATGGTTGTTAATGTAAATGAACAAGGTTTTGTCAACAATGCTACGCTAATCAGTGACTATCATGATTGAATCCAAACTGCATACTTATAGACTTTTACCGACTGAATGAAACCGATTTTTTCAGTGGCAAGCAAACATACCCACGGACCCCAGAAATTACAACTTTTTATGCTATGTGGTGATTTCCCCTCAGCAGTGGACTCAGCTAAACCTGGAACCAGCATCTTAACTGTGGAAAAACTGTGGAGGCATTGAAGGCAGAAACTCACACATAATTGGGCTGGGCATTAAAAATTACTTTGGCTCTATCATCTGATTAAGTCACGTTTTGCGGCCAAATGGAAAAAGAACTGTGCCTGGAACTAAAACTGTGTAATCTAACTGTGAGGAGGAGAAAGTAGTGTCTGTGCAGCACACCCAGCTGAATCCATAATAACCCATCCTTTTCCACCTCAAGGAGTTTGAGCTGCTTATTCGAGCTACTCCTAAGAGGCAACACAGCCCATCCCTATTTCAACAAACCACAATGGCAACCACTGCATCTCATGATACATGATTATAAACTTCTAACAGCAGATATCAAAGATTGTATTTATTTTTTGTTGTGTACTCTGTGTGCGTCACGGAGTTGGCACACTTAAAAACCTAATGCTGTTTAATTATCTGCAAAATCCCTGGTGTGATCTCATTAATCTGTCATCTAATGACCATAACTGGTGGTACTAATGATAGAGATTGAGTAAAGCCAAAGTTATAGACTTTCAATCATATCTTTTGGAGTCTGCAAGCAGAGAATGAAATAAGTGAGGAACACAATATAACACCATCATAGTTAAGAGAGTCATGTCATTTTAACAGCTGCACTTAAACTCAGCAGTGCAGTCAAAGAGTTAGCATGAAATAAAATCCATAAAATCTGATGACTGATTAAATTGGCAGGATTAATGTTCGTGTTTTTACCTTTTTGAGGCGGTTTTGCATGAACGTGCTGAAAACATGAGACAAAAGTAAGCCAATCCCGGTGACAATCAGGAGAGCGGCGATGATCCCGACTGCAGGGATCGCGCAGGATCGTCGTGTCATGTTTGCAGGTACTAGCAAAAAAACAAATGAGGACGCGCGCGAGACTCCTGACGATGAATGAAACCGTTACTTTTCAGACGTTAGCAAGCTACTTTCGATGGAAAACTCACAAAAACACGTCTCTCTAACTGGTAAAAAAGGCTCCAACCTTGCCTCTCTCGCTGCTTTCCCTTTGTTTTGCTGAGTAGTTGAAGACAAGTTTCTTCAGAAGGTGTCTACTCAAGCCGGTGATCAGCAAAAAAAAAAAAAAAAAACGTTTGAAAATGTTTTGGTTTTGTGCTCCAAAAAGCTGTTGTGTGACCTTGTTAACTTTGACAGCCACGAGGTTCTTTGAGCCGGTCTAAGTGACGAACTAAAACCGCATACAATCCCAGAAAAAAATGTGCCACGGGTTTTTTGTAGCGGGCTAAAGTCGTCCCCCCCCCCCCTCCGCGCGGAGAACGCTGATTGGTCACGTTAGTTTGTGCCCCCCTCGGGTGACGAAAACGCGCGTGAGTGTGAGTGTGCGTAAACGCGCCTCCTTCGCTGTGACCTCAAGCTCTGAGGACAACCGGATGAATAATGTTGAAAGCGATTAAACTTTATGGCTTTGTTGTAAGTGTTCACAAGACAGTTGCTCAAACAGCGGACTTTAGTGTGAATGAAGTGTCAACAGTCGAGTGCTTATATGATTAAAAGTCATAGTTCAGGTGTAATTACTTGTTAATGTTTACAGTTTCCCTTATAAAGGCACTGAGGGACAGATGCATATGGTAACAGTTGTTTAAATATACTCTCTTGTGACTTGTCATGGTTCGCCTAACACAGCCATAGAGCAATAAGCAACAACATAGCAACAAATACAGTGACAGTAAAGCCTCCATAGTACATATCCAAAACGTGCAAACACCATTAAACTAGGCAGTAGGTTAGGCTTAAACGTTATTGTGATGTATCTCAGGAAGTTGTGGCTACCGCCAGATGCACGTGACAGGTGCTCTTTGTTCTCAAAACTTAAACAGTATGGCATGAGAATAAGCATGTAAAGGAGCATTTTTACACTGTTGAATTGATACTTTTCTTCAAGTACAGCGGTTCTCTACAAATAATGCAACATAATGCAAATCATATAGCTAAGAAAACACTCACACTCAGTTTCAGATTTTGTGAATGTTGTCTAATGCTGTTTATTTTCTGCATCTTTAATAATGTTAATCCTCAACTTTACCGTCCTCTTAGATATGTTCTCCCAAGAAAAATGATTAAGCATAGAGACACAAACCTACAAACTCATGCACAATAAATAATGTTTCCTCGGATGGCCGTTTGTTAGGTGCAGTAAAGCTATGACAAATTATTATAACAGTTTTATATATACCTTAATTTAGGTTAAAGTAGACAGTTTTTGAAAGCATAACAAAAATATCTGGAGTCCATCCAGGGGTTATCTTGCAACTTGGTCATCCTATCACCAGCTGACACATTTTGGACATGAACAGTTTATTGGCACAAGACTTGAGAGACAAGATTACTTCCAGCACTTCCTGACTAGATAAAACTTAGAGTGATTCAAGTTCATTTAGTTTCTTGCTTTCAGTTTTAAGAGGCAGTTACCCTTTTACTGGATGCTGACTCATTTGGATGCTCTGAAACTTCTGCATTTCTATTAGTGCATAGAGTGTATAAGGTGAGAGGACGCAGCTCTGAGTCGAGCCAATGGGACGGAAGAGCATATTGGACATGGTGTTATTCTGACACACTTGGATCTGTCCACAGGCAACTCTCACACACCCATACATACACCCAAGGGCTTTCTGGTTGCCAAAGTTGCTCCTTTTTTCACTCTGTCTCTAAAAAGATCCCTTACTGATAATTATTGTAATTGATTAGGGATAAAACCCACAGTCACTCTTCTGTGTGGAAAAAAGACTAATAAAATTATTATATAGACTCATCAGAATGAGTTAAATCAACAAGGCACCTTCCACTATTGTATAACTCCCCCCATGCAACAGCTCAGAAATTTAAAAAAATAGAAACATAAAGCTCTGTATTGGTCTTCACCAACTCCCGAGGAAAAAATATATAGCTTTATAGCTTTTTAGCAGCTTAATGGTATATTATTAACTGTTATTAACTGCTAACTGTCTCCGTCTGCTGTTTGATGCTGACCAGGTGGTGTATAGTAGGTTTTTAAAGCTCTTACACAAAACAGCTGCCTACTGAGGCTAAACGCAATGCTATGAAAGCAGTGAAACAATTAAGTTGTGAGATGGGCACCTAAACAGTTCACTGAAAAAATTATATTAAATAAAAAACAATATTAATGAATGAATCTTATTATTTATACATGTCCATAAGTCTGAAAGGACCAGCAGATTCAGCTAATAGCTGTGAACAACCCATTTCTTATTGGTAATTGATACATTGTTATTATAAAATACCCATTCTAGCTACTTTAGTTATAACGCATTTTTACACAGAGAAGCAATTTTTTCCCACATTTTTCAAAACATCACTTTAGGAAGGGGTTTCTGTAGGATCTCATGGACAAGAAAAGGATCACAATGGTCAAAGCTGTTAGTGTTAGTGGCAGCCAGTCAGCAGGGGGCGCTTAGGTGCCTCCCTACTACTCACCATATTAAGAAGAGATATTAACGATTAAACCTTCAAAAATCATAACATTTTTTTCCCTTTACATTTTTTTCCCTTTTCCTGCCTTTTTAATGAGTATGACAACAGAGATGTAATTTAAATGTCTTTTCCTTGGTAATTGGACTTTGAATGAAACCCCCATTGACATTAACATTATAGTTATGGCCCTCTGACTTCCATGTGGTCATGAAGGTGAACTCCACACAGAGGTAATGTTTGATGTGGCCTCTATTGATCTGATAGAAAAAGGATTGTGAAAAAACGTTCTTAAACTATCGTGTCACGCAGTCGTACAGTAACACACCTGGCAGCTGCCAATAGTACGTCTTTATTCATTTTTTTATACTCCGAGGCTCATATGTGTTTATCACTTGCCATTATTGGTTTACTACTTCCCTGTGTAAGACCAGAGTGTTTTAGTTTATAGGCAGAGCGGCTTTGATGATGCAAATAATACAGCTGGTAAAAAGGTGAAAATGCAAACAAAAACAAAATATAGTATAACAACAAAAAACAACAGCCTTTTGAAGAACAAATGAAGAACCTTTTTTCATCTGCTGTGCTACTTCTATAAATAGGCTATAGGAAATATCACCATTGTCTCACATGCTGTCCCCCTGTAGTTTGCATTGAATAGCCTACTGTATTGCCCTGAAGTCTTGTAAACATCAAGCGTATGCTCAGCATAACAGGAAAATGCAATCAACAGTGTGCTAGTTTCAGTAAAGGTTTTTTTTACTTTGAATTGCCATTGTTTGAGGAAACAGTGAGAGAAGCAATAGGATGTACAGTATACACAATTTCGGCACAGAAATCTCAAAGGAGTAGGTATTTAAGTAGGTATTTATTTATTTCCTTGATCTGAGTTGTCCGTTTATAGTAAGTGTTCACAGCTCATAAAAAAATTACTATGACCTTTTGTTAAGTGATGAAAACAAACCTTTTTTTTTAAAATCACTGTAATGCAAAGCTAAATCTTGGAGTTAAAAGAGAGTATTGAGCTTGAACTACAAAGACTCAACAGAGTACTGATTATACACAGCATCCCATCTGTTAGTGCTGAGGCACAGATGTGTAAATGTAAGGTCATTATTCAAATTTTTGCACTCTCTTTTTCATGGCCTGAACTGTGAGCTTGTTTTTACTGTTTTGTTTTATTTGCATCCACAATCTATGAGCTTCTGACTCCTCTGCCCTGTTTTGCTTTGTTGGTCAATCAGGTCCTCTGGCCAGATATTTTTATTGTTTCACATGTTCAGTAGCAAAGCAAAAAGCAGATCCTGGTCTTGTTGTTGCTGCTCCACAAGTATGGAATAATTGACCCTTGTGCAGTTGCTTTAGGCCTTAACTGACATTTGGAAAATCCTGACGCATTGCAGAGAAGTGTCTGTTATGATTACAGTTGCCTTAATTTAGAAAGCTGTATGACATGTGCAATGAATTTTCATGCAGGATATTTGGTTTGAGAGTAATATCAGAGTGTTGAGAAACTCTTTGTGGTGACTTACCACTACAAATAGATTAAATGGGAAATGTCTAAGCTGATGGCTTTTGGCCTAATGGTATCAAAAATGAGTTATTGTCAATCCACTCTATCACTTAATGACACACACACATGTCCACATAGTTATAAACATATTTCCTCAACACAGGATATTCCCCTGTAATAACCATGAGATATGTGGCTTCCTTGAGTCAACTTTCCCCTTTTCTGACAGCCAGGGTCTGTTTTATACATTAACATGCTTGGAAAACAAAGCCCTGTTGGTATTTACTGACCTAAGAGACCACAGGAGATGAGAGACAAGACTTGACTAAAATGTTATTTATAAGTAAATCAATCTGATTAGTTTAAGAATTCTAACCAGGTTTTGCATAATGCACATGTTTTTTTTCTGGTTTTACTCTCTGGCCTATATTAGTAATCATTTCTCACTTTAGATTGAGTTGTTCACACACATATATTCTGGTTTGGTTCTCACAGGAACTGAAACTGTTAACTTAAGCCTACAGGACAGTTGAGTGTCAGGGCGAACTGCCAAGGTAAGAATAGCTCAGTCACGGGGGAGTCTTCAGAGACAAGATGTTTATAACGTAGGCTTTGCTAATGAACACATATGCTGCTGTTAGTTATAACACTGTTGTCTACAGATCACATAGTCCCAGAATAGTTTATGTGGAAACTTGTCACTTTATTTCGCATTGGCTGTTGTACGTCTCTGAATTTAAATTTAGTTGTCAACAAATCATTATTTGTCATAATAGTTTCAGCAAAGTATTCCTCTTTCTTTCGGTGAAACAAATTTATGATTGAAAACGTTTCTTTTTTTTCAAATTTTTAAAGTAATTTTGTGACTTTCTGATTTATCTTCTGCAGCTTAATGCAAAGTTAGATACATTTGCATACTTTGGCTCTTGTTCTCCTGTCTTTTTTCCTGCCTGAAGACATACTAATGAAATCTTAATTAGTTAGAATTAATTAATTAATTAGAATAGTCTACAGCCATGCCGGTGGCTCTGTAAAGGTGTATTTGGCACAGTAGTACCTTAAGCCTTTACAATCCTAGCATGCTGATTTTTAGCAGATATAATTTTACCCTTGTTCACCATTCAGTTAAGTGTATCAGCATGCAAACACTTGCTCATTAGCACTTTATACAGTCCAGCTTAGGCTGATGGGAATGACATTTTTCCTGCAGGTATTTAGGCATCAACTAAAATCACATATAAAAAAATTGACCTGATGATATTGCATCATGAATCACTCCAGTATCCAAGCTATGCTTTCTGCTTAACTCCCTTTCGTCTTCCAGCTTCTCTTCAGTCCTCTTTTTTCACTTGGGATTATTTATACAAGCCCACCTGCTCTAATGTGACCTCTCTCTAGATGTTTTGGATCTCTATCTTCGTCCTTCAGAAAGGAAATTCAGTCTCTGTTCTTCTTTCTCTCTCCCTGTTTGTTCCTGTTCTTTTCTCCAATCTGTGTGAATGGTGCACTTTAGCTTTGCCTTTAATGTTTTCGTTTAGTCTTTTTCTCTTTCTAGGTCTCTGTGGTGCAGAGGAGGTCATGTAGCTCAGTTGAAGTAACGCAATTTCCTCACACACCCATATTCTCCACATATGTCGGCACTCTATTTGTCATATTTTAATCTGATAATCTGTAATTCTTTAATAGAAGAAGTTGTTTGCAATATATTTAGCAGATGTTGAGATATTTCTGTATGAATCCAAGTGGTAATCCAACTAAGATGGAAATACTATACAAAGAGCATTTTCACTGGTGTCTAAGTTCTTCTCTAATGTAAGTAAGATGTATTTGCTCCCTTTTACACATCATGAGCACTTTTCTTGTGTTTAGACTGTGGAAGAACAACTGCAGTGTGACAGTTTAAACATTTGAAATCCTTTTTTTTATCAGAATTTGGAAGGACTTGGCGGTCTCTCTCCCTCTGTGATTTTGGGACGACTCTATCTAACTCTTGCCTTTATCAGTCCTGACCAGAACAAGGAGAAGCATTTCCCAAGGAAGACGCGAAATCTGAAGGCATGGCATTTGAATGTGGTTGTGTCCGCTCAAAGTTTATTTCAGATTTGTTTATCTTTTTTTACACAAACTCCTCAAGTGTGATTTCCCAGGTACTGTCCAAGAAGCTGCCAAGTAGACTGATGTACTGCAGCGCAACCGTCAAGAAGCCGTAGACAAAGCTTTTATGGGCATGATAGCATTTATCACTCCGCCAAGTAATCAGGTTATTCACATTTATTACAAAATCTATCTGCCATTTTGCTATTGTTTTCCCTAAAGGAATAGTCATATATGTCGTTTGGGTACATTAAGTCTCACTACAACACTTGTGCCTCATACCTTTAGATTTTAAATGATATTTTGTCAACGCAGTGCAGGTACGTCCCATCCATCACCTCTGTTCAACTTTGGGCCCCCGATCTTTCTCTGGACAGGATGTATCATGTCTTTGGCCACAACATGTGCGCTTATCTCACTTCCCAATGTTTTTCCACACAGTTTAAGGATATGATATAGGAAACATTGCAAGGGGATTGCAGAACACCACACCCCCTAAAACAAAAGAGACAGTTGTTAAACAGGTTGATAATGACACCACTGCCTGCTATGTTAACTTTTGGTGGAGATTTAGTTGATTTTTTACAAAATTGCGGAAGCATTAAAAATGTTGTTTATTTAAGTGTTACTCTAGTGGGTTTTTTTTGGCAAATAAATTATGCTTTGGTAAATGTGGCTCTCTATTAAACCACATTACATGGCTGAATGCTTTCTCCAGATGACCTGTGTCCCCCCTTGGCGAGACTTAATTGGAACGCCCTGACAGCTGGCACCATTGTTACAAGCTATCTAAATTTCGTACGAACATGTTGTACATGTTCTAAACTGAAGTATAACAAATAGTTTTTGTTTGCTAAAACAATTACTTGGATACATCAAAGTTGTTATATGCTGATGTAATAGTGTTACTAATAATAACTTTTGACACAAAATTAAAATGTTCATCTCTATAAAGAACATCACTTTTCAGTTTAACTTTCAGTTGGGAACAACAAACAATTTAATTAACACCAGTATATGATTTATATTGATATTTTAGCAACTTTGTGTCTTTATATTATTGTGTGACTTAATAATAATTAATAATAATAATAATTAATAATTGTTATTTTCATTGTGTTTCACCAAATTGCAGTTAAAAACTGTCAACTCGATTTGCAATATGTAGCAATTCTTCTTCCTTTCATTAATTTTAAGTTGTGCACTCTCATCTTCCTAAATCTTTTCTAAGTTTTGTAAATTGCTGAAACTTTGTTTAGCTTTTTGTTTTTAGAATGTGATACTGCACAGACAGAAACACAAATTGTCCAAATATTTCTCCAATAATTTGAGAGGCTGATTTTGATTTAATCTTGGCATTCGAGTGAGTATCAGTACAGAGTTAAAGAAAGTGTTGTGAATATTCTGCTTGTCTCACTGGTACTGGTATGGACAGATTTATTTGGTTCAACAAAAGACAATTGACTTTGTTTGAGACACATCCTGAGCTTCTTGCCAACACCACCAAGGCCACAGGTGACAAAATATTTTGAAAACAATAGATATCATGAGTACCATCCACCTTTTCCTGAGGACTTGTAGTATTTAATATTTCAGAGTAATCTTAAATATAAAAAACACTTTTAAAAATACAAAAAAAAAAACCCAAAACAATTTAAAGCTATTTTTTGTTATTTGAATTTACACCTACTCACAGTTGAAGTTAAATTATTGTGATATGGGCTGGGAAACATCAGAGAAATTAATCCTTCTTAATTACCTGGCTTCATCTGCAAAAAAGAAGAATAATTATACTGTTTATCTGGTAAAATGCAGTTTGTAGTAAGGAACCAACTCAGGTTTAAGATAGGTGGAGAAAGTTCTCCGATGCAAACGCCTTGCAGAGATGGTGATATGGAGGCCTGCAAAAAGGTGAGCGAAGATGTAAACATAAATGTGCTATAGTACTGTAAACATTAACATCATCCTAAGCTAAACAAATATTGGAGGCGTCAATTTTATTACTACAAGTAAGTATTTGGTAATAAAAATGCTCCTATAGAGCAAATACCATGAGGTAAGACTAATCAAATGCACCTGACAAAATGTTGACTAATCCATTTTTCCTGTTGTAGGTAAATATTAAACAGTTTCCTACAACTGCACGTTTACAAGTGTAATGTGTGAATAAAGTTTATTACCAACATAATAACTAACTTGGTTTATAGCCAACATTCTTACCTTTTATGATTTTTTTCCTTTTTTTTTGTGGGACAAAGCCAGAGATGCATTTAGTTTCACAGTAGTTCATTCTGATGAAGTTAATGATTATGGCTGGTCAGCCATCAGTTCAACATAGAAAAGGGTCATTGTCTTTGCAGCTTAAAAGTTCTCCAAATGCTCTCTGATAACTGTTAAAGAGACTGACGGTTTTTTTTGTTAATAAGTTTACAATTTGTCCTCATAGTGACATTACAGGATAAGTCAGAAGGTCACATATTTCCAGAGAACTGCACGTTAATCTGTTTGCTTTTTGTAGGAAACTTTGTTGTGTACTTAAATGTTAAACAGGAAAGATCAGGAGGGGTCACCCACTTTACTGTGCCTAATCCTTTGGGAGCCGTTCCATATTTCCTCTCAGTCTGGTCCTTGTTGTTGAGGTATCACGTCTTTGACCAAAGAACTGGACAGAAGACACATCCTGGTATTGTTTTAATCAGGGCAAAAATGTCTTAACACTGCAAATGAAAGAAATAGGGTGCTGTTGTTAAACATGGTTATATATTTAGGCACATCTCATTTTGCATCATGTTTGGAAGGATCTATCTCAGAAACCTTTTTTCAGGTTGGATCATCAGATCTGATCCGTCCTGTTATTGTCATTGTAGATGTAGTACATAGATTTTACTTGGAATTTATGTGAATGAGATTAAGGAAACCTAGGGCTTAAAAGTAATACATAAATATTGAATAGCATGTTAAGTACATTTGAGTGTATCATCCAGTTTTTAAACTAAATTATAAAGTCCAGATAAAATTTTCTCTGGAAGATAACAACACCTTTAAAATAGATTTTAAAAAATGGTATTTAAGGGAAATTAATCAAGGAAAAATTTAGCATACATTCAAAGTGTATGAATCAAAATATTTAATTACCTGATTCATACGCTTACAGAAGCTATACAGACATAAGAAGTCGGGCCAACACAATAGCTTGCATATGGGATTTCCTTCTCTCTCACTTCCTGGTCCAGAGTCCACGTTGACAGGTCTTTTTACCGCAGCAGTAAATGCAGTATTCTGTTTACACAGTGATTTACCATCTTTACATGAAGCAGCTGTCTCCTTTGCCACGCTCAGACCTACTGATCCCTGATATCCTCTGTTAAATTAACAGGTATATATAAGTTTGATGTGGTGTTGAACTTACACTTTAAAATTTAAGTGTTCTACAACAAGAGAATGAAGTAACGTGATTTAAAAGCTTGCATGTTAAAGTCCTGTGTTATAAATCAAGACTCTTGAAGACAAAAAGACCTCGGTGAGTATCTGAGCATGTGTGCAGGGCAAGAAATAGCTGCTACATGTTTAACACTGGAATGTTAGGCAGCTACATGGTACTTTAACCGACCATCTGCCGGTCAGTTGCCCACTTGACCTCTTAAACTCTGTATAAATCCCATTTTTACGACAGTGAATGAATCATTCCTTGAGAAAAATTTAATAAAATAAGGAGCAGCACTGCTCTAAAAATCCAAACAAAAGTTAACTAACATCACTCACCATGAAAGGAAAAAAACAACTGCATGTGGATTTTTACACTAAAAAAAGGCAGCAACAATCTGCAGTGGCTGCACATAAGCTGGTTG
>JAPZDZ010000011.1:15944463-15955113 GCA_029783805.1 Acanthurus tennentii
GCATACATGGTTGTAGTATGTACAGTATTCGAGGAATTTCTGTGGTGTGACTCCAAACACCTGACTCTCACCTTACCGGGCCAAACACAGGGCAGCCGACTGTGAGCATGTAGTATGAGATTGCTGAAGGCTTCAAACATGGCTTTTATATACGTGTAAACTGAAATGTACAGAGTAGTTTGGGACTATTTAATCCTCATTGAACAACAGGTGTTCAGTGAGAAAGACGGAGGAGGCTTGATAAATATTTGAGACCTTGTGCTCCAAAAGTGTCACCACATTTTTTCATTGTAAGCAGGAGGATTAAGTGCAATTTGAAGTGGTGTTCTTGGATGTTTTTTGTGAATACATTAAAATGAAAGAGATACTGACTTGGAGCTTTAGTGGCATTGCTCGCTTTTTTTTTTACCAACAGGAGAATTTGATTTTCTGCTTTTAGGTGACGGATTAGACTCGAAATCACTGCATAGAGTCTTTTTCAAAATGGCTCAATAGGTTGCATAAGCTGTTAACCATGGCATTGAAGTTATATAACATATCTGTCCGGATAATTCTTAGTTTTATTTAAAGTTTTTTTGACAATTTAAATACTTAAGTCAAAGTCTGAAACTAACAGACTATTTTCATTCTCAGCAATTATTTTCTGGATTAATAAGTGATTTTTTTTTTGTATAAGATGTCAGAAAATATTTTTAAAAAAATGTCTGTTAATGTCTCATAGCCATCAAATACCTTGTCATATCAGACTGTAAGCCCCAAACCCAAATATATTCCCTCTACTATCTTACATGAAAAAGAAAAGCACAACTTCTCATATTTTTAAATTTTTATTAGCAAATATTGCTGACTGATTTTTCATTTAATGACTCCATAGTTAAGTCCATTCATGAATAAATCAGTGTTCTTAGTTTCATTGCATTAAATATTGTCAAAGAATTGAGCTATAATGACCAAAGCACAGCAAACACCCTTGAATCTGCCTGTGATGGCACACATGGACATGTTTGTGTATGTATAAATAAGAACAGTGATGAATATTGGTGTGCCTTTACATATCAGTGTGTATGTCACATGTCAGTTGGTTTTATAAGGGTTAGACAACGAATCCCACTTGAGTTTTCTGTTATATGAACACTTTCTGGCGAGCACTCAGGAAACAAAAAAATGACCTTTTTCCTTCTGCTCCCTCCTTACTGCTTCCACCTTTCTCTTTCTGATCAGTATCCCTCCTCAGGGATCACATGCATCATCACTTGATAAGCTCAAAGTGCTTCTGTAACCGACCACAAAGAAGCCCTTGTGATTTCTTGGTTTGGTGAAGAACTCGTCCATTTTGATAAGTGGTTTGGGGGAAGGGTAGATCCTTGCATTATGAATATCTTGGCAGCAATGTTGAGTAATTACAGTGTAAGCATGAAGGTTCTCCTCAATAATTGAAATTCTGCCTCCATCAGTGACATGTATATACTTAAAACAAATTATAGGTGTTCACTCACAGTACATTGAAATCCCAGGATGCCTTCTGGCTCGCCTGTCTAACACAGAGGTCACCGAGGCTGACAGTGCACAGCCGTGTTGGACGCTCTGCAAGGCTGTGCTAAGGCGGTATTCAGACCAATTGAGACCCTGCTGCAATCACCACAGGTTTGTGTTGTGATGTGAGAGTTGGCTTTTTTTTGCCAAATGCAAATTGACACCTTTGTGCTCCTTCATAGGGAGTCATTCAGCGATGCTCAGTTTGAACACCTGCTTAGCTGATTGGCGCCCGCAGAGTGAGGTCATATTGGGTTTCCCTGAAACTTTATGGTTTCAACTTTCTGTCAAGAGCTGCTGCTTTCTCTCCGTCAATAACTGAATAATGATACAGTAGTGCTTTAAGCTAAATGCCAACATCTACACGTGCTCACATGCAGATGATAAGTAAATATAATGTTTGCCATGTTTACCATCTTTGATTAGTGTGTTAGCATGTTTACATTTGCTAAATAACTCTGATAACAGAGTACTGCTAGTTGTAACGTCATTATTTTTGTTAGAATAATGGTCATAAATCAAAGTATTGGATGTATTTTGGCCTGATGATAAGCTCAGAGATTAACAGTTAGTAAAATTACTCATGAGGATTTTCATACAAACTTTCATGGAATCCATTCAGTATTTATAAAGACATTTAACTTTTGGAAGAAAGGTCATGTGATCACCAAAGTGAATGGGATTGGTTCTTGAGCCCATGGAAGTCTGTACAAAATGTAATACATCCATTAATTTTTTAGATAATTCAATTCACACAAAAGAGGTGTTTTGTTTCACTGACATCACTTATGTTGTAGCCACACAGCAGCTGACATGAGTACTAACACTAAGAATGGAAATGGAAATGATAAAATATCTATTACATGTCCTGCTGAGGCATTTTTTGATCACAGTAATATGTTTTTATATGGCAAAAGGAACTTTGCTCAGAATTGACGTAGGTCTCCTTACTTTTACTTTTAAACCTTTAAAGCTCATCTAAAATGTCATCATGTCTTCAGCCTCCCCGAAGAGTTTAATTAGATGCAAGACGACTTTTAGGAATTCTGCCTCTTCAATCATATCTTCACAAAGATTATTACAAATTGCCCTCAGGTAAAGTAGGGCCACTGTCAGTCAAACTGATGGACACAAACAGTGAGGATTAATTACCTTTTGAATCCTCAACTCAATGGCATTGCATCATTTCATATCATTCATTAGTAGACCTGTGTGAAATGCAGAGCAATGATGCATGTTTGTGGATAAGAGCAACAGTTAATGTGTCTTCAAAATAATTTCCTCTCGGTGAGAATTTTTCAGTTTTTGGTGTGTTTTTTTTTTTTTTTTTAGTACAGTTGACACCAGACTCAAACCTCCACAAATTATTAATATTATTCATGCTTGTAATTAAGAGCCGTTCTAGTGTGGTTGAACCAGTCCATTTATAAAGAGGCGTGTTACAATGCTTTCTGTTCGAGTTAAATACAGAGTTATTTCAGCAGAGGCCAAAGAATGGCAACGTGAAATTATATCACAGATATACTGTGATTATGGGGTTTTAAAAAAAGTCACAATGCTTAATGTGAACAGGTGACACAGGACTTAAAAAAAAAGCAGAGACGATTATGCTGGTTGATATTAGCCTTCTCGGTATTTCGGAGGCAATCTGCCTTTATGTGTTTTCACTTTTAGACACAAATAAAACTTAACTGTAGAATATTTTAGCTTTTTCAAATCTTTTTTTCATTTTTTTAAATAATCGTTTGAAATATCAGGAAACATGGTAATGGGTATTCTGTCTTCAATAGTTACCTTATGGTTGAGAGTTGTTGTTTGGTTTTTTAAATGTTAACGCTTACAACCACTCAGACTTTGTGAAACTGGATCACTGTAAAGTGGCACATCACTGCAGGCTGTCCTGTCACACTGCTTAGTGCTGATTTGTACTTCGAGATTTATCCAGGGGTTTTAAAAAGGATACGTAGGCAGAAAAATTACTCTTCAGCACGATTTGACCAGACGACTGCAAGAAAAATAGGTCATCACTCTTGAATAAGATATGTGTTTAAAAGTTAAAATAACAGAGTTGTGTGTTAAAGTCATTGAATGAAAAGAGACTTTGCACACATAGAGTGTGAATCTGCTGGTAAAACGGAGTCTTAATGATTTCCCTGTGATTCTTGGTTTGTTCTTGGAGCAGGTCCTCTGATTCTCAGAGGTGCAGATACCTGACCTTTCCTGGAAAAATGTCTTTTATAACAGCAATGTAGAGCCAGTCGAAAATCTTTTCCTGAAAGTTGATTTGACGTCACAGCATCAAGAGCAGAGACTCTGCACATGAACTTTCAGAGAAATAAGGAATGCAATCATAGCGAGAGTGAGAAATTACGTTCTTACAAATTTAAGTTACTTCAAGAAAAACTGAAACTTATAATTCAACATCTCCACATTTTGTTTCTTTGCGTCATCTGACTTCTCTCAATCCAAAGGCCACAAAAACCTTGAAACATCTTTTTTAAAAAGCACATGATGATCTGATGATCACGCACCCAAAAAGTAATGAAAGGATGTGAACCAAAAATTTAGCTCTTGCTATTTATCAATGTTGACTGGCTGCTTCTCCAATTAAACAGTATTTTTATTCATCTATTAACCTATTTATTATTATTATTATAAGTATTATAATTATTATAATTTTTTGTTGTTGTTGTTGATGATGTTGATGTTGTTTATAGACAACTGTTTTGAAGCCTTGCATTTGTTTTTATCCCTCTATTTTGACGATAGTGTAAAGCTGGACAGGATACGAATTACCTGTAATGACTTGTGTTGCTGACAGACAGCTAGTGGCTGCTCGTTCTAAAGGCCGTGCCCTCAATCATGCAGGTGTCCGAAATGGGGGAAAAACATACAGAGTCAGAGACCCTTGGGCTGTAAACATGTTTTTTTCTGCTGCAAAGTTGGGCATTTTAATGTGGTGCTCTATTAGGTCTGACTGCCTTTCGGAGCAAGCCCCAAGTGGCCTTTTGTGGAACTACAGTTGCGTTGGCTTCATTTTTCAGTCCTGTAGTTTGCTACTTGGTTTCTTCTGAAGAGGCAGATAGACTGAGTTTTAGTTAAAAAAAAAAACACTAAAAGAGAAAAATATTTATTAAAAAACGCTTTAATATGACTCAAAATTCAATTGTTGGAAATTTCTTAGCTTTGCCTTTAATGAGTCAATTTTACATTTTAGCTTTCCATTGCAACTTTATCTTAAAAGCTATAGAGACTAAAGTGGTCCACCTGCAGGAAACAGCACAATTTACCGATACCAATATACTGAAAAAAGAATCTACAGCAACACATGCAAGCTGCTCCATGAGGCTTTACTTCACTGTGGTTCTCCGATCTAAATTCTGACCACAGTGCTGATGTTTAGCAAGTATAATGATTTTTATGTTTACAACTGTTAGCATGCCAGCATTGTGTACAAGCATAGGACCTGCCTCACTTCTGAAAGAAAAGTGATTAGTTATTGAAAAAATAAGTACTCATCTAGTGTCTAATCAATGTTGACTGTGGCAACATTGAAATAAATTACCCTCAGAATCACATCAGACACACTAACACACTCCCATGCATGTAATTCATCCCACGCTGCCATGAACTGCCCTGAGCCTTTACTACGGGGCTTTGAAGCATGAAGAAGGGGAAGAAACATGCACTAATCTCTTAAAAACACCCACTTCTCTCACTCCTCCCCTCTTACTCTCTTCTTCATTGATTCCCACTCTGCTCTGCTCAGTCCAGGAGGCAGAACTTCACAAGTCAAGTTAAACTCTGTGGATCTTGGACTCATTGCTCAGCTATGCAGTAGAGAGGAGGATTAGCTAAAGCTGAGCACCAGCGCTGGGATTGAGCATTTGGTCATTCATCCATCTCCAGGCGGCCTGTTAGAAACATTACCAAACTCTCTGATTTACCTTAAAAAAAAACCTCTCCTTCGCTCCCCTCTTTTACCCCTCTTCCCCCTCTCTTAACCATGACCCTTCTGTCAGAGGACCAGTCTGTGAGGCCCCAGCCATGCCGGGTCCCGGAGCCCGGCAAACATGTCAGCACTTCTTTGCACCCTTACTCAACAGACTACACTGGCTCCAAAGAGGACTTCATAGACAGTGGGGAGGGTGGTGTGTTTGGAGCCGTGGAGCCCCCCAGGCGCTCGCGGGGTCGCCTCATCCTCCACGGCATGATCATGTTTGGAAGGGAATTCTGCTACGCTGTGGAGGCAGCGTTCGTCACGCCCGTGCTCCTGAGTGTGGGCCTTCCCCGCAGCCTGTACAGCTTGGTGTGGCTGATCAGCCCCATACTGGGCTTCCTGCTGCAGCCCATCATCGGCTCGGCCAGCGACTACTGCCGCTCGCCGTGGGGCCGGCGGAGGCCTTACATCCTGGTCCTCGGCATCCTAATGCTGCTGGGAATCACCTTGTTCCTGAACGGAGATGCTGTCATCTCAGGTGAGGGAAGGGGGGTGAGGAGAATTTTAAAAAGAGAGGAGATGAAAGACAGACAGACAGACTTTAAGAAACAGGTAGTGAGAAAATGTCATGTAGATGTTATGTGTACAGATTTGCACATTTTTTTAAAAGAGGCCAAGATATTCAACCTTGCACTTTTTTTTCCTTTGCACATGTATATTGTTACATTGCTTTTTCATTTAACAACACTGAGCATCTTGACACTGAGGTCAATAAATCACTGAAGTTTTATTAGTGAACTTCTTTCCCAGTCTTACTATACATACAAATATGACTTTAGTGCAGCTCTGATCTTGTATGTTGCGCTTTATAAAATGTTAAATATTTTCATCAGGAATCTGGAGTGCAGGTAGGCCATCCAGCCTCGCATCTCACATTTTTTTACTATGCAGCCACACTGTTTTAACACATTCAGAGTGGTATGTTGTTTTCTTGCTGGAATAAAAAGAGACGTCCCTGAGAAAGAAGTCATCTGGATGGCAGCATATGTTGTATGTACCTATTAGCACTAGTAGAGCCTTCACAGATGTGCAAGCTAGCCATACCAGGGGCACTAACACACCCTCACAACATCACAGAAGCTGGCTTTTGAACAGATCAAAGTTCTATTTCACACTTCCCTCAGTTTGTCTCGAATAAGCTTAAGTCCAGAGAACTTGATGTTTGTTTGCTCGGATAAGATTTAACTTAAATTTGTAGATGTAGCCAAGTCCTGTGTTTACTGACAGCAGTTTTCCAAAGTGATCCTGAGCTGATGTAGGAATATCCTTATGCAATCATGCTTGGTTTTTGGCAAGAGCCCCTGTGGGATACAAGGTCACGGGTTGGCTCGGCCCTCGCCTCAAGCACAGATTCCCTGGATTCTTTCAATCTTTTCTTGATACTATGGATTGCAGATGGTGGATGGTGAAGCTCCCTGCGGCTCCTTGTGTACTGAGAAATATTTTGAACTACTCGCCCACACAGAATGGTGACCATCACCTCATCCTTTCTCATTGATAATGAGGAGTTGAGTATATATCAAAAAGAATAGCTAATTATCACTTCCTGTTTTATTTACATTTTTCTCAGACTCACAACTTTCCTCAAATCTCCGTTGTAATTGGATTATTGTCCCTCTGCTACAATAATTCTAGCTTTAGTTTTAGCCTTCAAGCTCTGTCTTAGCTGAGACTTGTGCAGCTTCTCTGTAACGCATCAGTATTTGCTTGAACACATTTTTTTTTTTTTAAATAAAGTGACACATCAAAGAAAAAAGAAAGATTGAACTTGTTCGGTGTGCTGGCATAAGGTCCCGAGAGGCTCTCATGTTCACACTTTTATCCTGTGACTGAAATCAAACGTGTGACTCGTTCGGGCGGCCCTGAGCTGATGCCTGCTGGCAGAGACAGATGACGAGGCACAAAGTGAGAAAATCTCATTGCACTCAGTTCGAAGCAGGAAAAAGCGACTGACAACTTAATAAACTGTTTCCTGAGAATAGTTCAGGCTCCAGGCAGCATCACGAGAGGATCTCTGCACAAAGGAAACTGTGATCTTTATAGACTAATTATTAAAAAAAAAAAGAGAGAGATAAGAGCAGAAAAGAGTCACTGTATGAGCTGATTCACTTCTTTAGATTACAGGGCTGAAGTATTGTCACAAACGCAGGATCAGTGTGGGGTTAAATACATATTCAGAGGTAATTGATGGTGATAATTCAGTAAAAATGTTTAATCATGGGGGGCTTGAAACACATTATCCTAAAAACCTCAATCATATCCTTTGATTCAGGCATAATTGGCGTAATGAGTACAGAGGACAATTAAAACTACATGAATATATTTTAAGCATTCTGCTGTGCATCTCTGCACTTCTTAACAAATATCCAAAACACTCTGCAAACACAGTTATCATGTAATATTTCAGTTCATGTTTGGGCTTAAGCTCAAGAGGCAGATGTCTCAATTAAAACCCCCACAATTATATACAAGACATATAAACATATTGTGTGTATATTGTAGCTTTGGTTGATGGGTTTCTGTAAAGGAGCCTGTAAGGTATTTCTTCCACTTGACGTGCATGGATAAGCTGATTAACCTCCCGTGTTTCTCAGGGTTAGAGCGAAGGCTATGGCTCTCGTGTGACATAATGTTTGCATTGTTGTAAAAGCCCTGAAGTCTAACAGCACCGAGAAATGCAGTTTTGATTCTGAATAGAATTTTTTTTTTCCATTATGTTTTGTCGCCAGACAAAAGTCTTCATGTAAGTGAAAGTGCAAAAGGGACAGAAAAAAACATCTTGTTGGTGTAACACTGTGAAATTTCTTACTATTTTTAGTTTTTCTTTTCTTTTTTCTCGACTTTTTATTTATTTATATTTGTCTCTAGCATAAAATTATACAATCCACTTTATTATTTTCAACTTCTGTAATGGCTTGTGATTGTTTTTAGCATCCATCATTCCTTTTAAAAGAGAGAGAGAAAAAAAATTATAAGCAAACAAAAAGGCTTTAAGATTAAATTGTTTTCTCTCAGACATAATTGGAAAAAACAGTTTTTCTTATTGTTTTTATGAAAAAGCTCTCGGTGTGCTGTTTCTCTGGGATTCATTTTTAATTGATGAGATGTTCTTCCTGTTGTTGCAGCTCTGGTCAGTGACCGGTCACTGAGGAGCACCTGGGCCATCGTGGTGGTGATGCTCGGAGTCGTGCTGTTCGATTTCTCTGCAGACTTCATCGACGGGCCCATCAAAGCTTACCTGTTCGATGTTTGCTCACATCAGGACAAGGAGAGAGGTCTGCACTACCACGCTCTACTCACAGGTGTGTAATACAGACCAAAGCACACACACTCTGTTGTTGTACTTGCTTCAACACTCACTTCCTTCCTGGTTATTTCATGCTTATTTATGCGTGTTTTCAACGCACGTCTTGGTGGATTTGCTTTGACATAATCAGCATGGCTTATTTTTTTTTCTAGAGTTTCAGTGGGAAAAGCTGCCATGTGGGTATTTTGTAGCTGAGAAACTCACATAATTGATACTAACAGTGTGTGTGTCAGTTCAAGCGGATCTTGTTCTGGTGTAACTGAGTGTGTCCTTGTGGGTGGAAAAACACATTATGTGTTGCTTTCTGTTTTTGTTGTCTGTAGGTTCAGTCAGACTGTGGCTGAGATGGATGTCTGTCTTTTGATAAGTGTGCATGTAAAGATGATTTCATGAGTTGCTTCTTGTCTTGCCAAAAGTTAGCTGTGACCGGAGGTGGCTTTTCTTCGTACGATGTTTAGATGAGGAATTTAATATTGATGCCCCTGCTATTATGACTCAATTTGACAGAAGTTCTGTAAGGAAGATGTGGGTGCATTACACGATGTGTCGGAGACAATAACACGGTGAAAAATAACCTCCATGTCCTGCAATTTTGTGGCTCAGTTCTAGGCCTATTTTAGGCTAAACAAGCAGCAATTTAACTTCTCCAGAAAGTTGGCAATACAGTCTCCAGAGCACAGATTACAACGGGGGATGAAAGCCCTCACCAGCAAAAATTCAGTGTCCAGCCGATTCTGCTTCCACAAATTGGCTATTATGGTAGTTTCTGTCTTGCATATCGTGTTGTTCAGGTTAGATGGACACAGACAGCACAATGTTTTCTGAGATCCACACTATCTAACACAGCTCTTTAAAAAAAGGCAGTGGAAACAGTGCTTTTTCTCTCAACAGCTGCATGCTGTCACAAGTACTTTGCCTAAAACTAGGCTACATCTGCTTTCAAAGATAAAAAAAATATTAGATTGAGAGTTTGACGCCTACATTTTGACATTACGGCTCTTACCATCTTGTTTTTTTTTGGAATCAGAAGTAACCATATGTTTAACAAAAGCAACTATTTATTAACAAACTGACAAAAGAGATAATATGTTACTGTTGTTTTTTTTTTTTTTTTTTATCTTCTGTGACAAAGGCTCTGGACACCCAAAATCCATTATTAAGCTTTGAAATGAGAAAAAATTGAATCAAGAATAAACAAACAAACATTTTCCTATAATCATTTTAACAAATTTGTCATTGAAATTAGGTCAACACACTGTCTCTGTTTGAAAAAATGTCCCTCTCTCTAGTTTATCAGCTCAGAATAGCCACATACAGCCAAATTTTACTTTTACTTTAGCTGAAATCTCTAAGGGAATTACAGGGTAAGTTTGGTTCACTGATTCAGAACCTTTTTACTCTGGCTTCCTGTGCTTTTTTGAGCATGAGCCACTTGCCTGAGGTCATAACATCTCAGAGAGGTTTAGCAGCTATGTGTTTGGTAGCCTTTCCAAGCTTTAAAAGTTTGTGATGCTCAGCCGCTTGAATAAAGACAGACTCAGATGTTTTGAAAAGTTTTCCTGTTGGAATAAACCGTCTGCTCTTTATCTCCAGTTGAGGGACACATTGCTGACAGAAAGAACAGATTCTCCACTTGTAATGGAAAGTACAGAATCAAATTTAGATGTACAGATGCAGCAAAGTTGATCAAAAGTTCAAGGTCATACAATGACAAGAAATGTGAGGTTTTCAGCAGATGTAACGGAGGCGTACTGAAGTCGCCTGGGACTCTGTTTACATCCGAACAGCATTTTCCTGATGTTTTCTAAAG
>JAPZDZ010000011.1:16013829-16035254 GCA_029783805.1 Acanthurus tennentii
ATCTCAGAAACAAGGCCACGTATAGGGACTTACAGTCGAGACTTTTCAAATTCAGTGAGCACCACGTCTGTAGTCAGTCCTCAAGCTATAACCAGACGTAAGCAAACACAGAAATGGTTACACAGAGGCACAGATCCATAAAGAAAGAAAATATGCATGGAGAGAAAATCTGGTCTCCCCTCCTTGTCCTGAGCAGAACTAACAGGATCAGGCCTGCTGCTGAGACACAACATGACAGCTCTTTAAGGGCTTCTCACTCTGACACAATTTCAACAATTTAGCCGTTGCAAGGTACCAGTCATCACGCCTACAGTAAACAAATTGACTATTTTAGGCCATGATAACGGTGCTGCTGCCTGAAGGGAAGAAGAGAGAAAATGAGTGCAATATAAAAAGTAATTTAGAAAACAAGGATATTTCAGGGATTAAGTGGACTTTTCCACTTGACACACAATAGTAGTGGGGGTGCTCAAATTTTCAAGCCTTTATTTCAGAGACTCAGAAAATGGGTTAGTGGACACACAAATGAAAATGATTTGAACAGCTAATACGCTCAGGCCAGCACACCCGCACACACATTATAGACTTATCAGGATGAATAATTAATCAATTTTGGCTCAGTAATCAGGAAAATATCACCACTGTAGAACTGCTGATGAATTATTTATAACGTTTAAAAAGTACTGTAAATATGCACACCTGAATCAGTAAATCATTGCAGGAGATTCACATGTATGTTTAAATTGAAGCTACTGTCAGGAGATGGTTAGCTTAGCTTTGCATGAAGACTCTGAATGGACAGATCACAACCTGCATCTTTTATTCAAAGGACATTGGTACAGAGCAGGGGGAAGCTGTTTCTCCCCACTTGCTGTCTTTGGAAGGCAGAACACACACACGTATGCTAGCATATCTCATAACTCTGTGTCATAGATCAATTTATTTTCTTCCAAAGTGAAATTAGGTAAAGGCTGCAGTGAAATCCAGAATGCTTGTTGGTGAGGGGCCAAAACTAAGGCCAGAGGCAAGCAAATGCAGTGCCAAAATGCTGAAGGAGGCTACAGAAAATTGGTTATAAATGAATAATTTCACATATTCGGAACTACAATAAACAACTTCTTTTTTCGTTTAATTGTTTCCGTTTACATGCCTGTAGATTGCTGTTTAGCTTAGCTTGGCTTATCTCAAAGGCAAAAAAAAAACATGTGGTGCTGTAACAAAGCAAGCAAGTAAAGTTCATTAATTAAGTTGTTATATCTTGTTTGTTTAATCAATGATTTGAGACAAACCCCTGTAAAGACACATAGTTTATCTTACATTTCAAATTTTGTAAATTTTAAATGAGCAATATATAATGTGTAGTATGTGAACTTTGGAGGTGCTGGTAATTGATTTTTTAACCACATTTGATGATGATGTGATTTTGTTTTTTTCTTCAATACCGAAAGCTGTGTAAATACAACTTCAGACAAGCTAAATGACAAGCTAATTTTTCTTTAAACAGAGCTAGCCTAGCTGTCTTCCTCAGTCCTCATTCTTTCTAGTATCCTAAGATAACAAGCTGCAGGTTTTAGCTTACGTGAGTGTAGTATCAACATTCCTATGACCATATTTCTAATCAGTATATTCCCCAAAATGTCAAATTATGCCTTTAAACTAGAGAAGGAAATAAGGTTTCTTCTCAAACTAGACATAAAGTCTCAATTCTCACAAATTTTCTTTTTATTTTGCAAGAGCTAAGAAACATGTTTTATTTTTCCACTGAGAGGTTCCTCTATCAAGTTTACAGTTTTCTCTTCATCTCCGACACATGAGCTTCCTGCCTCATTGAATTTGACACTGAATCAACATGTAAATCTGCGGCTGCATTAACAATGTTTGAGACAAACAGAGCTATTGTGCTCTGTCTCTACACTCTGTGGACAGTTTATTGCCAGCGATTGGGTCAACCTCTCTGGGGACTCTAAGTAGACTGTGAAACAGATTCACTCTGTTTGGATTTATAAACTGTAGGCAGACGTAGAGACTGGCCTCTGCCGACCTATTGACTGACAGCACATAAAAATATATTGACGGGTACATTCGTCAAAATTGCTGGAACACTGAAGTTGTTATTCAGATAGACAAATATGATGCTCATAAGTGCTGTCATGTTTTATGTTTCTCTGACACTGAAAGCTCCTCCGACCGGAATTAAAAAGGTTTTATTATGCCTTTTTTTATGTGAGAGGCTAAAATGATGGAGCAAAGTTTTCACACTGTAACACACACAAATAAATATGTGGATAGACATGATTAAGACATCCTCAGTCACACACATTAGTCAGATGGAAATGTGGAAAGCATGATTCAGGTGCCTTCTGGCAAATAAATAAAAATTGAGCATAGTCTCCCTTCGGTTATCCTGATTTGCTCTAACAAAGCTGTGTGTGTCTGCCCGCTCTAATGTTCCACATGTGGTCCGACGCCCAACATCACATGAATAAAGGAGGATGTTGGATCCTTTTTGTTCTGCCTCAGAAAGAAAACCCATTTTTCCTCAGTGTCTACAACCAAGGCCAATTCAAGTATGTGTGTGTGTGTGTGTGCACGTGTGTGCATGTGAGTGTGTTTATGTCTGTGCATGGGAAAGGGATTAGTCACTAACTGTGTGAATTGTTATGATTAAGCAAAAAGCCGCAGCTGTGTACATCTGGTTGCAGCTGTGTGCCTTTACTCTCACCACATCAGGAAGAAACTTCAACGTCCCTCCGTTGTTAAAGTTTGTTTGTAACATGACCAGAAACCGAAAGAAAAGTTTTGCAATGAGGTCAGTTTAGGAAACCTTGTGGTAATGTGAAGCTTTGGAAGAAGATTTGTGAGGTCATTATGTTGTAATCTTTGGAAGGATAATATTAATGGCAGAAAAGGCTGAAAACAGAGGATTATAAGGACCAGATTAATTCACAAGGGAATCCCAGGATAAAACTGTGCTGTCCTCCTACTTTGTAATCTTTAAGTGCCCATTAGATGAAGTGCATATGGCAGCCTCATTATATTTTTGCCTGGAGACTTGAAAACTACCAATACTCACCCCATATGTGCAAATCAGTACATTTACTCCTGTACTTGAGTACCATTCTGAGCTTCTCTACATTTCTACTCCACCACATCTCGAGCCAAATACTGTACTCTGCTACATTTGTGTGAGTTCCTTGCAGATGTGAACTATCTATCTATATAATGACTATAGAAATGAAAATTAACTCCCTCTATCCACTGCAACACAACATAAAGTTGATGTATATCTTAACGCATCACGAATTATAACACAGTAATACATATGAATCTGAAATGGGCAGCTCTTCCTAAAAGGCATATTTTCCAACTAACAAAGCATTCAAGCTTGGCTCCTCCTCTCTGGCTCAACTAGACTGGAAGAGCAGCATTGGCCGAGCAAGCTAGAGAGTGCATGAAGAGAGGGAGCAGCTAACCGAGGACAAAGCAGGGAATCAGAAAAATAGAAGCATTATTTTCTGATCATTTCAAAGCAGTTATATTCTATAGCAAAAACATGTCCACACCTTCTCACAACACTGCAGGAAGGTGCAATATTTTTGTGTGAATTCTTCCACTGTTTGCCTCTCTGCTGTGTGTGTCTTTGGTCAAACAGACACACAGACCTGCAGCTAGCTCGTGACAGAGAGATGAGACAGAGATGTGTTCTGGTTGTTACAGAGTCCTGACCTTGTGCTGATATTGGCTGGTGGATGACACACGACTGCAAAACTACTTTACTACTTTTACTCTGAATATTTCTTCCACCCCAGGCCGTCTCCAGCATCTTTACTAAATCTCCAAACCCTGTCCTGTAGCGGGGTCCTGTGCCAACATCTTGATTGAATAGCTTTATTATGTAATTTGTTACTGTGCTGAAATGGTGGCGTTTTCTAAACTTGTGTATAATCATATTACCACAAACTCAGTGGAAGCTGTAGCTTATATTGTAATGCAGATCATGAAGGTGGTTTGGCTGCAGATCGAATACAACATTACACAGCTGAGGTTCAAAACAGGCTTGAGAGTCGAGTGCACAGGTTACCTGTTGAATATTTACATTAGAATTTTAGATGGTGATGTATTCCAAACAATGCATAAATCATCAATCAACATCTGACTCTTGCTTTTATCTGTCTCTCTGTTATGTTTTGTTTTAAATAATCTCTCTCTCCCTTTCTTCCTTTCCCTCTCGTTTTCAAAATAAACAAACAGCATAATGTTTTGTTGAAAAACATGTTGCTGGAGCAAATTGGCAAGGCTGCTTTATTCATTTGACATCTTTAAAACACAAAGGAGTTCAGAGTGCTCTACATTAAGCAAAGAAATGCTTTAGAAAAACATTTAAACATTATAAAAAAGAAAATATCCACTTTAATCCTCTATGAAATTATGTCTTGTATTGAGACAAACAGTTATGTATATTATCTGTATATTTAACTTAAGAGAGTCTGAATTATCTCTTTTTGTTTTGAATAAATTCAAAGTTTATTGTCCTCTGGTTCTCTGCATAACCTCTCTCTTTATCTCTGTGTTCTTGCAGGGAAGTTAATTTTAAGAACTACACTCTGCTGCAGCTGGATGAGGAGTTTTCTCGGGGACGGGGTTTAGACGTCGGCGCCCGAGCCTGGAAAGGAGGCAACGTGCTGCTTTTCTTCTGCGACGTGGACATCTACTTCACTGCTGACTTCCTGAACACCTGCCGACTCAACACAGAGCCTGGTGAGACAGACTGACAGAGTGATATTTCAGATTTCCACAACTTATTTATTAACAGTTAGAACAAAATTTAACTAATCTTTAATTGCTGTAAATTGTAAATTGCAATTCTTTCTTACTAGCAAACTGAAAATGCAGATATCTTACAATTAGAGACAAGTTACGTTGTAATTATGACTTACCAATATGCATCTATAAAATTTCAGTAGGGAGTCAAAGTCAAACCTTTTTTATTTATACAGCATCCACAAAACAACTCCTTTTTAGGAAATCTTAAAGAGAACTGTGATGTACTACAGTTGTGTGGAAATAACTTAAATTCAGCATTACTCAATCGTAGTTTTGACAGGTAATGTTTTACTTTTGAGTAAGCAAAAAAATAAAAAGAGACAGAGACCTTTAAATGTGCTGACTTAAAGATATCTGTTATTGAAATTCTAACTATTTAATGTCATGCTGAAGATATTTTCGAAGAAGAACAAAGAATGTAATCGCAAGTGTCTTGATGTCAAAAGTGACTCGTTGAGTTGTTTTTATGAACTCCAAAACGTCTCAGATCTCCATCAAATCGCTAGCTGGTGGCCTGACTTGACTGTCTGTCTCACCTCCTCTCAGGAAAAAAAGTGTTCTACCCGGTGTTATTCAGCCAGTACAACCCGACTCTGATCTATGGAAGTCCTGAGCACATCCCACCTGTGGAGCAACAGCTGGTAACACACATACAAATCAAGTCTTTCCTCTCCCCTTTATTTCCCAAACAGTTTGCAAGCCACTTGTGGAAAATATTAGACTTAGTGCTGTGCTGCATTGCTGAGAGGTTTAGATATATTCCCCTCTCCAGCTGCTAGGTGTACAAATCCACAGAAGCATGTTCTTGTTGAAGTGCCTCCCGTGTGTGTTGAGCTAATATATTTCTGTTTATAAGCTCTTTAAAGCATTCAGTTCTTTTCTCTGTAGGTGATCAAGAAAGACACAGGGTTCTGGAGGGATTTTGGTTTTGGCATGACATGCCAATACAGGTCTGACTTCATAAACATAGGTAAATATTGCAAAACAAAAACATCTACAACACAACATGCCTTTCAGTCCTACCCATCACAAAATCTTGGCAATGCAAGCATTCATAAACAGTTGCTCTTGGGGGTTTATTATCTGTGCAGAGGCGTTATGTAACACTGGGTAAAAATGGGCTTCCTGGATGGCTACCAGAATATGCGCTCAGCTACGATAATAGCAATAGCTTAATGGATATGAAAAACAGCAGAACACAAATGGTTCAATATTACATTACTGTTCTTAACTGAGGGGAGATTCTATTATATTACTCTGCATGAAACAGCTCAAAGCAGCAGCAGCAGCAGCAGCACATATTAGCATATGTCACAGCCTTGTGTCCCCTCCATCTGTATATTAGGTGAGGGATATTGGCTCTCAAGACAGATTTACATCAATTTCGTTTTCCACCAAAGTGAAATCAATTAAAGGCTCTAGTGAAATTCAAAGTGGTTTGTTGTTTAGAGCCCTGACGCACACAAGCATACAAATGTTCTCACACAACTGTGCTAAAATGAAAAACAAGTCACCAGAAATCTGTTTTAAAATATGCAAGTTACATGTAAATATGTGTACAATATATTGTGGTATATTGTATGAAAACTTTAAATTTAAGTTCACATAATCACATGAAATTGTTGCTGTAATTTTCTTTGCACTGAACCTAGAAAGAGCAGCTGTTGTATTTTTTTTACAGCTAATAAGGTTCTAAATAAATAACTAGAGGATTAATATCCTGATACTCTCATAACCATGACCACAGTATTTTTCCAGTGACCTTAACCAGGTGTTTGTTTTTAGGAGCATGATGAAGGATGCCCCCTAACTGTACTTGAGTTCTTATTTTTAACCCATATCGTTATAATTGCCTAAACATATTATTTTTGTGCCTAAACTTAATCAAACCTTGACCTTTACCTTAACTGTTTTAAACAGTCATTTAACAGGATGTTACTTGAGACTGTTTGATTGTGGGGTGCAGTGACTTTTTGAACAACATCACTTTAATATTTCTTCAGCTCAAACAAACATATTAATTAATGAGTTTTAAAGGCAGGTGGATTTTTGCACCAGTATGTAAAGCTAGGGTAGCAGTTTACTGTTGTTTCCAGTCTTTTGGCTGCATTCTCATATTTGCCAACCAGACATTTAGATATTCCTATCTACCCCTTCACATGAAAGGAAGTTGGTTTAAAACTGTTTCTGTAAAACGCATAATTATGTTGTGCAGTTTCTTGTTCTTTAGATATTACAATGCAGAAAGTCATTTAAGCCATAAGTGCATACACACAAACAAATTTATCTCTCTTTGGTTTAACAGTTGGTTTCCTGTCTTATCTCTGTTTAGCCCTGAAGCGTAAAGTAAAAAATGGAGACAGAGAGAGACAGAATCATCAAAACAAAACTGCAGAGAGACATAAAGTGGGAGCAAAAACAGACATGAGTCTAAAGATGCAGGCTTCGACATGCCTGGTCAAGAACCGTTTTGCTTTACAAAGCATCAGTCCAGAATGTTCTCAGTATTCTTTCATGAAACAACAAATCAGGTGGGAGAGAAACCTGATTATGATCACATATTCTAGAAACTAATCAGGATTCATAATCAGTATTCCCCTTAAGAGAGAGAAAGCAGCACTAAAATGTTTGCATATCAAAAGGTTTGTTTTACATAACAACATTCTATGATGGTATGATAAAGTTTTCGCATTTTGCTACAGCCCCTCTGCTCTCTCATCTCCAGGAGGTTTTGACATCGATATCAAAGGCTGGGGAGGCGAGGATGTCCACCTGTACAGAAAGTACCTCCATAGCAACCTCCTAGTGGTCAGAGCACCATCACGAGGCTTGTTCCACCTGTGGCACGAGAAACATTGTGCCGATGAGCTCCCTCCAGACCAGTACCGCATGTGCATGCAGTCTAAGGCCATGAACGAGGCCTCGCATGGCCAGCTGGGGATGCTCTTCTTCAGGCACGAGATTGAAGCTCACCTCCGCAAACAGAAACAGCAGCAAAACTCAAGCCTCAAGAAAGCATGAGGGCTGAGAGCTCATTGAATTTTAATCACCACAAGGACTGCAATCAGTTAAAACAGTGCAGATGAATTAAACTGATGAAAACTATAGACTTTTTAGAGGAATAGTTCAACATTTTAAAAAATATGCTGATTAGCTTACTTGCTGAGAGTTAGATGAGGAGACTGATACCACCCTCATCTCTTTGTGCTTAATATGGAGCTAGAGCCAGAAGGTGATTAACTTAACTTAGCATAAAAGAATGAAAACAGAGGAGCAGCTAGCCTGACTCTGTAAGAAGGTGAAAAAAGCTGTATACCAGCACCCATAAAGCCTCATAAATACATGGTATGTTGTCTTTTTGGTTCAAAAGCTAAATTTAAAAATAATACGTTTTTTTAAATGGTAAAAATGATCAAGAAAAATAATTTTCCCACCTTGAGACAGAGCCAGGCTATCAGTTTTTCCCTGTTTCCATTCTTGATGTCAAACTAAGCTATCCATTTCCTGGTTGAAGCTTTAGATTTAGGGTACAAATATTAAATTAGTTTAATTCTTTTCATCTAACTTTCAGTAAGAAGTCAAATACGCACATTTTCCAAATGTCAAACCAATTTTTTAATGAAAAAATGTGAAGACTTTTTACTTATTAAGGACTCAGGGCACTTTGTTGCTTCGGATTAGGGGAGAAAATGAAATTAAGATAAACTAAAACTGCTCAAGGATTTCATGTACAAAACTCAAGACACTTTTGTTGGACATTAACCAAGGAATCTCCTGTCTTATATATTCATCTGTAGAGTAACATCCATTTATCATTTCCTCTGTACATGCAGCAAGGCCCATTCAGAAAGAAAAAAAAAAGAAAGCCAATGTTTGAGTTATGAAGTCTCTCTGAACCATGTGCCTTCAGTGACTTAACCCCAAACACTGTCTCCTCAGGATGAGCAGTGAAAATTGAACCAATCTGCAGGTTCTTTTATGTTGGGAAACAGAGCCACCTAGTGGAGTAAAAGTGAAGATGTTGGCAAATGACAATGAAGGACTCCTCCAAAGCCTGAACTGTTCCTTGTAATACATACTCTTGTTAAAAAAATATTGATCAGTAAATGACATTCCTTTATTTTGTTTGTTATTATTTTGCTAATGCTAGTGTTTATAAGATTATAATTTGTAATGCAGTTGTTGCCTGGACGTTCACCTTAATTATAACAAAGAGAAAAACACATGCTATGAACAACAGTATCATAGGTGTTTGTCAGTCTTTTTTTTCAAATGCCTTATAAACATGAGACACTTATATTTATGCCCAAAACACAAGTTTACTTTTAAATATTTAAAAGCATTCTGTAAATTGATTTTTGTTTTTGTCACAGAACTCATGTGGACACTTTTAGATGGATAAAAGAGAACAATAATTGCATGACAGTAATATCGTTCACTTGCCTAGTTGAGACCTTTGAAGGATTCTTTGGAGTGAATTGAGTTGATAATGATATCAGGCAAACTTTTAACCTGCCTGTTATTGACAACGACTTAACTTGAGTCAGAAAGGACTTTTGGTTTATGTATATTTAATTTGTCAACCTAATGTGATGTTTTGTACCTTTTCCTAAGCATACACAGAGGATGAATTGATGAAGAAATTATGTGACTTTACATGTATTACTGTGCAGTCGCTAAATATGGAGGTATTATGGGTTTAGAGATAAAAATGCATTGATTGTTACTTTATATTTGTTTTAATATATTTTCCCATATATCTTGGTCCAGCACTTCTTCAGTCAATCAGAACCAGCTGTACTCTGGGTGGATGACCAAAGATGTGAAAACAGGCACTTTTTTGAAACATGTTTTTATTATTTGCCATTGAAATATTTCAAATATTTGAAAGAATATTGATGACTTTACATCTAAAAAAAGTTTTTTGTCTCACTTAATGTAAATGAGTTAAATAAAACATATTTGTGCATTGTGTATATTTTATTATTATGTGTTTGCTTATGTCATATGCCTTGATTAGAAAGTCAGAGCTACAAGGTGAAAATTAAGACAGAGATGCGAGAATTTTAAAATGTGGTTTTTGACCAGTTCATTATGATACATGATAATCCAAAATATTACATAGCAACTTGCAACAGAGTAGTATGGAAGGCGAGAGTGGCCATGGTCACTGTTTTTTCATTCTGTTATCTAGAGATCAAAAAATACTTATCTCATTATCACAGAAAAACGGGTAGTGCATTATCATCGGATAGCAAAACTCATCTTCTCGTTATAATGGAATCTGTTAAAACTAGTTTTCGTTATCTCCTGAAAGCACATTAATTCATCAAGAGAAAACAAACCTTGTTATCTCGTGATAATGCATTACTATATCTCATTATCAAAAGATAACAGAATGAAAAAGATTTCAACTTCCATGACTGTCTAATGTACTTTTGCTACTCAATTAAACCTATGTTTAATCTGTAGCTGTGCCCTGCTTGTCTAGGTCAAGCATCAGTAGTGAGTAGTTTTATTCCTTTACTTGAGTAAATACCACAGAAAAAAGTCCCCCATTCAAAAATGCAATTTGATACCAGCTTCATAGCCTAAAAACTTAATGAAATTGCAAAAATATGCTAAAAACAGTCCATCATAGAAAGTTTCAGGGAGTCCAAACCAGAAAGTGTGCAAAGACAAGAGCCTTGAAACAGTATATCTCACATTTTGTCATGGAATAAAATGATGCAATATTTCAACAGATGGAAAATTGGCTTGTTGGAAAGAGAAATGTACTGATATGACATACTGTGACATCCACTAGAAATTGAGCTTCATTGATCTAGTTTGAATCATAGTTTCTCTGGTGCATTTTGTGGTGCAGTTTCATAGTCAACCATGTGGAGTCACTATTGTGTCATATATGACAATATGCCCTAATACTTCAGTTCACCCACACACACATACTTTCCTTAAGGTGCACATGGTATAAATGTTCTACAAGCAAATACCAGCAATAGGGTTAATTAAATAGAGCAAAATAACAGTATAATCTAGAGGTTCAAGTAGAAGAAAGTTTTTTGTCCCACAGATTAATTAAAAGTTCACCTGTCACAAATGTGTTTTTTTTTATTGTAATATGGACACAGAGCTTCATGGTCCAAAATGGTGTTTTTAAAGAGTGTAAATTCACAAGGCAGTTTTTATATATTTCTGATGAAAGATGAATGTTTGCCCTATGTTCACCTTCAGTCTTTGTTTCAAATATATACGTCTGAGCATGTTTTTATTTTTTCAGTTTATATACAGGTAGAACGAATTTCTCAGCAGAGCAGGAGAAATGCTGTAGCCATCAGTTAAACTTTTAAAATGGAAAGTATTTTTCCAGATTCTTTACACAGATTACGTCTAATTCTAATCTTAATATAAGAAATTGAAATCATAAAAAATAATTATAAGAATTGAAAATGAAAGGCAGTGGTGTTTGGTGCTGCTGCAATGGTGTTTTGACTTTACTATAAAGTCCGTCCCCCAGTTTGAGCGCAGAGGTGGGAGCTGAAGGGATCAGCGGAGTCTGCAGGAGAGCGCTCGAGTCTAGCTCACCACTCCAAAGATGACTTCCTTCAAAAACTTTCAAAATAAGACATGTAAAAGGAGTTCGACCTTTCTGAAGTCTAACTGCGCAACTGGAAGTCAGCTATACCTAGATCATTAAAGCTTACAATATATGCAAATAACATTTTTTAAAAAGTCCAGTTATAGTCTGTAGAATAAAAGCAAAACTTAAAACTCTGGACCTATATTTTATTTTTTCGTGGTATATTAGGCTACAAACTCCAATGCACTTGCTAATATTTCATTAAAGAAATGGAAACTGACAACTGTCATATAATGATCATGTTAATGTTGTCCTTTTTGGGTAAAAATCCAGGCAATGTTTGTTGTTAGCCTACAGCGGCCCCCAACCTTATTGCGCCACGGACCGTTTCATGTTAGACAATATTTTCACGGACCAGCCTATTAGGTGTGGGGGGATAAATACGTCGAAATAACATTGTACGACCGGTATAAAAACAAATATAAGTTGATAAAAATACATTTCACCATTACATTGAGTCATTACTCATTACGTTACTCATTTTTGCTAGTTTGCAAAACATTAACTTAAATTCTAAGCGTAGAAAAAGCGCTGAAAAAGCCATCCAACATTTTGGCAAATACATCAGTTTGCTTTCTTGCCTTTCCTTTGAAAAATTACAGAAATTAAAACTTTTGCCAAAACAAGGTGGCTTAGCGTTTTGACTAATGGCCATGGATGTATTATAAGAATTATCATAAGCATCGTGACTATTATCATTGCTTAATAAGTTTTAGATTCAGTAGCCGACCTTTTTTTTAACCTATGAACAGAGCCTCTCTTGCTTTCCATGTTGCCAGTATTAAAACTAAGCTAACGTCAATGTCTAATTTCTCGACAAGATAGTGGGCATTATTTTATTTTAAGATGTCCCACTTTTTGTCTTTAAAAAAGCTTTTGTAATCGTTTATTCTAGGTAACAATGACTCCTATTTAAAGAATTTTAAATTGTTGAAGAGCATACTGTCACCCTCTTAAATCCCCTAAAACTCAAGCTTCAGGAAACAGGTAATAAGGTAGCAAGCCTTTTAATCTTATTAATCCTCCCAATAGCCGTCCTGTGTGGTTAAACCAAGTTAAAATGGTGTGTTAAAATTAGCGTTTCGAAATTGGATCGTCCATCGTAGTGTTTACTTTGAAGGCAGCTTTAGTCTTTTTCCGGTATTCTACCTCCCTCCGCCGGTCTTCACCACCATCAGTGAGATATATAAAAAAAAAAAAAACGCTCTCACCTGTTATCACAGTTCGCAGGTGTCGGAAATAGAGGAAATAGATCGGTGGAGTCGTGGAGGACAGCATCGGGACAAAACACATTTTACTCTAATGATGGACTGAAGCACAGGAATAGGAGATTAGTCCGCAGGGTAAGTTGGCATGAAATTACTGTAACTGTAAATTACAGATGTACCCTGCGTGTTGTCTTAGTGTCAAAACATTTTAAAAACACGCCTGTGCTGATTATTCTCACGCTGCCTACATATAAATCACGTTTGCTCTATTTACCCAGCTACTTTTCATGAGCAATAACAAAATAAATACAGTAAATTACTCCCACCCCACAACGCATTTTACCGACACTTTAAAATATGATCGGACAATGGATAAATGTGAGTATAACTTGTTTGCCTGTGGGTTCAAGTGCCTGTTAACTTTAACTTTAACTTTTAAATCCAACTTTTTAAAAATTGATTTACATTTTTTTTTTGTCGAATTAGGACTTGGCAATTATTTGGAAACAACTGAAACACACTAACTCACACACTCACAAACACACACTTGCATACAGTAAACACCATGCTAGGTGTGCTGCTGGTTTTATCAGGCTGAAAAAAAAAAATCCCACACACAGACACAATTTTTTATAAATCATAAATAATATGTATAATATATAATACACTGCCCAATCATAAGCTGTGTAAAGTGTTATGTACAGGGATTGCAGTTGAGAAATGTTTCTGTTCAGCCAGTTTGTAACATTTATGTTAGTTTACTATCTAGAGAGATGAAGGAAGTGAAGAGATCTGGCGCTGACAGGACCTGTTCTCACAGGACATTTTAATGGCACTGATGCATTGTACTCAGAGTGCATTGACAAGCTTTCTCTGATGATGATATTACAGTTTCTCTTGCTCATTAACATAATGCAAATTTAGTAATTTGAATGAAGAACTTATAAAGGGACCTGGAGGTTATATTGCCTCTACGGCTGAGTGTCGCTCAGGTAAACCAGTGTTATTTTTTCAATAGTAGAGGGTGGAGCTGTGCCGGTTATAACTGTCATAAACATTAAAGGCAAACCACAAGCTGTGTACAGTCTCACGTGAAGAGACTTAAGTTCAGATAAGTTTCTTTCAGCCAGGTAGGTGATAACAGTGTTCCCTTCTGTTCATTTTCTTACATCCCACCTGTCTTTCAATGCCAACAATGCTACCCTTCACCGCAGGGTGTGTGCATAGGGTGGTGTGCATGTAATGTGTGTCTTGTGTTTGTGTATGTTTAGAGCAGTAGTAGTAGAGTAGTTAGCTTGTTTCATATCATTATGCAGATGTCATGGAAAACTGGACGGTGTCAAATAGTGTAACTAACCAAATGAGTGTTCTCTGTGTTTTTAATGATGAAATCTATCTAGCTCTATCTAGCTGTTCAATTCAATTCAATTTTATTAATATAGCGTCAAATCACAACATAGTTGTCTCAAGTAAATTCAGATTCAGCTGTCCTTTGTTGCACAAATGGCAAGAATGCAGAGGTGACAATGCGCAGTTACAGGTGAATAGCTGAGATGAGCAGATGGGATTTGTAAACACTCTGGGTTTATTAATTTTATATCACCATTTACAATGTGCCTGCCCATGTACAATAAAAGCATTCAGAATTTCCCACTTGTAAATCCACTGCCAACAACTGTTTAAGGAGTGGCATTGGGAGCCCGACTGAGCAAAGGTTTTATAAATAGCACAATATGCAGAGATGAGCTTTGCCCTTCAGAAAAATGTTGTAGGGTTGCATGGTGCATGATTAAAAGAGGGAGTGCCTGCTAATTTCCTCATTCTCCACAGTATATCAGAAAGTTTGGTTGTAAAACAGTGTTCCCTTCTGTTCATTTTGTTAAGGCAGCAATCAGAGTCACATGTGCATGATAACTGAAGCATACCACCTGTCTTTCCATGCCAACAATGCTACCCTGCAGTGGGTGTGTGTGTGTGTGTGTGTGTGTGTGTTGGGGGGGGGGGGGTGCAATCTATTGTCTCTGCTGCTGCAATGACCCATTGTCCCCATGGAGTCCATTTAAGTTTCATCTGATACAAACTAACTAACTAACCATAGAAATGAGGCTGTTGGAAGACAGGACAGAGAGGCTTAGATGGATAGCATGGGGCAAAGTTCAAATGTGCATGGTTCTGTGGTTTATGGGGTTGCATTCATGTGCTTTCATTTAACCCTTTACATGGCACTCATTGAAATTCTTTAAAATTCAAAATTTCAACCCTAGAGTGTTATTGGAAGACATAACAAGACTTCATTACTTTTGTGACATTTTTAAAAAAAAAATCTATTTTCATGGAAATAATGGAGGTCAATGAAATTACCTTGCCCTAATATGGTAAAAAAAAAAAAAATCCAAAAAGTACATTTACAAGAAATAGAAGAAAAACACTTATAAAGTGAAAGAAACACATCCTTTTACAAATTAAAGCATTGTTATTACAACATTATTAAATTAAAACATCATCACAGTATGCAGTGATGTATTCTGTGACGTAGAACGATTTTCACCGATTGGTTCAATGTAAACCATGTATATCTCAACCTCACTGAGAGGTGGGAGGAACGCCATTTGTATGGGTGTGCAAGTTACCAAAAATGGTCATTTGCCCCATAAAGGGCTAAATGTGTGTACTTTTTGGATGAGAACTGAATGAGAAAGTATACGTTTGAAGAGCATATTTAAAGGACCGAAAAAATGGCCCATTCTTGCCCAATTACTACCATTTAAATAGATTTAACATGACAGCTAGTCGTTCTGTGAACCACTTTTTTTTGTTGTGCAAGTCCACATTTTTGGTAACAAGTCCTTTGTGTTTGACGTAATTACACTATTGTGAGGTAATGTGCAGGCTTAAACGGGAACTCCTTTAGTTTACTCATCAAGATCAGCTTACTCATCATTGTCGATTACTTCTTGGTCTGTGAAAATAGTTGTATAATGTCTCTAGTGGTTCATGACGAAGTATAAAATGACATTATTGCACTGAACCAGTAAACCTCATTAAGAAATTTATGATGAAAATTACACTTGGCATCATTTTTCTTTGCAATTTACTTTGTATAAAAAAAAGAAAAAAGTTATATCAGCACGCACAAGACATCATACAATATCTGTGACAGGTTGATTTAAGATAATTTTATTTGTATTGGTTGGGCTCTAATAACTTCAGCAAATACTAATAGAAACTGGTTCTACATGTTAATGAATTACATAAATCATTAAAGTAAGTTTCATCAGTCCACCATGCAGAGATAACTGGAATACACTGGCTCTCAGGTAAAAAAATACAAATACTTTTATAGGGCTAAAACTCCTGAGTGTGAGTCTAAAAATGGTCAGCAAAAATGTTCAGTGTAGAATTTGTATTTGTAACTACAACATGCCAACACACTAATAAGATCTTTTCAAGGAGATATACAGTATATTTTCGATGGTTTTGCTCTCCTGCTATTTCACTCAGTCTCTTTGACATTTAGACACGCACTGTATCACACTGCACAACTATCACTGTCAGGGGGTTTCACAATAAATGGCATGTGGGAGGCCAGTGCATTTCAAATGATCTGTTATGTGAATCTGTTCCCACAGAAATGCAAGAGAGTAAGGCAGAGAACAACAAAAAACATACAAAAAAGCAAGAATAAAAATAACTGCACAAATACAAGAATGAATGCTGGAATAGATACAGGGAGAAATAAAAGATTTAATAGAGCAAAGCTCTTCAGTGTATTGTACATGGCCATTACGTTCCTCAAATGTACGAGTCTCCTGGTCAGATGGGTAGGGGCAAAAATCCTATGATCCGCCACTGAGGATCATAATGACAGGAGGAGCTCTCTGAAGGCCACAAGAATACCTATGCCATGACGCAGATCGAGCTCACCTTGACAGATAGCATCCAGATGAAAAGAATGCAAGGAATTGCGATCGCATTTCCATAGTACAGATATCGTCCCTGCACACGCTAAAGGGGCAGCTTAAGAGACAATATATATTTAATAAAAATACAGATAGAATTGGTAAAAGACTGTAGTAGGTCGTACACACCCCTGCTGCCACACAACTGCAAAGTGCTTTGGAAACATCCCTGACCACCAAATATTCAAATAATTCTCTCTCTCCACTATCTGTGTTCATCTTTATGAGAGTGTGAATATTTATTTTATTTTCTCTGCCTTTAACCCTCTCCCACTCTTGTTGCTGCATCTCTGTATCGACAGGAGAGAGGATGAAGTATGTAATAAAAAAGAAACCACATTCATTAGTAATGTCATCTCAGAAGGTTAAAAAAAAAACACATCCTCTGCTTTATTTCTCTGTATGCAAAAAAACAACAACAAAAAACAGCATGTCATTCATCGGCTCTCTTATGCAAAGAAGATTCTAGCAAACATGTGCCATGCAAACTAATATCAGGAAACTGTTGTCAGGTGAGTAAGAGAGGGAAGTCACAGCTCCACAAAAAACAGGAAGTATTAAATTTCATGTCAGGTTTACTCTGAGTAATGTTTATGTTGTATTAACTGCATCTGAGATTAAACTATAAAATTGAAAGTAAATATCAAAATATGTATGAGTTATGCTTCTAATTGTTGCTAATATACATTATTGGATGTAGTCAGTGTGTTGTAGGGAAGTGCCAAATGCACTGTCAGACAGTCATATCATTTTACTTTCCTCTCAGTTTTGGTTTAGCTGCACGGGTATGAGCTTAAGTATCTGTTGGAGGGGAAAAAAAAGATCCAAAACTGGGCCTTAAAATGTCTGGATCCTTGCAAACACAGTCCAAAAAGCTCAACATACTTCTTTGTTTGGTTGAGTCTCAGTAAGGAACTGGAGAAGAGCAGAATCTGGTGTCATAGAGTTTATTGTGTTCAGCATGCAACAACAATAAACCCAAGCTCGTCCCAAAACCCCACTGAACTCCTGACTCAGTGGCTTGACAGTGAGTCACTACTCATAAACCTTCAGTGATCAATCAATCTTTTACGACCTAACAACAGGGACCGACTGCTTTGCCACAGATTATCCTCTATTGTATTTGTGATCTCTGTGGCAGTAGCGAAAGTCATCAAAGTCAACAGTCCATAACTTGTCGCTTTTACACATTATTCTTCATACCTGCTAAACTGATTTGAGCATGACCAGCGGTGTTTGCAGCAGTGTAGACTGGTCCGTCTCAGCTCGACTTAAGCCGGCTGACTGCGGTGCTTGTCAGGTCATCTGAGTTCAGTTGTAGAACGTTAGGCACGTCACTTATTTAAACAGTTATTTAAACAGCCAATCAGCTTGTAGCGACATGTTTTTTTTTTTAATTCACGTTTCGAATCAGACTTTTTGCCGAGTGTCAAGTCGTCTCTTTGTGGATCTTAGGCTTAAACTGGCCTTTAAAGAGCTGTGGCAGCTGTTTGCTTTGGTCTCCAATCATTACGCCAAGTTAGTTTGTCAGTAAGTTTGGCTGTAACAACTTCTAATCACTTGTAAAGACAATTGCCACTAGCCCCTAGCTTCTTAAATTTGAGGATTTGCTAATTTTAGGATCTTTTAGGATTAATGATCCTTTTTCTGGACTGTCACCAAAAGTCCCCTTTTCCCCTTTCCATGAAGCGCTTTGTACCCATGTTTTCTTTGCAGGCTTGCTGGGTGAAACTGGAGCACTCAGCAGTTTTTGACGGTGTTCTTAAAATACACATTTAAAGAGCTTTTATTGAGAAACATTTGTTTTGTATCGTTTCACAAACACCACATTAATAAATGCTTGATATTTGCAGTGAATTTGAATAGCCACAGATATAATTTTGAATAATATTTCTCAAGACTCACACAGGATAAATACAATGAAAATAAATTAATAAACAAGAGCAATTTTATCATTTTGACACTACAGTCACCCACTGTACATATACTGCAACTAATGATATAAACAGATATATGGATAAAAGTACAAACATGTCCCAGTTACTTTACTCAGTACCTTTCCCAAACTCAAAAACCTCACACATATACTGTCTTGGGTATGTTTTGACACACACACCCTGCCTCATATTTTCACACAACAGTGACATCATTGTTTTACAGGAGCTCTGGAGAAGGAACGCTCAATCTGTTAACCCTCTATGGTACCGTGTTGCCCTCAGGCAACAAACTAATTTTTGGCCTGTCAAATCTCCACAATGCATCCCTTTGCATGATGCAATACTTTAAAATAATGGGAAGACCATAGAGAATCAATAGCAATGTTTTAATTTGTCACATGACTATCAGGAAGCCATGTAGAAACCCTTTTTTGCAGACTTTTTCAGGCGAAACAGCTCTGCCATTTTGCTTCACAAAAAGCATCTAAAAAAGTCATTAACTGGCACTTTTCTGTCTGAAAAAAAATATTTTCACACTTATAGGTGAGTAAACTTTGATTTTTGATAGTTTTCTGCAATTTATTTGCACATTAAATTATGGAAACTTGTTAAAATGCAACTGTTGCTCTGAGGCAACAACGTGCTATTATGGGAAATTGCATATGTTGCCTTGAGGCAACAATGAACCATTATGGAATCACCATGGTTTTAGTAGTGTGTTTTTAGCATGTAAACTATAATGTTCAAAAGCATACCATTCAACATAATTTTGTTTTGATCTTTAAAATTTAACATAGATAAATTTAATCTTGGTCACAGTGAAGTAAAGTTCAGGCTATTACTATACTCTGTAGGCCATAGTCTACTATTATACTGAACTTTGCCTGTCTTGTTTGCTTATAATTTCCAAACATATTCCTCCATTTACAGAATAAATCCTGCCTCATTTTATGCCCAGCCTCATTCTAAGAAGAGGGTAGAAATCACTCTTCAAGCTGAGTATAGTAAAGATGAATTAGATATAAGTGGTGATGAAGATGATGAGCTGCAAGACTACTTGCCGTGAGAAAGTGAGACTGATAAGGAAGATGAGAGTGAGAATCAGAATCAGGATGAGGATAAGAGCAGTGAGGTTCAAAGCACATAGACAGGTATTTCTAGTACAGTATAAGATAGGGTACACTGTAAAATACAATTATAATTAATCATTCTTTGTATTTTTTATTGAATAGTTAGCGAGTTTGCTTGTTTTTAAACAACTTTCTTTTTTCATTCATGTACCATTACGGTACAATGTTGCCTACAGGCAACGAACACTAAAAACTTCAAAAAAATAAAAAATTTTACAATTTTTTTTTAGATTATGTTTATTCAGGGTATTTTAAGACATAAAAACACTCCAAACATTTTTTTCCTAACTGGCATCATAATGCGTACCATAGAGGGTTAAAGGCACTAACACCTTTTGCCATCATATATAAACATGGCAAATTGGCCCAGCAAGCTTCTTAATTCTAAATGACACAAGTAATGTTGATTTGATACAGTTGGTGGGAGGTCAAGATGTTAAGAATAATTGTGTCTCTAATGTCAGACAAATCTTTCTCTTTCCTCTCTGCTTTCTCTTTCAGGAAAATAACGTGAGGAAACTGTTACAACACTGTTACAATACACAGGCCATCTCCCTACGTGAAGGAACATAATCACAAATAGACTCTGCTGGAGTGTGTGAGGTTACATGAAATTTCTGCATCTGTGTGTCTGGCTGTTTGGTTAACGCAGAAAGTTTTAAAGCTGCATGCAGTGATGAATCGTGGACTACTATCCCGGAGCCCCCGTATTTTGTGTGTGTTGCTGTTCCTCAGCTGCTCCTTTGCCATCCTCTATGTGATGAAATGGAACCTGCTGCGTTCTGAAAGCCTAATGCTGAGAAATATTCTGTCCCACACTGAGTCCATCTTTCCAAGCCAGGATAGCAAAGGGCCAGATGGGACAGGAGGTGTCCAAGCTGGGCCTGCTAAGAGTAGTGGACCTCCAGATGCTCAGTCTTATCAGGTAATTCTAAAACAACAGGAGGAGAAACACCGCCTCGAAATCTCATCCTTAAAGGTGCAGATAAGTCAGCTCGAGGATTCTTTGAAGAAATGTGGCCAGCAGCAGGTCCAGGAAACCAAGAGCCAGGAGGTGGACCTCAAGGAGTTCCTGCAGAACCAGCTGTCAAAGGCTGAGGTGCACACTGGCTCCAGGGTTTCTAGTGAGTACGCAGTGTCGCCCTTTCAGAGTTTCACCCTGCAGAGCGTGTACCAGCTGGGGACTGGGCTTTCACGTCAACCTGCGGAGTGGCCACCTCAGAAAGACAAGAGAGATGAGCTGGGGGAGGTGGTGGAGACGGCCGTGCGCAGCCTCAACACGCAATCATCCCAGCAAAACAGCACAGCAGAGAATACTCAAAAGAGCAAAGTGTACTCAAAGTCTGACTTTATAGAAGGTGAGAATATATAAGATGCCCCTTTATCCAAGAAATTATGTTTATAAACAATGTATTTACAGAAGGAAATACATTTTAAAGGAAACACGGTGCTGTTTGGATTTAGTTTTTATGTCGACATTATGAAGAAAATCCAAGGTAAAATCTTGATCTTGAACATACTGTAATAATCACTGACAAAATATCTAGTGTTGAAATCCAACTTTAGTGCATAACAACTACAAAAACTATGTTATGGTTACATTTTGGCATGAGTTGCACATAGTTAATGCTAGGGAAAAGTAATGGCACACACCTAGTGGATAATAATGTGTCCAGTAATATTTGAGTAAACAAATTATCACTGTTAAAGAAATCACTGGAGACAGT
>JAPZDZ010000011.1:16035354-16057779 GCA_029783805.1 Acanthurus tennentii
TTTTTCCAATGATCTTAACCAGGTGTTTGTTTTTGGAAACATGATGAAGAAGGTCCCTGAACTGTAAGGGAGTTATTATTTAAAATCAAACCGTTATATTTTCCTTAATATATGATTTTGGTGCCTAAACTTATCCAAATCTTAACCAGGCTTAGCTGGGCTTTACTTGTTACTATTTCTTGGTGAGTTGCAGTAATTTTCTTTTAAACAATTCTTCATAGCTAGGCAAACCAGGCACTGGCCGTACCCTCATATTTGCCATGCAGGCATTTTGATATTCTCATCTTAAACTCTAAGAGAACTTGTTTATTTCTCTAAATTGTAGAGTTGTTTCTTTAAAAGCATAATTTGATTGTGCAGTTGTATGTTCTTAAGAGATTACAATGCAGTAAGTAATTTAGGGAATTAATGCATACACACAAACACATTCATCTCTTTGGTTCAACAGTAGGTTTGACAAAACATCTGTGTTGGTATACTGCAGTTTTCATATTTTACTACATGTTGTCTGCTCTCCAGGAGGTTTTAACCTTAATATCAAAGGCTGGGGTGGTGAGGACGTTCAGCTGTACAGAAAGTTCATCAATAGCAACATCATAGTTGTCCGGGTACCATCACGAGGCCTGTTCCACCTGTGGCACGAGAAAGTCTGCACTCGTGACCTCTCTTCAGGCCAGTATTACAGCTGCTTACGGTCTAAGGCTTTGATCGAGGCCTCGTACGACAAGCTGGCGATGCTGAATCTCCAACACCAGATGAAAAAAAATCCATAGTAGCAAAAAATACATGTTATGTTATCTTTTCGGTGCATATGGCTAAGTTTAAAAATGATTTGTGTTTTTACATGATTATTCTTTGGCCAAAAAGGGAAGAAAATAAAAACAATATTTTTTCTCAGCTAAAGTGAAGATTTTTTACATTTCTAGGACTTGTAACATAAAATTAAGATATACTTAAGCTGCTCAGGGAATTTATCTGCAAAACTTAAGGCACTTTCTTGTGGCACTGGGTTCGAAGGTGAAAGAAGCTGCACACCAGCAAGAAGCATCCATTTGTAATTTCCTCTATAGCTGCAGCATAAAGAAAACACAGAGCTTATGTTTGAGCCATAAAGTCTCTATGAACCACGTGGCTTCAGTGATTTAACCCAAAACACTGTCTCCTAGGATGAGCAGTGAAAATTTAACCAGCCTGGAGGTTTTATATGAAGGGAAACAGAGCCACCTAGTGGGGTAAAAGTGAAGATGGCGTAAAATAATAATGAGGGACTTAAAAGCCTCAAGTGTTGCTTGTTACATATATTCCTATTAAAAAACACTGATCAGTAATTCTCATACTTTTATTTGTGATTGTTATTATTTTGTTAGTGCAACCACTTTAAGGTTTAGATTTAAATCATAGGGGTTTGTCAGTGATTTAATTTAATGCTTGTTATTTTTTTTGTTAATACCAACAGTTATAATGGTTATGGTATGAATAATTAGGGTTTTTTGGTGGTTTTTTTTTAAATATTATTTTGTTTATGCCAGCATGTATAAGAAAATGTCTTGAATCAAAGGGCTTGTAAGTGATTTTTTTGGAAAAAAACATCTGAAGAAAAGTTTATTTTTAAATGTTTTAAAACATACTGTAGACTCACTTGTGCCTCTGGCATGTAACTCATGTCTGAACACTTAAGGACAGACAATGGAGAACATTGACTGTGAGATCATAATATTGCTCACCTGCCTGGTTTTGACATTTGAATCCATCAACTCCATTGAGTTCATATGAGGATTCTTCAGAGACTAATGAGTTAACAATGATATCAGGCAAACTGTTCACTGTACTAACTCTGAGGCTGACTTAAGCTAACTAAGGGGAGACTTAATTTTTATATTTTTGTTTCTGTCAGTCCAATGATTCTCTTTGTGACTGTTCTCATAAAGAGAATCTCAAAGATGATTCTCTTTGTATTTATTCTAAGGGGATGAATGAATGAACAAGTAATGTGACAATACATGTTTTACTGTGTGGTCACTGATACTAGAGGTGTTATAGGCTCAGGGATAAAACTACCTTAATGTTTACTCTATATTTGATTTAACATATTCTTCTATAAATCTTGTTTCAGCAATTTTTCTGTCAGTCAAAACAAGATGTGCTTTAGGTGGATGACCAAAGATATGAAAAGAGGCACTTATGAGAAACATGTCTTTATTATTTGTCAATGAAATATTTATTTTCATAATACATTTGATAACTTTACATCTTAAAGTTTCTGGTGTCATTTAATGTGAATGAACTGAATAAAAAACATTTTGGGCATTTTGTTTATTTTATTATGTGTTGCTCACTCATGTCATCTGTCATTGAGAAGTCCAGCTGCAAGGCACAACATAAGAAAGAGATACTAGATTAAGATAATTTGTTCCCCCTTTTAATAGAGCTCAGCCATCTTTGGGTTTCATAATTAATAAAAATTCATACTCTAAAAAGATTGTATAAATTTACAGAATATATGGAGCTATAATGTATTAGAAATTAGCAACATTTCTTGAATTTTTTTTTTTTTTTTTTTATTAGTGTAGCTTAACCCCCAAACCACTAGATGGGGTCAGTGAGCTAGTAACGGTCACTTGTGATTACTGTTTGCCTATTTTCCTTCCTGTTCCTGAAAGCTTCATGCCATGGTAACAAACTATCACAGATCAGATTATTAAGTTTGTATGGATGCCATTAACTTAATTATGTGAATTTTGAGTGTGGTCTAATTCTACTCCATATGTAAAGTGTCCTGAGACAACTTTGGTTGGGATTTGGCACTGTTTAAATTTAAATTTAATCTGATATAACTATTCAGACTCAGATTAGTTTTCACTGACTGAAGCAGTCAATTAGATACTTAGGGTATATAAATGTTATGGAATCATGTAAAATATGTAGTACCTGTATGATTTATTGTGTTCTTATTATATTTCCATTACACCCAAATTTAATAATTGATTAATTTCCTTGAATTATGACTTAACATGTTGTTTTTTTTTTGTTTTTTTTTTAATTTCCTGGGTAATAAAGTTCCACATTGTAGGCATGACAATAGATGTGAACTTTGAACCACTGTCTACTTTTCTGGGAAGTTAATAAGCAATCAAAACAAACAGGCCGACTTAAAAGTAAATGCAGCCATGGTTTAAAAGTTGACAACTTTATTGTGCTTTAACATTGACAAAAGACAGTTATGGCAGCTGTTAGCTGATATGTTTTACTAACATGTTGTCGTAACAAATACACATACAGCATGAGGTTTGCATTAATAAACTACCAGACTGCTTGCCAATGCATACATTTGTGACCCCAGAAAGTCCACTGCCTACACTCCAAGATTTGGTCAGCTGTTATATAGCAAAAATTTTTGCTTGAATTTTATTTTTTAATTTTTTAATCTACTTTCCATGATGTCAGTAAATATACGATGCATCTATATCAATGTAGGGTCAATGTTCTGAGCTGTAAACCTTAACTTTAAGAAATTACAATGGTCATGAAGGAAAGCCTCAGCATCAGAAGGTGCAAGTAAAGAGCCAAAGCAAATTCACATGTAATGGAGCTCCAGGGCTGGGCGTCACTGGAACTCAGACTTCAGCCTCACAGTTTTGAACAAACCTTAGATGGTTGTCAGTTCGAAACATAAAATAAGAGAAAGAAATGCATTATAAGGAAACACAGGAAGGTCAGGATCTTAAAACAATCATAGATCCCTGAAGGTGAACAAGTTAGCAGGCTTTTTTTTCTTTTCTTTTTCTTTTTTGACTGTCTGATCCATTAGTTGGGAGACTGTGAAGTGGAGGTGGGGGGATTAATCCAGTGTTGATTAGCCGAACTAAAATGATTACTATTCTTGAATGAAGTATAATTTTGAGAGTGGCATCTTCACCTCAACTTGACAAGACTAATAAGACCAATAGATTCACTTGCCCCCCTGTTGTTTATGGGGTGCAGACACGGCAAGTTTCAGAGAGCCACATTTCAAATGGTTTTGCTTCACAAAAAATTGTAATAGTTTTAGTTATAGTTAAATAAGTTATTTAATAGATTGTTCAGGTTAATGGGGAACCTTAAAAGAGGATCACATATTATGGTTATTAGATTTCTACAGGCTGAAGTTGGCTGAAACTATGCCAAGAATTTTCAAGGTCACTAAATTCAGAATTGTTGCAATTTTGTGCTAATTATTTATTTTATCTGTAAATTGTATGTGTGTTTTAGGCTTCAAACCACCTCCTATGTTTTCTCAAAGTATGAGCTGGCGTTCAATAAGACAAGAGTTAAACCCAGAAGTATTTGTTTAATTTAGCTGCTCTAATTCATTAGAAAATACAAGTTTTATAAGGAGAAAGAGAGAGAGAGTTATATCCTAGCTGAACTTCTTTTTCTCAGATCAAACAAACAGACAAGGGAGTGATAAGGGAGCATATAAGGTATTTCTATTTATAACTATTTGTTTTCTTATTCAGGTCACAACCCGCTGCTAACAGATAAAATAAGGTAATGCTTAAGCCTGACGGGAAGGGGGGTAACGCATTGACCGAACAAAATGAGGTTAAGTTTCTTATTTCCTATGTTTCCGTTAGCACCCTAACGCAGCACCAGGCCCAGAGCCGCAGTCGTCCTCTGAGCTTCCAGGTCCGCCCAGTCGCTCCTGCGCCACAGCGGCTAACCGGACAGGTGTCCGTCCAACTGGCCCTTCTACGAGAGAGAGCGTTTGTTTTCTTTGACAGCTCTACAAGTCGTCATGAGAGACTTGTGGAGTTACCGGCTCTGCTGCAGTTCAGCTCCACCCAACAACAACAACAACAACATCAACATCAACGAAGGTAGCAGCGGCAGCAGCGGCAGCGGCAGCGGCAGCGACACGCTCTATTTCTCCTCTTGATATGCGCTTTCGTGCGGTCTATTATCTCCTTACGGGGGCGTCGACGTTTCATTGTGTTTTTACAACACTTGGGGTCGGGTTTTTCTGATCTTTACACACACGATCGGAAACGAGCACAGGACCGGCAGTAGCGGAGGAGCGTCCCAAGGAGGAGCATCCCCCCCTGGTGTTTATTACAGGAGAGGACGCGCCGCAAGCCAGGGACTCGAGACAGAGGCGGACAAGAGCAAACATGTTCGAGACGAGAGGAATCCCCTTTGTCCTGCTGGACCTAGCCTGCCTTATTTTAGGTATGTATTTAAAATGTCCTCCTTCTTTTTTTTTTTAAATGACTGCTGTGGATTGTTTATTGCTGGTATTAATAATATAAGCCGATTTGTGAGCTGTTATAATCCCTCTGTTCGGATGTTTAACAGCTTGCCATCACGTGAAGGGAGTGGTGAATGTTCAGTAGCCCCACGAGTGTGATATACTGACATTTCACTGTGGTTAACACAAGTTTATTTTAACCCCATATGGAAACGCTTAAATCACTTCATTTGTCATATCTGTATGGTATTTTACTCAGTGCGCTGAGAGGTCGCTGTAGTTTGAGTGATACATTAAGAATAGCATGCTCTTTGTTTCCTTGTATGTAAATTTGAGCCCCTCTTACGTCTTTTCAGTAGTTCAAGATGCTCATAGGCATCCGGTGAGTAATACTGATGCTATTTTCTTGAGTGCAGCAGTTCGTAATAATGCAGTAGCTGGACTTTGACACTAATGGCTTTTATTATCAATAATAAATAAATTACACTAAAATACTCGCCCTATTTTAGTGTTTTCACAGTTAAAAGTTGGTCAATTAATTCTTTCAAATACTCACAAGTTGTAGGCTACATGCAGTATATGCCTTATTTCACCAAAAAAACAAACGTAAGAGTTTTCTAAAATGAATTAAAGGTTTCTATGAGAAACTATCTCACAAATGGCATCAGTATCTCACAGCCTTTATACTCACTTACCAGCATTGAAACAGCTCAGTGAAGTTTCACACTTCATGTGACCACAGTGTTTCCCTCAGAGGGACTAAAACAAGTCTGTGAGACATCATGTACAGTCATATGAGACCTGAAACAATATTTGGATTCACTTTATTGTAGTGGTCATGGTGTCAGTTTTTGCAGTGTAAGCACAGACATTGTTTTTAGGGCTTTACTGCCTTTCAAATCTGCTTACGACTGACTGACTGACACCTTTTATGACTCATAAGGTTGTACCTTACCTTGAGTAACCTAAAGTACATAATTGCTTTTTGGCATATAATTGGTACTTTCCTGGAGACATGTTTCGAAATATATAAAAATACTCCACTTGAAATAATAATAATTTGTGTTTGATGTGATTCTTTTTTCCTCAAAAAAAGTTAGTATTGAGACATTTCTAAATCTTTAAATTTACTTTTAGTCCTCATTCCTTAAAATCCTAAATCTAAGAATCCACAAATATGGATTGTTGGATTGGAGTGGGAATTTAAAATATTGCTTAACCACCAAGACTCATTTTATTTTATTGGATGATTTTGTAAATGCTTCAGTATGACTGTGCAAACTCAGTGTTTGGACTTTCTGGATGACTGATGCAGTAGCAAACTCTATTAGTCTGTTAATGACACAGACTATTTGATTATAACCAAGCATTTATGGAGGTCTGTTTCCAGATCAAGACTGTTCCTAGCAGTCTGCAAAGCAGCATGTGACAAACATGCACACTGAAGTTTAACTCTCAAGAGCAAAGCTTATCATGTGCATGTTAATTTTCTGAAGGGCATAATGTGCAGGTAGATAATGTATGTGTCCCAGTTTGCTTACAGCTTGTTTTAAATGTTGTTTAACACAATTAATGAGCAGAAACGTGAAATGGGAAAGAAGCAACACACGTTTTTTGTCTAAATATCTGCATTTTTCTCTCTGTCTGAGTGTTTTTTTCCCTTAGTTGTTAAAGAAAAGACTGAAACACTCCTGTTTGCAGCAGTTAGAAAGTGACTTGGGGGTCCAGTTGTCCCCTCGTGTGTGTTTCTGTTGCGACTTCCCGGCATTTCCAGCTGTTGTAGCCAATCAGCTTGAGATAGCACAGCTGACAGTGGCAGCAGCAGAAACGGCAGACAGAACATGAATCACCGACAGAATTCATTTATAGGATGCTTATGAAGATCGATGTTGTGGCTTGTTATTGTGTGGTGCAGTTCAGTAACAGGGCTTCATTTTCTGCTTCAATGGACAGAAACTGTGTCTTTTCTCCGCTATTCAATGGGCTGAACAGGCCTGACAGCTAGAGAAATGACAGCAGCATTACATTCAGACTTTGAACTGTCAGAATCTGTTAGCATATTCTGTTATCTTTATGGTATTTTATCTATAGGGAGTGCTGAGCTATACCAACAGTCCCTCTCACAACCGTGTGAGTCTATGCTCGAACAAAAGAATTTCAATCCTTCCAGCTGAAAAACATTATTTTGGAGTCATTATGGAGTCATGAAGTCACTGCTGTATGTATTGTATGTATATGTATGTATTGTATGTATTTACTGTTTTTTAATGCTGAGCCTCTGTGCCAAAGGATATGACTGGCAGTATTTTATGGTTTTCTTATTGTGAACAAATCTCCAAAAAAGCCAAAACTAACATTTAATTGATCCTAACGACAAATTTGACCATGCTGCCTGATGTAGCTCATTTTCATGTGAACCAGACATCCTTTCTTGGCCAAAAACAATGATGCATTGGATGAAATGTTTTCCTCCATCACAGTAATCATGGCTGAGCTGACCCCACATCCTTGTCATGCTGATCTGACTGTAAATACTCACTGCAACGCCACAGTGTTGACTGAAAATATTGCCAAATTAATGCAGCATATTGAGTAACAGTGGGCAGCAGTTTGAGGAAAAACCTTAAGGCATTTATCAAAAACAAACTACAAATTGCCAATTTGTTTTTTTAGGATTAATGTCATCCATAAGAAGAACTGGGCTTAGAGTTGAAAATCATGAAGATATATGGACTAATACATAAATGGCTTTTATTGAATTATGAATAAAATAAGGCCAGACTTATCCTTTAACTTGTGTGCTAAAAAAGTTGTGGTCTCTCATCTCTGTCACAAGGATTAAAAATATTCAATTGAGCACGTATTCATACACTTCTACAGATTACATTCACCTTTTTTTGAAAGATGACCGATTTGAAGACCTCAACACTTTGATTTATCATCTTCACTTCCTCTGTGTGTTTTTTTTTCCTCCTTTGACCTCTTCCTCCTGATTTTTTTCCATCCACAGGAGGTCTGCCTCTGGCAGCCTTTAACCTGGGTAAGATCCGCCCCTATCAGAGGGGCTTTTTCTGTAACGATGACAGCATCAAGTACCCTTTCCACTCCAGCACAGTCACCTCCACAGTGCTCTACACTGTGGGCTTCACCCTACCCATTAGCTGCGTAAGTAGGAGTCACTTGAGGTAGTCTTTCTAACAACAAACACATGATCTGTCTCGTGGCAAATATGTTGACTTGCCAGCCGCAGGTGTAGCTGATAACTGTAATGCATTCCAAGGTGTGCCGAGGCCGCAGGTCTGGAATGATGCATGCCGGTTCCCTGGCGCACCGTCGTGGTTAGCAGCTATTATCGTTGTTATCAGCTGCTCTTGTGCTTTTCCTGCGGTGGCAAGTCAAAATGTCTGCCGTGAGAAAGGTCTGTTGGGACTGATAGAGCAGGAAAGTCCGGTGAATTTCCAGAGCCAAGTTTAGGATATATTCTCGCTAGCTTCCTGTTTGACAGTAGGGATAATACACCATATTGTTCAGCTGTTACAGAAGCACAACTACCTGTTATTAAAATAAGTTTGACATTGCTTACAAAACGTAATTCTTTTCCCCTCTCAGTGTAAGGTTTGCGTTCACCAACATCAGCTCTTACTGTTGTATTTTAAAAGCAAAGACAAAGGAGGATGTCCACTTAAAAAGCTGCCATTAATTAAACTCATCAGACAGAGTAAATGTTAATAAATTCTGCTGCGTTGAAAACATATATACTCACAAATAAGAATGTGCTTGACTGCATATCTTTCGCCAACATCTCAAGATACCTCAGCATAGTTAATATAGCTTTCTGATTAAAATAGACCGATCATGAAGATTTCATTCATCTTTTCGGTCAACACTCAGTTTTCATTAACTGTTAAATTAATTAACATTTAAAACAAACACATACAAAAGATCTATAATGAGTCATAGTGCACTTGTTCTACTCCCAAAAATAAATAAAACATGGACAAAATAAAGTAACACTAGACTTTCCTTTTTCCTTTTTCCTTTTTCTCCTTGTGATTAATCTTTTTTTTATTAATCCATTGGGTGCATTTTCTATTGCTGCAGTTAATTAGTGCAGCAGACTTGCAGGCTGCGTGCTTTGTTCCTCTGTTCCTTAAAATATCAGGAATGCTTTTCTGGAACAGAACAATTGTTTTGCAGATCGACAGAGGCAAGAAAGTGCTGCTGGTGTGTGTGTGTGTCTGCCTTTGCTTAGTGCTTTGTGGTGTCGATGATTTATCTGTTCCATATCTATTTGTAGCCTTTCATGTATCATGATTAGTCAAAACTCCCAATTTGTTGCACTCTCTGAAGTCTTAAATATATTTGTAATCTGAATTTTAACGACTTGATTAAATTGTTTGCAGCCGAAAGAAGATGTGTAGGGATATTTGAGAATTAAGAGCTAGAGAGTCTGTTTTAAGAAGAGGTGAATGGTGCCAAAAAAGGAGAGACAAAGAAAAAAAAAGTCCCTTACGTCAGAGAAAGTGAATGAGAAAGTGTCACCTCAGTGTGTCATGTAAGAGCACCATCTCCTCTCACTGGCTGACAGCTTAAGCTTGGGTTTGTTGGAGAATTCAATCCAGAAACACGATCCCTGATGAAACACTCCTGTTGCACATGTCGCAGCCTCTGAGATGAATTAATGAGGGCGCACATCTCATTAGCAGTTAATAACCTGCTTTGAAATGTCTTTTTGTGCTCTGAGGTTTGACTTTTCAGTATTAACATCAACTGCTTATCAGCATGTAACTGTTTGCTAACACTTTAACCATTAATATTTGCACCTTGATGTTCCTGAAAGCCGGCAAGGACGCCACCGCCGCCGCCACTGCCGCCGTTGCTGCCTTCAGAGGATGCAACGCTTGATGTGACCCTCTCACACGGCTGCTGTCTGCTGCTTTGCACAGGCACACAGCGTTGCATCGTGGGTAGGGGTGCAAGGGCTCTCTGACATGATCGTGTAACCTGTTTCCTTTTTTTCTGTTTTTTTTTCTCTCATTGCTTCTCTGCTAGTTGGACTTCCATTTATAATTCTCAATGTGCTGCACAGTCCTTTCCGTCGAGGCTTTTTCTGTAACGATGATTCGATCAGGTTCCCCCATAAGGAAGACACCATTTCCCATCAGTTGTTAGGAGGTGTAGCAATTCCCGTCATAATACTCACTGTAAGTGCATCTGTTTCTTGCCAACGGCTCTTTTTTGTACTTTCATCTTCCTTCCTTATGTATCCTGATTCCCTTTTATACATTGCACTTCTCTTTTTTCTGTTTGTTGAATACATTATTATGTAATAATGTATGTTTTTTTTAAATGCTTGCAAAAGCTTCCACCTTTAACTATAAATTAATTTGCTAACTGCATGTTGTAGAAAACATTTTCCAAACTTCAATTAATAATTAAAGAGTGAAATTGAAAGGTGCCATGAAGAAGACCTTCATTTTGAAATCTGCCAGCCTGCAGCTGCAGCAGCAGTTCGCAGAAAGACAACAGATGTGAAACTCTTCACAGGCAGTGCAGCGGGAATCCCGGTTGGTTAATGCTGAATGGAATTGAAAAAATGTGACGGCACGTTAAAAAGCCTACAATAAAGACTTGGTCAGTTCAGAACATTAAGAGTGGAAATATCCTTCATCAAAACAAGCTGCAGGCTTCGTCACTATAAAAAAGTCCGACAGCAAAGCACTATTTATACATGAAGCACTGAATAGGTAAAGGAAAGGCAGACACCGTAATGTTTAGAGATCCAGCAGCAGCAGCAGAGTTTGTAGTTCTTCTATTCAAAGCTGTAAAAGATAAAGATGGCAGACTGGCAGCTTTAAGGGCTTGTTTTTGTCTCTGAGTTAGAAGAGTGTAGGCTGATTGGTCTGTTATCTGTTATCAGACACATTCAGCTGCATCTTAGCCTCAACATTTGCGACAAGGGCAATTCATGTCGTTCAAGTCATTGCCTGACGATATAAACACACAAAAAGGAAATATAACAACAATAACAATGAAAACGTGTAGATCCAACAAAATAACAAGTATATATTACATTAAGTGGACATCTTCCTGTTGCCTTGATGCTCTGAACATCACAAACAGATGAGCTTTTGTCTGTAATGACAATGCAAAGTGTAAATAAAAGAATATTAACACATTGTGGGAAATAAGCTTAGTTGCTTCCTTGTGGAGCATCTGATAAGAAGATCAATATCATTTTTATTTCTGTCTGATAATCAGGAGATGGTTAGCCTAGCTTAGCATAAAGACTACATACAGGGGGAAATGGCTAGCCTGGCTCTGACTAATGGTAAAAAAGACACCTACCAGCTCACAAAAAGCTCACCATATTGTATCTTTAACATATTAACGTATTATATCTTTTTTTTTTTTTATTAAATAGAAGCACTTATGTGATAACTTTTGCTAGCTCCTCCCCATTTTTGTAAATCTTCATGCTAAGCTAAGCTAATTGGCTTCAGCTAGTAATTGCTGTTTTAATGTACAGGCATGAGGGTGGTATTGATCTTCTCATTTACCTCTCAGGAAGAATGGCTGTGTATCCTAAAAGGTCAAACTATTTTAAACACAGTTGTGCAATTGATGTAATAGGCAGAATTTTTTATTCTTTAACACCAAACCGATTATATTAGACAAAGTTAGTGAATATGGGATTAGGGAATACAGCTGGCTCTGATGTTGTACAGGTCACTCAGTTGCATCTTTACCTTTAATTTTACATAATTTTACATTCTTATGTTTCGCTACAAACCTCTAACTCTGTATCCTTTCCTCCCTCGCCCTCCTTCCCCTCCTCCTCCTCCTCACAGATGATATTTGGCGAGTGCCTTTCAGTTTATCTAAACCGCATCAATTCCAAGTCCTCTTACGGCAGCTATGTCGCCTGTGTTTACAAAGCCATTGGCACCTTCCTCTTTGGTGCCGCCATGAGCCAGTCTCTGACAGACATAGCCAAGTATTCTATTGGCCGGCTCAGGCCGCACTTCCTGGATGTGTGCAAACCTGATTGGAAACAAATCAACTGTTCGGCGGGGGCTTATATCGAAGACTTCACCTGCACAGGAGACGCAACAATGGTCAACGAGGGCAGGTAGGTACTGTAATATATTAAAAAACCCTCTTTTATAGCATTCACAAAAAGGTGGATGAATGTAAAGTTGATCCGTTAATTAATAAGAAGAAAATGACTAAGTGACTGTTTTGATTATCTGATATCAGAAGTGATTCTACAGTAATTTAAACGCCACTTGATTGATTCAGCTCTTCATATTTAAGTATTTGATGCTTTATGGTAGTAAATCAATTGTAGAAAATCTAAACCTTAGCCTCTGTTTCATTTTTAGAGCAACTTGAATTTTTAAACTCGTTTCATTTAACTTCAGTGGTCTTATTTTTAGTCGACTCATCTATTTTAAAATGTAATTTTTTATCGTTTTTATTATTCTTTCATGTTTTTAATCAGTTACATTGTAAATTAGATCTCTACCTCTGTGTGTTTCCATGAAGGCTGAATAAATGAATGAATATTTCAGGGTTTTGGACTGATTTTAAAATGAAGTAGCTGCAGCCTCAGATAACCCAAATGAATGAATGGGCTCATTATTTAAGATGCTTGCTGTTGAAAATAACTCCTCATTTGAACTTGAAGCACTCTTGATTCTGGTTTAGTTGCTCAACAGATTAACTAAATCTAACAGAAAAAAAAAACCCTAAACCCCTTTGCCCTCCATTGTTTTGTAATACGCTAATGTCGTATGTACAAAGAGCAAAGTTTAATTTAGTCATTAAGCCACCCATTGATAATTATGCAATTTATCACAGTTTTACCACTAAATGGCTTGTCTCTCTAAAGTTGTGCAGCATTCAGTTTTTACTAAATATCCACAAAGACGAACAAGGTTGTGTTTTTTTAGCTTGATGCAGGTAGAGCTGTTTATGGTACACAGGATCAGAGATGGAAGGATTGAGTAATATCAGGAATGTAATTCTTGTTTGGATTTGACTTATCAGCTCAGAGCAGAAGGAAGTGTAGTGGGAGGAGAGGATATCCACTTCTCATTCAGATGTATGTGCGATGAGCAAGACCGGCAGTAATTATAGAAGCAGAGGCCTAAATTGTGAAATGAGCTGCTCCGATTGTATCAGTGTTAAGACGGGTTTATCATGGGCCTCGAAGAACTTTCTCCTCTTCCCAGTTCTGCTGTACTTACAGGTTAAGAAGATTATTCTGCCTAATAGGTTGTGGTGTGTGTGGTTTCCTCGAGCTGCAGCCTTCAAGTCAAAGAAAAGGGTTGAAATTTGCCCACCCACCTTTATGTTTTTTTGGTTTATCTGCTGTACATTTACCAGGGTGTGGTGCACAAGTGTTGATGCTTCCTGGAGCCACATTACTGCTGTTTAACAAATGTTTGTCTGTACGTTTCATTCTCTTTAAGACCTTAAGAGATTTTCTTTAGATTTAGTCCAAATATTTGTTTGGATTTGAGTACTTATTATATTTTGGCGATCAAATGTCAAATTCACTATGAACTCTAAAAACAGGTTGTTGTTTTTTTACCATAGCAAAAAAATTCTAGGCTAACAGGGACAAAACTCAAAAATGCTTTGTAAGCTAAAACAATGATGTGATGGTAGTTTATATCTCAGAGGTCACAGGTAAACTTTATTGTGACTGCGTAGCAGCCTGCAAAAGCACCTTTCTGGTTTTTATTTAACTGCTTATCTCTAAAACAGAGGGCAGACTGTGACCATATTTCCTGTTTGATCAGATACTGAATCAGTGACTCTATTGTTGAAACTGTGCTTCTTTAGATCATCTTTGCAGCTGAGTTGGAGATGTTTTAGAATTTTGTAGCTTTTTATGCAGCAGTATCTGTTTTTGAAGCTCACTGATATTAAGCTTCAGGTGATTCTTGCTGCACCATGTGACGAAGCCCTGTATCAGTCCCTCTGTACTGCTCTGTTAAGAAATAGTCTCTTATGTAAAGACAACATGTTTATCACTGGAGATTATCCACTGGATCATAGGAATCAATTCATGTGATTACATCCATTTCACCAAGTATTCACTATGTATAGGAAATAACAGATGTGGATGCAAACTGCAGATCGACTGGTTCATAGAGCTTTACAACCACAAGGTGGTAAATCTTGTCTTAAATTTAACAAAATGAGACAAACATTCATCAGCAGGGTAAGAGAGGGATCCAGTTATCCAAGCAAGATATCAGGGAGCTTTTAAGCTTAATGCCAGGATACATGATATTTCCAGCTCCACAGGGTGTGTTTGGGATGCCCTGCTGGTCACTCATGGAGCTAATAAATGAAGGGCAGGAGAGGAGGTCAGGATCATCTTACTGTAATATGATTCCTCCTCAGCCTGATTTAACTATCCTAGGAGAGAAGAGGCCCACTGTCAGAGCTGCATGTGTGTTTGTTTGCATTTAAGAGGCGAGGATACCAAGATACTCAAAGTTTGTTAAATAAGGTTCTATTCTTGCAAGTTTTGAATCCAAAACACCAAAAAAAAACAGTTTTCTTTCAGTGAATAACATTAATGTACAATGAGCCACACAGGGCCTGACCAACCTGCAGTGTCATGTAACGTGATGCCACAGAGGATGTATAGAGGGCAGTGCATTATTATTGCATTTACCTGCAGGGTTTTGTTGCTGAAGTCTGTTTAATCTGCAATTAAAGCTTAAATGGTCGGTTGATTTGTCTGTTTTAAATACATTAACTATTTCAAATTTTCAATTAAAAATTCCAAAAAACACAAAACTTAACTTTCTCATATTTGACGAATTTTTGCTTTACATTGTTTTCATATTCTTATCCATTTATCTTTAGGTATTATACAGTTGGTTTGAAAAAAACAGGTGAAAACATGCTTTTTTATGGGAGTTTTACACCATCAAATAATTAATTAATTGAAAAAAAACAATAGTGAAAAGTTGTAAAAATAATCCTGCATTCTAATTTCACAAAACTACATCCACCTAAGTTGGAACAAATTCTGAATTATAGCAGAAAACAGTGAGGTTCTTATGTGGATTAGTATTTCTACCCATCCATCATCCCTTTAGCTTAGCATGTTTGCATGCTAACATCTGCTAATTAGCACTAAAGACAATGAAGGCTGCATCTGAGGCTGAGGATGTTTTTGCATTGATCCAATAGTTGTTTTAGTTATCGTATCTGATTAGAAATAATGCAGACTTCAAAATCTACAGTCGTACGACAAGTTTACATCACCGAGTAAATGTCTGTTTTAGTTGTTTTTTTCGTTGATTGATATTTGAGATCCAAGTCTGAACTCTTAAACTACATCATTCAAGTCCCGACCCTTCATCGAGTGCACACCCATTAGCAGGTGCACTGAAACATTACACAGTGAGTGCGTGTGTGTGTGTGTGTGTATTTATGGCTGTTGCTATAGATGTGGTCCAGACAACAGTATAAAAAGACAGCACTGTTGGGAAGTAACTAAGGCAGGGGGAAGACTGGAGGGCTCGTTTCCTTTTTAGATGCCATTGTTCACCAACGACACTCACCAGAGTCACTTCCACAAAACTCACCAAACAAATTTTTCTATCTGCAAACATCAACTCCACCATTAACTCTATATAATGGTGTGTCGAGTGTAATGATGTGTGGGTGTGATGACTTCTGAGGAATGCAATGACCTAAAAAGACGAGGTGTTCCACTGACTTTGTATTTGTTTGTTGTTGTTTGTGGGTGCAGTTTAATTACATACCAGAGTATTCAGTCATGCTTTTGTCTTTTCTTTGCAGGCTTTCATTCTACTCTGGCCACTCCTCTTTTTCCATGTACTGCATGCTGTTCCTCGCTGTAAGTACCTAAACCAGTTACATACCAACCTGCATGTCGAATTAAATAAGCATCCATTGGAAATTATGGTTTGAAGCAGGTTGAAAAACAAGATATTCTGGACATTTATGCAAGCTCTTGAGAGAAATATCAATGGTTGTCATGTTAATTGGCATATCAGCTCTTGAGCAAATGTGATGTTGATATCTGTCATTGCAGCTCAAAAGAATAGTTTGACAATTTGGGATAAACATTTATTTGCTTATTTTGAGTGGCAGATAAGAAGATTGATACCAGTCTCATGTCTCTGTCCATTAAATATAAAGCTACAGACTCAGGCAGTTAGCCTAGCTTAGCATACAAGTAATTTAATAGGTGAATTGTCCTTTTTAGACTTTTGTTTTTGTACAGATTTAACAAAAAAAGACATATTTTGTTTAAAATTGAAACTCCTGGACTAAACCAGTCCTGCTGTTTACTCCTGTGGTTGTGCTAAGCTAAGCTAAAAGTAGTCATTAGTTTAATAGACAGATATGATAGTGGGATGCAATTCTCCTTCACCAAAAAGATCCCAAAAAATAGAACCATTGATTTAAATTTCACTGTAGTCAGTTATGTAATATTGCAGCATAAAGATCAGGAAACAAAGAAAACAGCTCGACCTGCTCCGTCCAAAGGTTTCCTACAAACATCTCTGAAGCTCGTTCATTAAGATGCTGTATTTTGTTTGTTTAATTTGAACAACAATGGATTTTTTTTTGTCACCTTTGGGCAGAGCCATGCAAGCTCATATCCCATGTTTTCAGTCCTTACCCTAAGGTAAAAGTCTTTGGCTCAAAGACAATTAATTTTTAACTACAGTTCCTCAGGCTTACAATCGTGCATCTTAAAGACCTTTTGAAAGTTCCCTCTGTTCCTTTCAGAGAACTGCAGCGTCTGAGTACTCTATGTCTTGTTTGCTCAGAGACGGTTTTACTGTCAAGCCCTGATAAAGTTTATTGGCTGCTGATTCATTCAACACCAGCATATAAAAATAGACACAGGGACAAAGTCCTGGCACAAACAAAAAAGCTTCCACCCCCTCTGCGTTGAGTGAAAGTTCAAGAAACAACAGCTGACATTTTAAACATGTACATCCTTTCAAACTGGAGTGCTTTTCTTTACTTTAACCACCTATTAAATGACAGAGTTTGTGTCAGAAATACAGAGCAGCAGGAAGAGAAAAATGGATCAGGAAAGAGCAGCCAAGCTTGTTTGTCCTCAATTAAAACAAGAAAAAACAGAAACGCCCTGTTTTTATGACAAACAGACGCCTGATTTATGACGCTAAGCAGATATTTACATCACTCATCCTGCTCCAGAGGTGGTTTGATGTGTAGTTATCAGATTAGATTATGCACTCTCTGCAAAAGGACGAACTGTCAGTGTCGTACTGATCACTTTTATCAGTGAAATTGATTATTTTAAGGTCAGTGTGGCAAAGTGAATTGTGACCTGCAGAAGATTTTTCTCACTGTTTAAAGGCAGAAAAGGAAGTAAATATTGAATGAAGTTTTGAACAATAAAAAGAGGATGTTCTTTATGAATTCAGGAACTTTTTTTAGCAGTTTTCTGCATGATTGATTTGCCTCCCCGTGTAATGATGGAAGTGGAAATGAAAATGCACTGAGTCATAGGCAAATCACTGCGGCTAATTTTCCTGCCACTCCTGCAAAAATGTCGCTAGAACCATTCAGAAGTCTCCCAACCCTACAATTATGCACCTTGTCATAATGTCAGATGCCAATACTTTTATCTATTGTGACTCCAAACATAGCTGCCCTATATTTACAAGTATGTCTGTGTCTTTCTCAGCTCTATCTGCAGGCTCGACTCCAGGTTGAATGGGCAAGGCTGCTGAGACCCACAATCCAGTTTTTCCTGATCGCTGCCTCAGTGTACACAGGATTGTCAAGGGTGTCAGATTATAAACATCACTGGAGTGATGTGCTGGTTGGACTCCTGCAGGGTGCCCTCATGGCCATACTAGTGGTAAGTTTACCCTTTCTTAGCCAAAAAAAACCAAACTTTATCACCCAAAATGTTTCTCAAAAGTTGTTCATTACCTTGTACTAATGGTCATATTTAAGTATAACACAGTTCCAAGTAGCTCAGGCTCTTTCTCATTTATAACTTTTTAAAAATTATTTCTGTGTCTTGCAGGTTTTCTTCGTGTCTGACTTTTTCAAGCCACGCGTAGATCCCCACAAAAAGTCTGACATCCCACACACAACCCTGCAGGAGACCCCGACAAACGGAAACCACTTTGAGAGTCCCAACTAAGCTAATGGAGAGATGAAGGACGATGATTTCTGCTCTGTCCAAACGCACATTCAAGACTCACAGATCTTTAGCTTTTTCATCCCACGCAAATTCTTATCCAATACTCTGCATGGATTTACAGTGTAATTCACCTAAAAGGACGCTACTGGGTGACTGAGCATCACAGAAGAAGCTTTTGGAAGCTTCACCTCAGATTTTAAGACTTTATCATTTTATGCAATTTGCTGTCTTTGTCCCCAGATTCTCCATCTGCAAAGAAAGTGTTTGAGACTGCGAGTCCAAGCCTTGCAGATATGCTGAAGTGACAGAGACAGATGTAGGTTAGAAGCTAGGAACCAACAATTTATTCATGTATCTATCTACTGAGTCGGTGGGAAGACTTTACTGCACGCACCCACTAAAGGGTCCGACCACTGCTGGGAGAGCGAGATAAGTGGAGGGAGAAAACCTGTGAATGTAACCTCGCTTTGTGCTTTTCCTGACCTGGAGTCAGTCTGCTCTTCGATCTGATTTAGGATCAGTTTTTAAGGTCCGCTGCAGAGAGACGACCAAGTCTCACAACATTGCTGCCTTAAGTCCAGTGTTAATTAAAGGGCTAAGTATTAGAGGAATGTTAAAATGATCTGACTGAAGCTGATCCCAGACCAGAGGGGTTAACACTGCTTCACCCCCCCCTCCAGAGCTACTGACTCCAGGTCACTGCCGTCTTATTCTCCAATCGTGTAACGTAGTCAAGGAGGAAGGCTTCACTTGCATGATGTTTGCTGAGAGAGTTGAAGAGTAGACGGTCAGTTTAAGTCCCGTGTTGCCTTTGCTGGACTGCTGCTGCTGCTGCTATCACAGCTCCCTGAGTATCTAAGAACTAATATAAACATCAAGTGAACAGACAACAGTGTACTTTTTGTATAATCTGTATGTAGAATAAAAATCACCATACAGATTTTTATTGAAAAAGAAATGTTACAAATATGTACATATGTCTAAATTAAGAAGAGAAAAAAAGGAAAAATAAAGCCATTTTACTTATAAACAAGAACACAAATGAAACAAAAGTCTTTGATGTATTATGTCGTCAGCTGTCATGTAAAACCAAAGCATGACTTCAGTTGTTGACCTTCTCATAAGAATAAGTTGTCATATTATGCACCACTTTGCTTATTGTAAGAAACAAAATAATAAAAGCATGAATGTCCAATGTATTCTGGTCACATATGCTTCACCTAAACGAAAACCTGTTCACACCCTCATTTGTTTATATAATGTTATTCTTAATGAATGGGCTCAATGAATGAAGAAATGACGGATCTGAAAGACAAATTATTTTTCTAACTTAAAGCGAATTCAACTAACATTTTGGGAATAAATGGCACATTATTTGGCCCAAATGAGACAAATGAGACACTTAAAATACAAAACAAAGGGCCAAGAGATCCATCGAAGTCGTTAAACTCCAGCAGCCCGTCTTGTGCTGGAAGGTCGTTATAGGTAGAGACTGGCAGCAAAAACTATGTCTCTCTTGATCTTTGTTATCCCTGCATAGACAGAAATTAAGAGTAAATTAATCATTTAACTATATCATTAATAACTTAAACAAACAAAAATGTTTAATTGCAAACTGACTTAAAATAATCAAATGGGTGAATCATATCCAAAACTGTTTTCATCGTCAGTTGCCTTATTTAAAGCGATTATGCCAAGACTGACTTTTTGTTTTTGCCTTAAACTGGGTTCAAACAGCTTTTAAATGTAAGTTTCAAGCCCTTTCATGGTATTCTCAAAGCCTTTGTCTTCACAATTTTTTTAATAGATTAAATTTGGAAACAGAAGTCTTTAATACATACAACAAATGTGTCCTGTCATTAACTGTTCATATTAACTTAAGTTGTATGTTGTGATCAAGAGCCTTTAACACTTTTTAAGTTTGTGAAGATTGTTTTATGTTTATTACTTAAAGAATTATTGATTTTCATGTGAGACAGTAGATAAAAACACTAGATTTCATTTAAAACCAGGCCTTTTTTTCTGAGTAAATTAAAATTCAAGCATGTAACCTTGAAAACTTAACTGTTAACATAAAGCATCTTGCAAATTTTAAGTCTTTGTACAAAGCGTGTTTCAAAAAGATCCATAAAGTTTCTCACCTTCAGCAAACTTGTTCTCGAGCTCAGTGTTGCCGATGGCCTTTGCTGCAGAGCACATTTGTCTCAGCACTTCCTCCAGACGGCGCATGCAGCGGATGATGCTCCCTGCAGGAGAAAAACACAAATGCACACAATGTTTCAGTGTCTGTCTGTATTTATTTTTATTTACTGCCATAATCCAACATTAACCCTAGAAATAAAAACATCTCCTTGTGGATCCATAATATCCTAATAATCTCCAAGAGTTTTCTATAAAGAACCATATAATTTGGTTCTAACTGTGTTGAACATGAAGACAGTGTTTATGAGCTACACGTCTGATTAATGAACTCTAAATATCTCTGATTGTAGCCCAGGGAGTCCATTAGTGAGTGCACAGCAGGTCAGCTGGAAATAACAGATGTGAAATTAATAAATGAGCACGCACACCATTAGAATTGTAGCTGTAAATAAAATTGTAGCCGTAAATAAATCAATGTTAGACCTGTATTTGGCTTAAATAGAGCATCTCTTTCTTAGAAATCTCAACCTTCTTGATAATTGATGACAAAATAAACTCCTCTTCTTCCCAGAAAACTCTTAGGAAATGATGGACCTGTAAAATGTAGCTTTAGCTCAGTAACATCAGAGTTTTAATGGATTTCTTCTCTCTCTGTTCCTCTCTTTCACCAGAACACACCAGCACATTCATTACTTCAAGTTTCTCAACACTGCATTACATCTCTTTTGTGCTGACGTTAATGTTTCCCAGCTGATGTCATTGTTGGGAGGCAGAGATAGAAACTAAGGGAGGATGATGGACTTTAAACTGGGTTCAAGCCAAACCACATAATAAATCAATCACAGCCTCCAAGATTCTGCTCATGTGATAATGAAGAAATCAAAAGGTCAAAGATCATGTTGCACTCAGCAGAGGTGGAAGATATTCAGATCCTTTATTGGCCAAATACTCGTCTTACTCTGAAAGGTTTACTTAATCTAAAGCTTCCTGTCAGGTCTGTTGGATCTAAACATGATGTACTCACCTTCAAAGACGTCTGTCATCTTGCAGATTTGAGCAAACGTAGCTCCGTTGGCCCAGGCGTACACCACATCCATCAGGTGGGGCTTGAACTGGCTCAGATACGTCTCCTCGTCCACCTCCAGCTTAGCGTCTGCAGAAACTTTGGCTATGCGCTTTGCACACTCCTGAGCAAAACAAGGAACAACAACAGCAGTCACATCTGGACAAAATGTACAATTCACATGATAAATAACAAACTGGAGGAATAAACAGGTTTGGTTCATGTCTCTCACCTGCATTTGTCTCAGAGGTGCTGCTAGTTGTTCGGTCAGTTTTGGCATCTCGCTGGCCTGAAGAGCAAAAAGACGTCATGTTGTGTTGTGATAGCCAACATTTGTTATGCAGCGTGTATGCCAAACTCTTTTAAACCTCATGTCTTCATGTTTGAGACTGAACTGATCCACTTGCCCCGAAGATAAAACACAATATCTCTTGCTTTCTTTTTGGTCTGAGGTGTATTTTTAAATCTACATCACCATTGATGAGAAGTTATAAAGCTGCAGACATTCAATCAGTGGATTCTGCTCGTCTTTCGTAACAAAACTATTAATTTTATGACTCTAAAATAACTATAAGTCTGTGGAAGTTACCGACAGCTGTTGTACATCAGAACCTGCCTGATTGTTACCTCCTGTTTCAACTTCCCAGAATTAATAGTAGTACTTATGTCTTCCACAGGGAGCCTCAAAATTTAATAGTCGGCTCTTAAAGGAGTCGACCTCATTCACTTTGTTTCCACGAGTTGGAGGGGAAGAGCCACACCTCTTATATCTGTACAATATGAAGCTACGGGATGGACGGT
>JAPZDZ010000011.1:16167680-16177866 GCA_029783805.1 Acanthurus tennentii
TTAAATAAAAATAGTTTGTTGGGTTTTTTTGGGAGGTTATGTGCTGAAACGGTGGTGTTGTTGTAGAACTGGGGTAGGCAGTTTAGTTTTTGTTGTCACTCTGCAATAAATCAATAGTAATCTTTCAGCACTTTGTAATTTAAGTGCTCTGAGGGAAAACCTTGACTCCTGCACCTCAATAGTGCATCTTTGAAAGGATGAAGGGGACCTCAGTCTAGTCCAGTTTTTATGCCTTAAAGGGGGAACACATGAGGTTTGCAGTAACAAGACGGCTCCTTTTGTTGCTGCGTTGCACTGAGATTTGGTGATAGCAAAGTGGTACAAGACAGCAGAGAGAGAGGCAGAAGGTTTGGCTTTGTGTGTGTGTTCAAACTACCTCCCTCAGCTTTAAAGTAAGGAGATATGTTTTAGTAGTTAGTGAGCTGTAAAGGTGTTGTTGCACATAGTTTTGACTAGCTGTTTATTCCCGTTTTCAGTCTTGATGCTAAGCTAATCTAAACTAACTGGAAGTAAGTGTTTCACAGACAGACATGAGAGAGGTTTTGAACTTTTCATCTAAAGTCACTCCAAAAAAAGGGGAGGAATTGGCATATTTTTCAAAATCTTGAACAATTTCTTTACTATAGACAGTTATTCACATCTGTAAAGAGTAACTGTTTTAGTTTTTAGTTTTGTAACTGAGATTTCTGCTCCTCCAGATGGGCTTCTTCAAGAGAAAATCCAGGGACGACTACACAAAGGAGGATATGATGGACTGAGGTAATGAGACATCTGAAGCTCTGTGACCGGCTGCTCTCAGAGCCACCAGGTCGCACAAAGCGACAGACAGACTTTAAAACAGACGGTCGGACAGACGGAGGAGACGCCATAAGACCCACAGACACCTCAGCGCTACGACACAGCGACGACCTGGAAAACACAGTCACCATTCACTGTCTCCTGTGCAGGTCTGAGTCAAATAACGTTTGCAAATACTTTCCAAACCTCGTCCTTGGATGGCACTAGGTTACAACACAAGGGCTAGTCAGATGATCTCATGCACAGAAAGTGCTTATGCAGACTTTTTCTTTTTTAATGTAATAAAGCAGTGGCACCAATGGCAAAACTAATGTGAAGTATTTGCAAATAATATTTGTTCCAGATCAGCTTCTTTCTTGCAGATATTATACAATATGCATTAATTCAGCCAAAGAATATGTGAGGAGGAAAAGGAAGCCATCTCTTATCAGGCATCTGTCAGCAAAGTAGTATATATCTCTATTGCAAACAGCAGTTTTTACAAAAACCTTTAGAGCTCAGTGAGCTGCACTCCAGCTTCAGCGGAAAAAAGTACTCAGGTTTTTCGGTATGAAGATCCGATGTCGCTTACGCCACCTCACATACTTTCTATGTCATGACAGCAAATATTTCCGAAGATGCATTCGCTTGTGAGACACAAAATGTGTGAAACTTACATGTGTTTGAGCAATCTGTCTGATAGTTTAGACTCTTGCTTTGAAGCTTACATGCTTGGTTAGTTCCATGAGACACTGTACCTTGTAGCATTTTACAGCATTTTGGTTTTGTTTGTTATTTTTAGCGGAATTTTAACAATGTAACATGGCACATGTTTAATTTCAAAACGTTGGCTAAAGACACTGACCTAACATGAGGTTCATTTTAAACAAAGGTTCAGTCTGTATGCTTTTATTTTTTTATACTTTTAAACTTAGTTAACCAGTTTAAAAACAAGAAAAAAATGTCACAGCTCTGATGTTAAATGTTTGTAATTAGTGTGCAAATCCAAAACTTTTGATTGTACTGTAAATATAAGTAAATGCTCAAAAATGTAAAGCTTAAATGTACATAATTGTGTTTGCTATAGTTCATGTAATTTAAGAGGTTTTTGTGATCAGTGGTCAGATTCGAGGATTTTGCTCAGGTGCTACAAGTATCATGAACGATGACATAAACATTTGACATGTAAGAAAAGTATCTGGCCTAGTTTTAAAGCTGATGCAAATATGTAAATATTGTTATTTTTTTGATGAGAAAGTGAAATCTAATTATTCTGTACTGAAAATATACACAAAGATGAGGGTTTGTATCCACTACCTTGGTTTTTATTTGACTGAAAGTGATGTTTCAAGCCTGGTGAATGATTGTGTTTTTAGGCTTTAACATGATTGAGATGAGATACGATTGTGGCTTTTTTTGATTTAAACCTTTTAATTTTGGTAAATGGAAATGTAAAATCTCTTCCAGTGTATGTTTCTATGTGTCCTCATTCACCAGCAGTTGCCAGATAGTAAATAGGATCTTTTGGTTGGTGGTCTGTAGTGTAGACAAGCAACAACATGTACACAAAGTATTAGCATCCTGTAAGCTCAATGTCTTGGCAGTACAAAGTGCCGTGCAAAGTTATTTTATCAGGTTTTCTGTCTTGTTATTGTTTCCAGAAATTGCACAGCTACACAATATGTTAAAAGAGATTATATTGTATATTGGGGAGACTAAGTTTGTGCCTCTTCCTCGACTTTTTCCCTCATAAGACAGCGAGAAGAAGAAGAGGCAGCTCTCGAATACTGAAGTACTCCTCAGCTCTCACTCTCCACTGACATGAAGCACATGTAATAAGTTGTATGTACAGAATGTGTAACTGTTGTGCTTATGCACGAGGGTGGAGTCTCCAGTCTCTCTTTGGGTCAACTTTCTCAGACGTAGCCCTCTGTGAAAGGCACAAAGTGAGAGCTGCGAGCTCCACGCCAGCCTTCTACACTGCTGTGAAGTCTTTATTATAATGCACTGGTTTGTCAGACTGTAATTGTTCTCATCAGCACAGAAATGAACTGAATTATGTACAAAAAATAAAGACTTTTTACGAAATAAATATCGTTCATCGATTCCTCTGCTTGTTTTGTTGTCAGATGTACAACAGATTTGTAACCAATTGATTTGATCGAAAAATGGAAGGTGCAGCTTGAAGATCTGTTAATCAAAGCAAATCAATTTCTTCTAGCAAACTGGGTATTTTTACTAAAATGATCTATTTAAGTAGATTATTCAGTAAAATGATTACAACTATGATAACTGACTAATGATTAAAGTCAGTTGACTTATGGAACTGTAAGCTTACAATTAGTGGGTTTAAAATTTACAGTATAAGTCACAACTAAACCCCAAAGAAAAGGCTGATAGAAGAGATCATGCTTCATGGAACAACGCATATAATACAATACAGAAATAATACACAATGGGAAGTGCATTCAGCTTCTTTTTTCTCTTCTTCTTCTTAATTATTATTATTATTTAAACAAATATGGGTTTTCTCTCTATTGTTTTAAAATGGTTAACTTTTTAGTGTTTTGATTTTATCTGCTGTAAATCCCACTGCTACCCCTTAATTTTGAATATTTTTTAAATGCAATTGTTGAAGAAGTAGAAACATCACAGTGTCGAAATACACTGTACAGGTATAAGTTAAGGAGTTAAACTAGGCTAAAAAAACGTCAACATCAAAATAGATGCACAGTACTAAAAGAAAAAGTGTGGCTAATTTCAGAGTTTTATACAATAACATACTTGATAAAAATTAGGCTACTGATAAAAATCACTTTAATGCTGCAGCTGGTGGATAGAGCTAAATTAAATGGCTTTGTATTCTACTGAACAGTTGATACATTAATTGAGTGTTTTCTTTTGTTGATTATCGTTTGCATTATTATTAGGCTCCTGAACTATTATCTGAATCTGTAAAGCAAAAAAAGTATCAACTAGACATTTTTCTTCAATTTGTAGTGGAGTTATAGGCAGCAAAACTTAAACTACTTAAATTTTTAATTATAAGCTTTTAGGGACAGTACATAATATAATGTTACCTACTTAGTTGCGTTTCACCACCGAAAAACAGGAAAAGGAAAGTACACGTTTGATCTAGTGGGGTGATCATAACACTTTTGCCCTTTTCAATACGTATCTTCTAATTTAATATTTTGAAAGTGTTTCATTTCCACTATTTTTTCTAAAATGAAGGATTATCAATCTTCCTCCGGGACTGGTGGAAGATGTTTGCTCATTGAAGGCATCCCTCTGGCTTGAACTGATTTCTGCCAGGCAAGAAAAAGGGCAGCTCCCATTTGTATCGACTTTACGGCCGGAGTGATTTCATGTGGGAGTGCGCCGCACAGCGTTCACCCGCGGCATTTAGCGATAGTGACACAGGGAGGGGAAGCAGAACAAACTGTAAGCTGTTGGCGGATCCATCTTGCTCGAAAAAGAGACGAGGGTGAAGGCTTTTCTTCAATTTACTATTGAAAAGACTGTATCGTTCCCCGTTAATCGCGCTGGGGAGCCCGAGGAGGGGCTGTGCCGCTGTTTGTAGGATGTCCCGACATGAGGGTGAGTTGATAATCAGGTCCATAGTGCCTTGGTTGGTGGCTACATTACCTGAGCAGCTAGCTCCTTAGCTAGCTTTGCTAAGTTCTTATTCAAGTCAGGGGGAGTGTTGCGTTTTTCGCGGCTTGTTTTTGGGCTTGTCCTCACACATACGCATTTGCCCTCAACATCTCTGGTGTACTCACATAATTTGTGTTTCCCGATTTGAGTGAAACGATTGTTACTTCTTGTAACCTGTTCGCAATGATATGGTAACATTGCGGAGCTTAGCAGTTAGCCGTTGCTAGGTACTGCGTTACCTTAGGTTAGCTAGGGCTAGCAAGCAGGCTAATGTATGCTATCATAAGGAGTCGTTGGTGTAAAAGGCTGCGATGTAATTTTGCCTGTTATGATGCTCAAATCGCCATTACTTGTTTACCGTGATGTATCCAAATATAACTAGTATCGACATTTGTTTACATTTTGAGGCACGTTTTAACATAAGAGCCTGTAGCGCTAATGCTAGCGCCATACTGTCCCGTCTGGTCACACAACCTAATGTTGTTACTGAATGCACTGTCATCAAGAAGAAGAGAGAAAGTCTAAGGCCTCTGACCATAGACAGACTAATGACTAAGTTAGCTAGCTGGTAGGCTACTGTCTAGCTAGAGTTAAGTTACTATTTGATCACTGTAAACCAGATGGGACTATAAAATTGATTCGCTTTAGTTACTACTTAACGTTAGTTTTTAGCAGGCCGTGTAAGAGGTTAATCTTTCTGTTTAATCACCTCGGAAGTTGCTATGGTGTTTAATAACGCAAACATGAACACAATACAGTTAGATAGCACCAATAAACTAAAGGATTGCTGATGTAACTTGCTTTAACATGTTTAAGACAGCGTAGATAACGTGGTAAATTGTCCCTTGTGGGCAAGGTAGTCTTTGAAAAGAAACTCAGTGATTTTCCAAGCACTCAAATTTTCTTCCTATAAGTGGGTTGTATGTTCACATGAGGAAGGCTCACTGTTTTTTTTTCTGTTTTTTTTAGTCTCAGGTGGCACACTACCTAATACCTCAGTTTTTGTCAGTCTCTGTGAAACCGGCTGTGGTGGCCAACCTTTAATCAACACATAAAAGCTGATAACTGCGTATTGCCAGTTGATTTGTTTGTTCCTACCTCTGTTAGGTTGATAAATGTACTTTTTTGTGGAAATTTTCTCTCTGTATTTTGAAACCAGATCAGTCCCAACAAGGAAATTCCTTAAATGCCATCCAGTGCTTACCAAATAAGGTGTCTTTCCCTTCAAAGGAAATATCAGTGAGTCAGGAGTTGGAATATTGAAAAACAGTATAATGGTAGCTATGATGTCTCATGGCAAAATAAATAAAACAAAGCAATATGCCAGCGCTTTTTTTGAACTGAAATAAGTAGTTAAGATTGATCAAGCAGAAAGATCTGATAATATGTGACTATATGACATGTAATTATATCAACAATCTACCTAAAGAATAGACAAAAATGGCTGACAATGTGCTTGTCACTTTTGTTGGTTCCACTATACTTCCCATCTCTCTTGACCAATTTGGTTCTCGTAGATCTTAATACATACAAAGAAAACATTTCTCCTAAAAAAAAAAATGTGAATAGTGCTATAAATTAATAAGAAAAAGCTGTAATGAAAACAGCTTTTAGATGCTTAATATGTCAGTGGCGTGCCTCTGAGTTGCATCTGTGGGACCTTGCTTGTGAAGACTGAAATGCCAGACTTCTTTGTTGCTGGCACTTGTGGGTTGGTGCCACTCCAAAACACATGCTCATGTAAGTGAGACTGGCTTGCAGATAGAGATTGCTTTTTCACTTTCAGCCTTGGTGACGCAGTTATAAGGAATTTGTGACTTTATTGTCAGGTCCACTTGTTTGACTTTACATTCCCCTTTTCTCTTTTGCAGGCGTGAGCTGCGATGCATGTTTAAAAGGGAACTTTAGAGGAAGACGGTTCAAGTGTTTAATTTGCTACGACTACGACCTGTGTGCATCGTGCTACGAGAGTGGAGCTACAACAACGAGACACACCACAGAGCACCCCATGCAGTGTATATTAACCAGAGTAGACTATGGTATGACAGCTTAAGGTTTTCTAATCATACACAAATCAATCGTATCTGTGTCATGCCTTGATTATTGTATATTTTATCACTCAGCTGTAGCCTCCTCTTTGATTGCAAATCAGTCATCATGTTATCAGTCTCAGTTAACGTAACTTATTGAGCATAGTGTTGTTCAGAGCTGCTTATGTTTGCATTAATGATCCAAAATATTCCTTGTCACTAATGATTGTTTTGACTGCTGTGTTCCTACAGACCTGTATTATGGAGGAGACACTTTTTCAGTAGAGCAACCCCAGTCATTTACATGTCCTTACTGTGGCAAGATGGGCTTTACAGAGACGTCCCTACAGGAGCATGTCACCTCAGAACATGCTGAGACTTCCACGGAGGTGGTGAGTGTACTGCACACATTAAGAGACTGTGGTATTTGTTTATAGCTTCTGAGTTGTAATGTTATGCATTACTCAAATATTTTGTTCACAGAAATTTCAGATTTTTTCTTTTTCTGCTGTAAGCAGCTCCAGCAGCCCGGCTGACTTCAACTGTCCTGCTGTATATTGAAGTTATTAGATGGAGAGCCTCTTTTTTTTTACTCTTCTCTGTCGACATCATTTCAATTCAGTCTGCTATTGCTGTTGAGCACTGCACTTCAGTCAGCTAAAATGACTTTTCAGAATGTGCACGCAGAGGACATTTATGGATTACTTGTTGTCAGAGCAGGATTTTATGAGCAGTGTCCACTGCTGAGTAAACTGAGCAGAGCAAGGCAGGTCAGGCTACTACTGGCAGTGTTGACACTTGCTTGGCTGGCTAGCAGGTAGTCTGTTGGGCAGCAGCAGCTCCACAAGCAGTCGTTCTGCCTGTAGACTTGTCAGATTCTGTTACTGATCCCTCAGCAGAGAGACACTCACTATAAAAGTGAGAGGCTTGGACGTGTAAGACTGGAGATATTTTGTTCTGTTTATCAACAGAGTACATAAAAAAAGATCAAAATCAACCATTTTTAATTGAATTCCCTGACACTTCTTGACTTCCCAAACCTGTTTTCACACTTAGCCCTCAGGCATCTTGTTCTGTTTAAGGAAATGTATATCTTTAAAAACTGCTCATGAATATATACGTTCACTTCTTAGTGGCAGCTCACTTCACACGGGCAGCAAGTAATTTCTCAAACAGTGGAGTGCTGTAGTTCTTAGCAAATGTTATTCAAACAGCAGTAAATGGTGCATTTGTTAGCGACTGTTTCCAGCAGTGGATTAATACATATTTGGTGCACTAATGATTATTTACAGTAGCAGGATGGTGTATGTGGGATTGACTCAATATAAAGGACAGTAGCCGTGTTCATCGAAATGAAGAAACGTGTCACCCACTGCAACAATGTTGCTCATTCATGTGCTTTTAATGGTTTTAGACAACAATGGAGCACTATGAGAGAAAGAAAGGAAGATATGTCAGGGATTAGCTGCACAGACAACATTTGTTAGTTTAATAGGTGATTGTTGGTTTTGGTCTTTTCATGACATCCTTTTCTTTTAGATAAGGATAATTTTTTATAGATGACACTTTTTTGAAAAAAAAAAAGGATGCAGACAGAAACAAGATAGCAGATAGAGAGGAAGTGTTTCTGTAACCTGTTGCTGTGTTACTGTGCTCCATTAATGTAAAGGATGTCTCTTACTAAGGTGTTAAATTGCAGGTGCAACTGCAAATTTGATGCACTTGTGTGTAGGTGCTGTGATACCTGCTTTGTAACAAGGGGAAATGATATGTAGTAATTGCTTTAATGGATTAGTTGTGGTGGAATGTTTTGTGATAGTAAAGTTTGATGGTCTTCATCTTGGTGTGGGCAGACATGGGAAACACAAGGGAGGGGGTTTGATTTCACTGCGCAGTCGTCCCTCCTTTACACTTTTTTAGAGTTTGATTTTGGGCAGCGTGCAACAATTATTTTCAATATAGCTTAATTACTGCTTAGTTTCTCAATTAATCCTATGTAAGAAAAAGAAAAAAATCCTGTTATAATTTTCTGCAGTCTGTAGTGAATTATTAGATTACTAATTTTGTTCATTGGGTGTTATGTAAATAACCGCATAGTAAACTGTCAAGTTCAGTATGCACAATAGGTGCTATATTTACTTGCCCACACTTATAACAATAGATGCACAAAAAAAGTGTCAAGCTAAATCTTGACTAAAATAGTGACAACATTTCTCAGTTCTTATGCTAATGCTTCACTGTGAGGCGGTGAGCAACCTCTCATCCAAATTTAGTCACTTTTGAATAATGCAACGGCCACAATGCCAAACTCAAGACTTCAAAACAGCAGTTAACCAACCAGTGGCTGAAGTGACTGTGGCTCTCTTTACTATTTATCATACACTGAATGAATGAAACAGAAACTTCTCATTTCTCATTTCAGATCTGTCCAATATGTGCTGCCTTGCCAGGAGGGGACCCCAACCACGTCACAGATGACTTTACGGCTCACCTCACACTTGAACATAGAGCACCAAGAGATTTAATATCCTTTCTGGATCTCCACACACTGGTGTCAACATAAAAATGATGTTTAAATGTCCAAAAAAGATTGATATCATACATTTTGTCACAGCATTTAACCTTAACAGTCCTTGTTTACGATGAGTCAAGCAGTGTTCGACATGTACGTAGGATGTTCCACCCTGGACGAGGACTGGGTGGTCCCAGAGCACGAAGGACGAATATGCACTTTACTAGCGGCTCCACAGGGGGACTCTCATCCTCCTCATCACAGAGCTCCACTTACACCCCCAGTAACAGAGAAGCAATGGACCCAATTGCAGGTGAGAATCAGAGCAAATTATATTCCTCACAAAGTTAAACTGGGACTGGACAAGAAGAGTTGGATCCTGAACTAGTACATAAATAACTAGATACAATAAAAAAAACTGCATCATAACACTGACAACTCATTCCCTGTCTTGTTTTGCCTTGTCAGTGAGTTCGTTTTATTTCCAACATTAGTTAATTATTTCTATGGACGGATAACTTATCAAGTATGTATAACTGGATTATCTTTGTCTGTCATCTGTATGATGTCCATCGTGTGTTCATGCTGTTGCCGGTCAGTTTGAGTAGTCTCATAAATGTGAACACATAAAGAGCATAAAACAATATTACCACTTTGATCAAAAGGTCCCTGTCGTCCTGTTTAATCTTTTTCTGCTATGCAACTTTAACCAAAGCTAAGAACAAATTTTTAACCATCTGGGGTTTATTCTTTAGTGGCTTCTAATGACAAAACACAAACATTAAGAGAATAAATTACAAAGAAACAATAGCATTAAGAGAATAAATTACAAAGAAACAATACAGAGGTAGAGAGATTTGAAACATTTTTGTTAATGTTCTGTTTGGTGGTGTAGGATGTGTTTTATCCAAAGGGACCACGGTTAAACTTGTTACAGTCAAGTGTGTGTATCAGAGCTCAAACACAAGATAAACTGCAACTGTTTAAACTGAACTTTGTATGGATATTATTTTGACCAACTTTGTCTTTTAATAACAACGTTTTTTGACTCACAAAGCAGATTGTTTCCTGTCATACAAAATATTTAATCTTCAGCCAAAAGTTACGGGGTCAAGACAGTTTAATAAAGTCTATGTCAAAATCACTTGTATTTCTGGCACATTTTTTCTCAGCGCACGCACAGGCTAAAAGTAGTAACTGGATAATCAGT
>JAPZDZ010000011.1:16220999-16234335 GCA_029783805.1 Acanthurus tennentii
CAAAAAACAGGACACAGGCAAAAGTCCAAGAAGTTGATTGAACAGTGTGTTTATCTGCTCTTATGTTAGCTGCAGTTGTTAGCAAGCTTGGCTAACCAGCTAACTGCCTTTACTAGAGCATCACTTCCAAGGTCAAAGAACACATCATCACTTATTGTGGAGTGACAGGTTATTTTAAACAAAAAGTTGTTTTTATTAGCACATCTGCTGTATATTTTTCCCATTAAGTGGAAGCCGGAGTGTTGCATAACATTAGCAGCTCTGTCCTGGTCTTTATTGGATTTGGGGATGTTTACACAGTAATCTGAGATGGTGCTATGTTTATCAGACACCCTGGCTGGTCTTCATCTTAAAAGCTCTCTCGTTATGTTTACCATAAATACCATAAATATGACTTATGTCTTGCTTGCCCAAGTATGTGGCCTGCGTAATAGATCTGGTTTGTTAAAATCAAATATTAGGCCTAGTTGACTTTTGCCTGGGACCTGCTAGCCTCTTTTTAACCTTTTAGTGTGAAATCTTAACTTTGACCATCAAGCACTGAGAAGAACCACTTTTACAAGGTTCGTACATCAAAAAGAGTCACATAAAAGCCTTAGAAAAATTAAATTTTTCAACCAACACATGGGTCTAAAGTTAGCTTGATATGGAAGCTAGCTACAGCTGATAAAATAAGCTAGCAATAGATAGAATTTTAGCCTCAAAACTGATGCTCATTGATTGGAAATTAGAAGCCTGCTTTTGTCTACAGCTGATTGTATTGAAGGACTCATTGTTTTGAAATTGTTGAAAGTTTGAAATCTGCCACATTTATCATTATTAGCTGCAAAAACAGGACTCCATAAAACACTGGCTTTTCACTCTTATTAGTATAATTTTGCTGGACGCAGCAATGCTACTGAGAGCTACCATGTGAAACCAGAAGTCGACACAACTGTTATTTTTTGGTTTAGACTACTTATTTTCTTTTTTTTAAATTACAAAATACTTTAATTTTGCTCAACAGTTTGATCAGGTTAAGACAACAATACCACTTGGTGAGGTTTTTCAAAAAGTAATGGTTTGAAAAAAAAAAACGGTGTCTTTGTAAATTCCCAGAAAACTTAAAGTATTCCTGTTGGTTTTATCTTTGGATTAGGGGAAAGATTAGGTTAATTAACTACTTTTCCTGCTGCAGTTTGCTGGCTTATCCACAAAGTGATGAGAGGAGCTGTATTCTGAGTATTTGTGCAGATGTAAAAATTAGCTTTTAGTTCAATTTCTAAAGAATACTATGATCGATCTCAGCGAATGCAGAAAAAGGTTTTTTTTTTTCTAAAAAGAAAGGCTGGCACAGCAGTTTCTAAGGATCCATTTAAACTTGCTCCATCATTTCTCCAAAGAGTTGAGTGAGAGCATTAAAGTGGTGAAGCTGCGGCCATAAAATCAATTTTATGAGATTCACAAAAGATTAAAGCATTTAAGGGTACGACTTCCCCCTAGAACTGCAAAAAAATCATGATCAAAAATTAAAATGAACTTCTTGGGTTTGTTTGAACACACACACACAGTCTCTGGTAGCAGTTTCAGCCAGCTGAGGAACAGAAAAGCAGAATAAATTACTTCTCACTACCTTGAAATTGTGTACAGAAATATGACTCAACCAAACAGCTTGTCAGATAGTATTGGCTTCATTGGAATTAACAGTGGTGTAATAAACTGGCTAAACCAATTTACAGTGTGTAAAGATGTATTTCATAACTCTGGAATTTACCACAGCATGGCAGCTCCCCGACATTTATGGCACAATCTCCATTTTATCACAGCAGTGGTTGAGGGAAACATCAGGACAGCAAACACAGCTGAACATCAACAAAATGACAATTGCATTATGTCTCCAAAAGCACCTTGTACAGTAAAGCAGTTTATTGATGCGTAAATAGACTCAGAGTAATGGCTCACTTATAAATAACTGCATAAAGTACTCCAAACAGCTTGTAGAGTTTTTTTTTCCTAAGTATTTTCTGGCTGAACAGCTGCACTGTGGTCCAGAAGTGATGCATAGTCAGGAAATGTATGTATTATTAATCAGACATGAATTAGGGCAGTAAGGGTAAGATAGAGAGATGGGGAATTCCAAGAAGACACAGAATATCACTTTAAAAACCCAGCAGAGACAACCTGACACAGCAGCCTAATTACTTCATTTACAAAAAAAGAAAAAAGAAAACTGGATAACACTTAAATAACAGTTTAAACAGACAGCAAGGAAAAGTACTTTATGTGGTACTTGTGTGCAGGAAATTGTTGCTTCATCAGTTTACGGTGGAGGCTTGTAGTCTCATATTACAGCAGCTAGAAAAGGCATTTCAGTACCCCGTATTGTCCTAACTGTATTACGTTAAGTAAACTTTGGCAGTAAAAAATGTACTCTCAAAACTAAGGATAGCCTTTTTCTTTTGACTGGTCTCACAAATAATTAAATTCTATGCAGACGATGTACTTGTCGCTGATGAAGTTATGTCCTGGGTCGTGGTCTTAGAGCCCAGCTTTCTGTCTATGGTGAAAAACACAAATGTACATGTACCAAAAGTCAAAGTAATGTGTTTAACTTAAATACTAATGATGATCAAGCAATAGGACTTGAAATACTTGCTTACATAGGTCATAGCTTGCACCTGCTACATGCGTGTTGCTATACAGCGCTCAACAGAAACAGAAACAGTCCTGAATGTTTTTATCAGATCTCGCATTATGATTCATACTAAGGACAAAATAAAAAGATTTGCTCATAGAGTGTTCGTGCGAGGGATTCTTTTACCTTAGCTTACAGGACATAGATAAGCATCAGGGGATTTTTCCCTGACTAATTCAATTAGATGTGTGTAATGTGAGATAATGACATCACTATGTCTGTTTTCTTTTAAGTTTAAACTGGATCTTGTCTTTCAAAAAGCTGCAACAACATTGCACAAGAATACAATCATGACATCATATTAATCATCAGTCCCTCTGCATATTTGTGTTGGGTTTTGTCATTAATTTCATTGTGTTGTTCTGTTGTTTAGGCAAATGCCAAGATTGTCAGTGGGGTTGATGCGGAGAAGGTCACAACGTTAACAAACCCTTATGTGGATGCTATCAAGAGCCTGTGGAGTGACCCAGGAATTCAGGAATGTTACAATCGGAAGAGGGAATACCAGCTCTCAGACTCAGCTAAATAGTGAGTGTAAACAGAAACTCCTTAGACATTGCCAAATAGTTTCCACTGTTTGATCTGCCAGTTGTCTGTTTAATGCACCCAGAAGGTTCGGGTTCAGTCTTTCTTCCATTTAAGGTTGTTGACAAAAGGCTTAAAAGAAACACCAATTAAATTCCTACTAAAGAATTAGTTCGAGGGAACTGGCTTAAACAGAAACTCCATGACTTAAATATTTACAATAATTGTCTCTTTTGTCCATCTTCTGGTTCTTTATCACTCTGTCCTACTAATTGTGTCATCATTTTCTTAACTCTGGGTTGTCCTCCTGTGTTAATAGCTATCTGAATGACTTGGACCGAATTGCTGATACTCTTTATCTGCCAACTCAGCAGGATGTCCTGAGGGTCAGAGTGCCCACAACAGGTATTATAGAGTACCCCTTTGACCTGGAGAATGTGGTGTTCAGGTGAGTGTTGTTTTTTTTTTAAGTATCATTTTAGCTATTTTACAATTAATTTTTGTACATTTTAGCATTCAGGGTCCCCAGATGATGTATCCTACTGACTTAAAGTTACCACCTGACATGATCTTATCTGTCATTTTGTTTTGTAAAATGTCTCAACTGTTAAATAAATACAATTAAATTGGATAAACACATTCATGTGCCCCAGAGGATGAACTGTAAAAGCTAAATACTTTCAAAAGTTGTAAGATTTACGTCAGCCTGGATGGTACTTTGTGTTTAGTGCAACAATATATTAGCAAACTAACATGCTAGGGTGATGTACATAGTCATCTTTCACCCTACCAGCATATAAGCATTATCATTGTAAATGTTAGCAATCTGGCTTTAGCATTTAGCAATGCATTATGCCCAAACATAGTCTCACAGAGCCAACAGTACAGCTGCAAACTCTCAATCTTGTTTTTCCTGGTGTCAGCATTGTAGTGGAGGTTGGAAGCCATTATGTCTTGCTTATTTATTCAGTTTGTTGAGTACAGCTGGACCTCTTTAACAATTAATGGTGTTTCTCTAGCAAATTACATTAATCCGTTATCAAAATGGGTCCTAAATCGTTTGAATATCTCCTTTTGAAACCCGTAGATTATTTGAGGAAGTGAAACTTTCTATTCCCAGAATTTAACCTTGATGCCTTAAAAGGCAAACACTGACAGTTTTGTGGTTGTCATGTTATAGTAGTAAAACATTTAAGCCCCTCTGCAGTATTCAAGCATGTAATTTGAGTAATGACAATAATACAGTTAAAGCTAAGCAATAAGTTTGTAAAAAAATTATATAAGGCCAGATAAAATTTGTAATATTGGTTGTTGAAATATGTTACATACACTCAGAAAGTGCAGCACAGTTAGATGGTGCAACTTTGTGCAACTTTTAAGATCAGTTCTCATAAAGCTTTTGTCTTTCATCAGTCATAGGAAGTTTTTTTTTTACATATATGTTTTAATGAGCCTTAAATGGGTGACATGTTGTGTTTTAATAACTGGCTCAAACATGTGGTTGCAGGATGGTGGATGTGGGTGGCCAGCGTTCAGAGAGGAGGAAGTGGATTCACTGTTTCGAGAATGTCACCTCCATCATGTTCCTGGTGGCGCTCAGCGAGTACGATCAAGTTCTTGTCGAGTCCGCCAATGAGGTGAGAAGTTTGCTGCTGCATGCAAAAATCAAATTTGACAATCTTAACAACCGTTTTTATATTTTGTTAGTATTTGCAGGGGAAGGGAGAAGGAAAACTGAGGAATAATCAGAAAAACTCGCTGGGTCGGACACAAAGGGACATTGTTCCTTTTGTCTAAGGCCAAACCTGTTAGGTGGAGATGGTGACCTAGATTTTCACAGAGTGCAGTACAAGTCTGGTTCCCCCCCTCTCTTTTTGTTCCCTCTGTCTTTCTTTCTGGTCACAGTGATAAACCTTATCTTGACCCTCCTTCATAGCAGTGTGCACGGTTAATCTGCAGGGGGAGCTCTTTAGTCACTCTGTTCAGCAGAGTGCACCTCTCAGCCAGGCCCGTTCCCCTGATGAGATTACAACCAAGTGAATTTGCTCGCCCAGACCATCACTGCTGAAGCACTGCTGTCTAACACTATATCTGATTTCATATTTATGCTCATGCTCGGGTGTTTGTGCCACATGTTTTTCACAGAATCGTATGGAAGAGAGCATGGCCTTGTTCCGAACAATCATCACCTACAAGTGGTTCAAAAAATCCTCAGTCATCTTGTTCCTCAACAAGATCGATTTACTGGAGGAGAAAATCATGTACTCGCATTTGGTCGACTACTTCCCTGAATATGACGGTGAGAGGAAACTGATGAAAAATGCAGCTGCACGCGACAGTGTTTATGTTTTAAAAAAAACATTATAATTGCCTTTTTTAAAGCTGTTGTTAGTGTATTTAGACTGCTGCGACTTTACATGTGTTTTTAAAGTGAAAAACAGTCGTCCTTTCATGGATTAAAAGTTAAAATCAGAAGCAATAAAACACACCCTTGCTTATTTTGGTACGCTCAGTGTTTTTGCTGCTCCAGCCCATCGTGGTGTGGTGTGACCAGGAGCTGATAGCATCTAATGTTTGCTTGTGTGTCAACTTGAACTAAGACTGTGTGACTGACTTGCTGAGTCAGTTCGCTGACTTTAAAAGGCTTCCCTGCGTTACATTGCTTGGGCATGTCACAGATAAACATTGGAATGGTTTTATCAGAAAAGTAGAACAACAGGCAAACACAAAGAGACGTGTTTGTTTTTCTGCAATTGGTCCCATTTTATTTACAGTCAGCCAGGTCACATAATGACGGTCTCTGGCAAGTTTGGACAATTATGCAATGATATGAAATGCTAAAATGTAGCATAACAGTAACACATTTAGAGAGGACAAGAGTCCATAAATTGACTTGGTATGGTCTCCTCTATACCAAAACATATCTGTAAGATTAGTCACCTTAAGCCAGCAGTCGTACCAGAGCAAATACATTACGGCTGTAGCAGCATATATTAAATCAGGCTGATCAAGGGTGTGTTTTATTGCTCGTGAATTCCCCTTTTCATTTGAAAGAGGAAGTTTCCGTTATTTCCTCTTTGAAAACTTGCACAGCCTCAAATGTTCTGCAGCCGTTTTGTATTACAGTGTTAGCCTGTGTTATTTTCTTGGGCGTTTATATACCTATAATAAAAACTCTACAGTGACTTTTATGTGCTGTTTTCTTGCCCTCTTGTCTTTTTTCTGCCAGGTCCCCAGCGAGACGTCGAAGCAGGAAAAGAATTCATCTTAAACATGTTTGTCAGCCTCAACCCAAGCGAGAAAAAAATCATCTACTCCCACTTCACCTGTGCCACAGATACAGACAGCATTCGATTTGTTTTCCGCGCGGTGAAGGACCACATCTTGCAGGGCAACCTGGAAGTCTACAACCTGGTTTAAGAGAGTGCTGTTGCTGTTGTAATTCAATCGGCTTTGTACAGCTGGCAGTCAGGAGTGCTCTGCAGTGATTCAGTTTGCCTCACACTGCTGCTGAACACTATAATCCAAAACAGGACATTGAGACGCTACAGAGCTTGTCCGCTAAATGACTGTACTACTGATGTATTTCAAATTTTCCTGTTAGGCTCTTTGAAAATGGATGTCTCCAGCTATAATGAAGTGTGTCCTGACAATTAAAGTGCTGCTTTGGTGAGGAGTCTATTATAGTATGCACTCTGAAATTTATGGAGCTCTTTGTGAACGTTTTTTCGAGTGGTAACAGTACAAATGCACACGGGTGGATTGAGAGGGGGAAAAAAAGTATTTCTGTGGCCTCAGAAGTGTCTGTGGACTTGTAATGTGCTTGGTCTCTCCTTCAGGGAATCTGTGGAAGTGAATGTAGACTAACTGCAATGCAGTACCTCACATCACTAACCGAAGATGGTAATAGTTTATTTTTTTAAGTTAAAAAAAAAATACTCTAGTTTGTGTCTTGACATAATGGGCGTACGAGTCATAATTAACACTAATGACACATTTACTTATATCGGATCAATTTGCATTTTGTAACTTTGGTATTTGTGCTGATGTTCTGTATGTGTGGACGTCACTTAGTTGGGTATTATCATTTCCACAACCTCATTTTTTTAAGTGTCACAAGACTTTTTACACTCTGCATTTGTCTCTGATAGTATTATTCAGTCTTTAACCACTTTTTTGAGCACAGCATTAATATAAAACACATTTTAAAGGGAATCCTAGTGTCACCCTACTAGATTACTACTTTCTGCTACATTAGCATTAATTTTTATAAGTCTTAATTTTGTCAAAGCTGTAAAATTGAGTTTTATAAGGACTATTTGATTGAATTAAGCCGTTTTCTAGCCTAAAAATTATGTAGTTAAGTGGCTATAGAACTTGTCCCATAATTTATCTGAATGCATATTATAAATACAATATGGTACAGTAAGTTTTTTTTCCGAGGTCAAGGTTTTAAAAGGGTAACTGCTGAAGAGAGAACTGTTTTGTTAAATAATCTCTGAGGCATTAAACTAGTGCCTTTTTCATCCTAATTCACATGCTGTTCAAGGGAATGAAATGCATGAATAAAAAGCTAATGGGAGCGTATCCACGGCACTAATGTTTACACAATCCTTCTCTTCTTGTTAAAAATAATTACAGCCTAATTTTAACGGCTTAATTTATGGTTCACTGTCACTGCGATATCTTAATGCAGTCTTAGTGTTTTTATTGTGATTGTATTTGAATAAACAAGACATTTTGCTGTTCATTAGTTGCTCAGTTTTCCATTTTTTTTGTCTGTGTTTACAATTCAGCTCTAACACGGGGATGGTTTAGCAATCAAGTGTTTGTCGACTTGGCTGCTCTTTCGGCTCATCTGGGGCCGTGTTGGTCCTGAAATCCTCTTCTGTGATACATCCATCTGGCTGCAGCCTGCAGCAGCACTTCTGTTAGAGGTCCATATATTTAGTGTTGTACACTAAACAGGGATATATAGAGTGGCAGAGAGCCTTAAATATGGAGGAGGACAGACACTTAAAGTAAATGGTAGCAGTACATGAAGGCACAGGCGATGAGAAAGGGTGGATGCAGAGGGGTGAGGAGGCTGCTGGGTACACGATCTTCGCTCTTTCTCTCCACATTTTAATCAGCGCAGACCCAAATCTTCCATGAAAATATCAATTACTCTACATTCCAGCCAAGCACATACCACATCATACAGAGGGCTGAAACTAACAATTATTTTAGCATGCTACACAGCCTGTAAAAACATTTGTATCATGGTGATGTCATCAGGAATATCTCAGATTGGGAGGATGCAAATAGAGGCTAACACTGAGTTGCATGATAATAAATGTAGATTCAAGCATTTCTGAAATTTAACCTCCAATAGGGACTAAAAAGTTAGTGTATCTTGAGCTGTGCAACTTTGATTTGGACCATTCTTTCAAGATTCATGATGGCAAGATTCCAGATTTTTTATTCAATTGTAATGAGAAACTGCTGCAATGCCCCTTTAATCTCAGTCCATTAATGTTATGCAATGCAACTAAAGACTTTTTGAAACCCTTAGCTTAACAAGATGCCAATGTGGCTATTGTGTTCTTTGGTGCAGTGTAAATGCAAAACACAGATGTGCCATTGGTGTGTTTTGCACCAGGCTGTCCCACCATTGTGTCTTTCAACCTGCTCTGTGCTTTACTGTGGGCGATGAGTTTCAAGTTCAGCCAACCCATGGGACTATGGACCTGTAAGCAGATACACAGGAGCTATCTACACAGTCTCACAGTGCCTTTTTCTCTCAGAGACTGCCCATTCGCCCGCCTCCCTTGCACAGCAGGAATGTGGAATGCACCTGAACTGGATCCTGCATGAGGAAGAATGACTGCTGAGAGCCGCCAGCACACCTGTTCCGGGACAAGAGTTTACCTGGCAGGTCTGAAAAAAAATATTATCCATTCATTTCACTAATCCCTCGTCAGCTGTGTGGAGTAGTAAACAGCAGCTCTTTTCACGACGATGGATGAGTGCTGCATGTCTGCACAAGAGGTGGAGAGACTGAGGATACACAGAGAAATAGAGAGACAAATCCGTCGTGACAAAAGAGACTCTCACCGTGAGTTGAAGCTGCTGCTCTTAGGTGAGTCTAAATTCAATTATCCTCTATATGTGCAATCACTGCGACCTGAAATACCTGTTTGAAAACGTAAAAAAACACATGCATGCCATACTGAGACGGTAAAAAGTTTAAAGTTGGACTTAAAACAGATTTAATTATTAGTTAAAATATCAATAAATATTACCAATAATTAGAATTATTGCTTCCTCAGTGAATCGAAACTATAATATTACTGATAATAGTTTGCCTTAGTGGCCCAGATGAAAATAATTACTGTAATTTTTTCAAGTCATTGCCAAAAACAGTGTTTTTTTTAACTTATTTACTCTAATATATGTCGACATGTATATTTCTTTATTTATTTTCTTCTTTTCCTGTATGACATGCTAGCTGCTGTAACATTAGCTGTAAAGGAATAGCTTGACAAATCATCCAGTAGAGAGAAGAGATTTAGAAATAGAATAACGTTTGCAGTAGTTTGACCAAAGAATTTCTGGACTTTAGAGGTTTTCTCTGGTCTTTAAGATGTAAAAAAGTGTAAAATGCTAACTGAGTTACATTATAAATTATTGGGAACACTTTACAACAATTCTTTAAGCTAAATGCTAACAAAAGAACACAGTTCCGCCCACAATGACTAGGCTATGCTAGCATGCTAATGTTTAGGCGGTATAATGTTTAGTTTTGCATATTAGCATGCTAATAATCGCCAATGGTAAGCGAAAGTCATGATGATCTACTTTAAGCTAGTCTTGGCTAGCTAGCTTTTTGAAAATTCAATTTCTGATTCACCAATATTTTCAATATTTCTTGAGACATTTCACCAAATCAAAAAAATTCAGCCTCTGTGGAGCAAGAGCAATTCAAAAGTAACCGAAAACTAACCGAAACTCAGCTAAAAACTCATTAATAACGCCTGTGTCAAAACAGATGGTGAGTAGAATTTGTAAGAAAATAATTTTCAATGAAAATAACGTCATCATTTAGGCTTGCAGGCTTGTAGCAGGGATAAATTGCAAAACCAGCAAATGTAAAAGTATGTGGATCAGTAGATAGCAAGGCTGTGGTATGTATTTTTTTAGAGTTGTGTCAGGTTCCCTCTTGCATTCTTCAGATAGTTGATGAAGCCAACTATTTGTTGGTTGTAGACACCAGGAAGAGGAGCTGCTACCTTTGGGGCAGGTAATGATGAACCAGAAAAGAAATATAAGCCAAAACTTTCTGCAGAGTGCAGAGCATGAAAAAAAGAAAGAAAATGTCATACAGTGCAGAGCAACATTAAGACAACCACGAAGATGCTTAAACACTGATTAAATGAACATCTCACATCTCAAAAGGGAGATGGGACCTGTTTTTGTCCCTGTAACAGCCCATATATTATCAAATGTTACTATTAAGACTGTGATGTTGGTAATGATACACTGAACATGACCTTCAGCTTGAGTTAGCCTGTTTGGAGGCTGGAATATCCTTTTGCACAGGTCAGTCTAATGGTTAACACTTTTAGGCGTTTTAGGTGCCAAGCTGACACTGTTATCAAGAGTAATTTACAACTAGAGTGCAGGAAGCAGTTCACTGTTTCACTCAAGGGCACTTGGCTGTCGATGGACACATGAATCGAACACAAACCTTCAGTGTCCCCGAACGCTTTTGTAACTGGCATTAAAAACTTGAGAAATGATCTTCACTTAAGTACATAAAAAAAGACATTTTAATTACTTTATGTAGTTTATTCAGTCTCTTCTTCTTTTTAAGGTTTTGGTCCCTTGTGTTTTTATTATTAATTAGTTTTATTTTATTTGTTTTCATGCTGTTTTATGCAAATGCAAAAACATAAAAATGAAAATAAAAATAAGTATAAAAGCGTGTATACTGTTATATCTAAGTAATAACAATGAAATGCTGTGTTTTAGGCAAACAAATAAAGACCTGCAGCTTGCTTACACCACCGCTTTGGAAATTTTGTATATAATAACCTGTGAAACTTATTCTAGTATTCTTTCATTCTTTAGAAAGCGGCCTTTATTGTTGTTGTATTGTTGTTGCTGGAACCCTGTTTAGCTCCAACTTTTTGATGCTCCCTTTTTTATTTTTTGTCCCATTTCTTGCATTGCTTTGATCTTTTTCCATTTCACATCCTTCCGTCTCATTCATCTCATTTGCCCAGGGACTGGAGAAAGTGGGAAGAGCACTTTCATCAAACAGATGAGGATCATCCATGGCAGAGGGTACAGTGAAGCTGATAGGAAAGATTTCACCCGCCTGGTGTTTCAGAACATCGTCACAGCCATCCAGGCGCTGATCAACGCCATGAACACTCTACGGATTGACTACATCGATGACGGGAACATTGTGAGAAACTGCACATTTTAAAAAAGACAATACTAATGTCTCACATAGTATGTGATGAGGCTTAGTAATGTACTTAGAAACAGCTTAGCTTTGAGCTAAATGCTAACATGCTCACTATGCCATTATCATCCTGATGTTCAGTTAGTAATGTATACCATGTTAGCTTAGAATGTTAGCATGCAAACAATTGTAAATTAGCATTATTCATCATGATGGGACTGTATGTGTTTTGCAGATCATAAACCAAAGTATTAGACAAATTAAAGTGTATAAATGATAATAATAATAATAACTGTAAATAATTGGTTGGTTGGCTGACATAGTTATAAATTAGCTTCAGCCAACTACTTTTACCTGGAAGAGTTTTTCTAAATGTCCACAAAATCCACCTAATTCTACATGGAGTTCTGTTGCAGACTTCATCCTCCTAATAGTCGATTTGCAGGTCAGTCAGAGATTGAAAATTTGTGTTGTGGATGTTTTCTTTTTGTGTGTTTCAGAGCCTTGCACAGAGACTGAGCCAAGTGGAGGCAAACCAGGTGTCTATTTTGGAGGCTTGGCAGGCAGATGCCATTAAGCGAGTGTGGAATGACCACGGTGTTCAAAGGTGTTACGACCGCAGGAGGGAATTCCAGTTATCTGACTCTGCCAAGTAGTAAGACTTTTATATTTTTAATATAACTCACGCAAGCCCAAGGCTCTCTCAGAGTCCCAAAGCTTTTACATTGAGGAAAGAAGAGAATGCATTAATGCCCATAAAACTTAATATTAATGTGCAAAGAGCAAATGCAAATTGGTGTATGATGTTTCCTTTTTATCTGTTCAGGTTTTAGACATGTTATTAAACTGGATGCATTGTTGTTACCTTTTTAGCTACCTGAGCGACGTGGACAGAATTACAGCTATGTCATACGTCCCCACACTGCAGGACATCTTGAGGGTCAGGGTCCCCACCACGGGCATCATTGAGTACCCCTTTGACCTTTCAAAAGTAATCTTCAGGTAGGCTTTCTGTATACAAACTAATATGTAAAAATGACAAGGTGTGTTTTCTTTGGGAGCTACCATATATCCTTTAAAACAGCAGATGTTTTTTACATTTCTTTTTAGATTTTAAATTCAAGAAATGAGCCGTACCATCTTAATAAGGTGGAGTTTTACTCCTTTGAACAGAGCCACGCGAGATGTTTCCCTGTGTTGCTTGTATTTATGCTAAGCTCAGCTCCATTTAGCATCTTCTCATCTAGCTCTCTTAACTTTTACATTTGCCTCGAAACAAATTGATATGTGTCTCCAGGATGGTGGACGTGGGTGGTCAGCGTTCAGAGAGGAGGAAATGGATCCACTGTTTTGAGAACGTCACCTCCATCATATTTCTGGCGGCGCTCAGCGAGTACGATCAAGTCCTTTATGAGAGTGAGAGCGATGTAAGGTCGAAAGCTTCTTAAGTCTGTCAAACTTGGCTGTCTTTGTCCCATGATTATTAAAAAAGTTTCTTTTTGATGCACTAGTCTAGACTTTTCTTACCTCCTTCCTCAGAATCGACTGCGGGAGAGCCTCGCCTTGTTCAAAACCATCCTCTCGTATCAGTGGTTCCAAGAGTCCTCCACCATCCTCTTCCTGAACAAAACAGACTTGCTGGAGGAGAAAATCACACAGTCTCATTTGGCGACATACTTCCCGAC
>JAPZDZ010000011.1:16244061-16254505 GCA_029783805.1 Acanthurus tennentii
AGATAAAACTATTGTAGTTTCATTTTTTAGAGATTAACAGACTATTATTATTTTCCTCCGATGCCAGCGTTTACTGTGCTGTTTGTTGGGCTTATTTTAATATGTGCATGTGTGTGTGTTTGTGTCTGTGCATATGTGTGTGTGTACATGTTGCTCTCGTCGCAGCGCCAAGTTTAGCAGCAAGATAAAGTATGTTTCCAGTCTGGATGAGCTGCAGAAACTCATCCCCATGGAGAGCATCCAGATCCCAGAGTGCATCATTAAGTGAGTCCCTTGAAGTCCCCAAACAATGCACCACCCCCGCCTCCTCTAAGCCCTAAGTTTTCTTTTCAGATGACTTTATATTCATTCTGTCATTTGAACTCTCACCTCCAGACTTGACAAGGAACTGAAGGAAGCAGCGGAGAACTCAAAGTAAGCATCCACACTCTTGCATTTCATTTACTTCCTTCTGCAGAGGCAGTGGCCCCTGTCTGGGTTTAATCCTTGGCTGGAGCACTCATTTATCAGATGGCTCACTTTTTAGATCACAGGGACTCTTCTGTTGGATGAGAACCAATTGGATTTGGCTATGGTTGCAATTACAGGAAGAGGACGGGGGGAAAAAAAGTTGCTAAAGATGCTAAATTCATCGTTTTATCTCATTCATCATTACAGTAGTATAAATGAGCCGGTCCTTATTGCGAAGTGATCTATTGCACTGATAATAAATGCAGGGGAGAAAATGCAGATCCCACACACTTATCTCTGGCTGACTAATTGTGCATTGAATTATAAGTTGCATGTGTCTTCAACTTCACAAAATGCCGGTGAGTTACAACAATCAATTCTGCTCCAAAAACCACTTTACTTTTTTTTTTTTCCCTTTCATTCAAGAGTGAATAGTTTTCTGCTGGGACCAGAGCCAACGGCAGCTGGCAGAACAGAGTAAGTCCTCTTCGACGTTTAAGTTCACACATGGAAGAGAAATGGCCTCGTGTCAGCAGTCTGTCAGCCGTACATAAACATACCCGTCTTTAATGTCTCTGTTTTGTTCTCTCGTCTTTCCAGCAGGCCAGACGAAGCCGCTGCCAGCAGCTCGCAAACCCAAACATCCTAAATGGATGGGTCACCTCAATGTTCAGAAGTCACTGTTGTCTTTTATGGGTGCAGCTGGAAAAACAAAGGCAAAGGCTTTTTAAGCTAGTGTGTATGTGTGTGTGTGTGTGTGTGTGTGTGTGTGTGTGTGTGAGTATCAGTCTTTGCCAATTAGACACTGGAGTTCAATATAAAAACACAACTTACTGCAGCACCTGTTAACACTCAGAGTTACATCTCATTCTCTACAGCCGCTGTAGCATCTACTGTACCTGTAATCCAGAGAGCTGTATAGTCAAGTGTGACGCTCGGCAGCACTTACAGAGTAGCATCATTGGTAGGGTAGGAAATGCAATTACACAGCAGACAGTGCACTGCGCAAATCCATTTGTAGAGTCTATAGTGTTGTGGTTGTGTGCATGAGAAGCAGTGAAGCAATAATGTCACCCTTTACTGGTCACACACTCCCAGTATTTCAGATAAAGATGCCACTTGTGTGTCAGCGGTCTAAGTTAGAAGCACAAGGTTTTAGCTAAAAAAAAAAAAAAGAAAAACCTTGTGCCACATGTGATGACCGACTATCGCTTCTAAACTTTGTCTGGATACTTGTTCTAAAAGTGGAATATAAATCTTTAAATAGATATTTTAACTTTATGTAATTACGGAGGAGCTAGTTGAAATCAAGTTATCAGCAAAATGTCGGGGCACGTCTTTTTAGCTCTGCAAATGTGTGTGTGTGTGTGTGCGTGTGTGTCTATGTGTGTGTTTTCAGTCTGTTTCCATCAAATCCAATAACACAAACCGGGAATCATCCTTTCAGCTTCTTCTGGATCATCAGAAACAAACCTCAAAAAGAAAATAAAGATGGGATTTCTGTAAAGCACAATATCTTCTGTTTGTGTGTGTGTGTGTGTGTCCACACGCATGTGTGTGTGTGTGTGTTAATGCATCAGTGCATGTCTCCTCATAGATAACTGATGGTCCTCTCACACACAAGTCTTCTACTGTGGTGTGTTGAGGCTGTGCAAAGCAATTATGGATCACTGTCTAGTAATTCAATAAAAAAGGACTGAAGTCTAAACGCTGTTGTCAGCCAGCTTTTTCAATCACGTCTGATTTGTTGGACTTAAATTGCTGCTCAATGACAAACCAGTCAGTTTCTGCCCTGTTAAGTCATGATTTACTCTTTTTTTAATTCCTTATTTTCATGGCTTTATTTGAACAGAATAACAACACAGTTTCAAATTAAAACTCAATGACAGCAAACACTTGGGGATATAGAAAAAAGCTAAAGAAATACCACGATTAATCAAGTTTGAAATTCTCATCCAACACCACAAAAAATTTAAAAGATTAATATTATAATTAATGAAACTGTCAAAACAAGTGCATAATCGTTAAAAATGATGTTATATATGCAGGAAGTCACCTTACTCAAAATCAAATCAAGCTTACTTTTGTCAAAAGTCCTTGAAAATGTTAAACGACGTGGAATTTATGAGCAGCATAATTTTCATGGTGAATGTATAGCGGCTGTAAATGCTGCTCATTATAAATAGCTTCTCGTGTTTCATTTGGTTCAACTCATACTCAGTGAAGGATAAATGGGTCTGTCCCTCAGGGCAGGAGGAGATAAACAGCACAGAGGGAGGAATAAGAGGAGGAGAGGAGGAATTTCTCTTTGGATGCGTTCTTCTGCTTTATCGGAACGTGTAGCTCTCGTCGTCGTACTCCAGCTCGTCCTCGTTGTCCTCTCCCAGCTGTCCGTACCGGAACTTCCTGTACACGGTGCCGTCCTGGCCCATGTAAACAATGTCCTCATCTTCATCGTCGTCGTCGTCATCATCCTTACTCCCTGAGCGACGTCCGCCAATGTCGACCAACTGGGTCTCTTTGAACTGGCCGCCGGAGGAGGAGCCAGCGCGGCCGCCGTGGGACGCGGAGGAGGAAGAGCTGTAGCCGCCGTATCTGCTGCCACCACCGCCGCCGTATCCCCCCTCTGAGCCCAGCTTCTCGTAGCCGCGTGGGGGGATGTCGGGGGGCGCACTCTTGGAGCGGGAGTGTCTGATGAGGAAGAAGACAGCCACCAGGGCCAGCACCAACAGGACGCAGGCGATGATGAAGACCGTCAGGTTTCCTCTGGCCTCCTCTTCCTCCTCATTCCTGAACGCCAGGTTGGTGCTGAGGACGCACTCACCTGGAAATCCCACAGAGACAGGAAGTTCAGACACAAACACAGATGCAACATGTGCTCCTTAAATGGGAAGATATGAAAGCATTTTGTCGATGAATTGATTAGTTTCATTAGATTGATTAGTCACGTATTTGCTGGCTGCAGCTCCTCAGATGTGGAATATTACTGTTTCTCATTATAAGCAACAGTTTTATGGTTTTAGTTTGATTTATTCACCAAAATCTGTCCAGTTTCTTCTAAAAGTCGAATTAGAGAAGAAAGGAGCTGACAAAAACATGAACACATGCACTCGGTGACAGACTTAACAAGCAGCAGCAAGTGATTTGCAGACCTTTTTCCCCTGGGTTTCGTCTCTCAGGCTACACACAGACTGCCTATCTAGGACAACCAGATGTCCTGAAAAAATTTTGAACAGTCCAAATTTGCAAGAAGTTGTCCTGAATCCTGAATCGTAACTTGAGTTACTAACTTGAGTTTTGATTCTTTCAAACCTAATAAAACATTTTCTGGTTTGGACTCTTGACTGGCTAATGTAGGAAAAAACAGGGTAATCTATTACAGGGTAATAAGAGTTGAAAGTGTGTAGCCTACTCAAATTACAGTTTGTTTTTGGTTTAAAGAGAGTAGTAAACATTTACAGTTTACATTCTCCAGAAACAACTGCTTGATCTGGACAAGATAAGAGCATTTTTCATTGTAGAAAAGATGCAAACACAACTTCATTCATCTCAAAGTATCAGTAATCTTTTAAGGACTCTTAACTTAATTTATAGTCCTGAAAGTAGTTTTTTAAAACATGAAATATTCATGACAAAATAAGCAACAATTCAAGCTAAAAAGTCAAGCTTAGCTTATATTTCACAAGACCTTGGCATGCAAAAATTAATTTCCTTTCTCACGGTTATGTGGGTCAGATTTGATCACCTTTATCACATTTTGTTGCCAAGTTTTGATTGGTGCAGTGTATTTTCACTGAGTCCCGCCCACTTCAAGGAGTCAGAGTAGCACAGAGGGGGAAAAAAAAAGGGAATTCACAAATCTTCACCTTAAATAACCCAAACTGTTCGTACTTAAGAGGAAGATTTATAAGGCTCGAGTGTCCTTAAATGACCACACACTCAGAGTTGGGGTTGCTGCCTTAATAATGCAGAAAGTCACAGAGACTTTCTCATTCTTCATGTTATCAACCCTGTTGATATAAAAACATATTAAACAGCTTCATCATAATTTGCCTGATTATACTCATTTATACATCCAAGTATTTCTGAAGCCAAACTTGCTTTAGGGACTGTTTGTCAGACAAGTGAAAGAAATTAATTAATAGTTAAATATGAGGGACATTTTGTTGTGTTTCATCAAAGTTAACAAGGGATATAATCAACACAGAGAGGTTATTCATACTGATCATCCCTCTGTACCACCTGACAGGATGATTAAAGGGATCTCAGTGTCAGTGTTGGCTTACAAAAGCAGAAATCTGACACTTCAAACTCCTTCCTGTGCTGAACTTCAGCCCACCTCGAGTCTCAGTGCAGTTACAACAATCCTGCTGCTGTGTCGAGGCCTCGTCTTCCTCCTCCTCCTCCTCCTCCTCCTCCTCCTCCTCATGGCGGCAACAAAGCAGACAGCGCCCCCCAGCTTCTAAGATGGCCTGAGCAGGACACACGGTGCAGTTGGACGGACCGGGTCCTCGACACTCCAGACAGGAGCTGTCGCAGTCTCCACAAGCGTGGCCTGAACCCTGATGAGGAGCAGGAGAAAGGACCGATCCTGAAAAAAGGAGCTACATACCCAGACACACCAGCTCCGGCATGAATTTTAAATCACAGGCATTGATTCTTTTTGCTTCTAAAGATATGCAAAACTTTCATTTCTGAAAGGACTGAATACAACTGAGGCACTGCCTTTCAGCTAAATCAATTAATATGCATCTACCTGCCAGACAGTTTCAGTCAGTTCCCTCACAGCATGAGCCGGGAGATTTATTTTGAAATCGTGACACAGTAATAATTTTCACTCTGCTGTTTGAGATTTCTCCTGGTGCAGCAATAAGTCAGGCTGAATTACATTATATGATACCTGGGGCCAAAACATTAGTAATGATCATTTTGGTGAAGCAAGGACAGGGTAAGGATTTTTTTTTTTTCTTCCTTAGAAAAAGTTCATATTTGTGAAATTAAAAGCAAAGAAGAGTGTGGTTACCTTTATTACAGGATACTGGCCAACGTCGCACATGGACTCACACATGCCGTCTGAGAGCAGGTATCCAGGGTAGCAGGAGTCACATGACTGGGAGTCTTTACCTGCAGAGACATGACAACTTCAAGGGGAAGTCATTCATACTGTCAACAGGAAAAATGTCACAATTAGCAATGAATTGATGCTCCTGACAAGTATTTATCTGTGAAGCAAAAGCCTGACATTAATTAACCAAACCATCATGAACAGTGAACTGGGGTTTATTTTGATCCCTGCTGCTGTAGATAATAACTAAATACAGCACTTAAAAAACATATTGGAGAAGGAAACCATTTGCTCCTTTTGGGGTAATTTCTCTAAAATGTACATTTCCCTTCCTTTCTAACAAATGTTTAGCATGAAAAAAGAATATATATTTTGAAAAAAAGGGAGCCAATATTTATGACTAGATGTTAAAGATTCATCTCCTCAGTGAGACTGAGAGCCACAGAGGCTGCAGAGGTAAAAGCATTGAGAGACAAAGTTAAACACTGTTGGCTCTGCTATTTGACGTGATTTTTTTGACAAATATAAAAAGCAGTGTTCTTTAACTTAAGATTTGATAAATTATTCACATTTTTCTAACAGAACTGTTTAAAATGAATGCCCCTATGCAGTATTTACAGCATGCATTAACCTGCACTGTATATAATACTATACAATCCAGGCAGTCCACTGCTTCCACATCTGCAGTCCGCAGAGAAAACGGCCGCATCAATATCTCATCACCCACCTGTGCACCATGTTAAATTATTGCTGAGTGGCCGCTCATACCTGAGCATGCTCTGCAGCTGGCGTGGCAGGGCTCGCAGGTCCTGTGCGCGGCGTCGTGGTAATACCCCTGAGGGCAGGAGGGGAGGCATCGGCCCTCTTTCCTCAAGTAGATTAAACCCAGAGCGCAGCTCAGGCAGCTGTCCTCCCCGCCCCCGATGCACTCGCCGCAACTCGGGTCACACTTTTCACACATCCTGGAGTCTGCGTTTCCATAGTGACTATCGGATAGATGGTGAGAAAGTTATGACAGATTAGTTTTTCATTAAATTAGATTAAATTTTTTTGTTTTTCCTCAAAGGAAATTGCACTGCGCAGCCACTCAGTCACATATAACTATAAACAACAGGGACTACTCAGACAAGACGGACCGAGAGAGAGTGAACGCATTCAAAACAAAACACTTCAAACAGACGCGGCCTCTCTGATATCTCTGTTTTACTATATGCACCACTCACACGCAGGTCTGGCAGTATTTAAGGTGGCACGTCACGGGACTAAATAGCATTTGTATCCCTTTTGAGTCTCCTCTCGAGTATTTAACTGCACATCAATTTACCGGCACATTAATTTAACGCTCTCAATCACTGCACTCCAAATAAAATCAAGTCTAATTAGCATTTTACAGGCCACATGAATGGCTATTTAAATCTTAGGATAAATTAGCTTATATCCTCAAACTGTACCCGTGTCCAGCTAACGACAGGAAAGCACTGGTTTAGTGTCCACGGTGACATTATGAGGCCAGGCCGATATTTTATTGATGACAACACAGTGTGACCGCAGTTAATGTGATGGATGAGCGGCGAGCAGGTTAAGCTACCTGTGCTGGCAGGTCTCCACGCACTCTTTGCCCTCTCGAAATAGGTGGCTTTTACAGGCGAGGCACTCGTGGCTGTGCTTCCCGACGCAGGACTGACAGGAAAGGTGGCACGGCTCACACTTCTGTCCCGCCTCGTCCTCGTAGTAGCCTGCGGGGCATTTTGCCACACAGGTGCCATCTGTACCAACAAGACACACGTGATGATCACTGAGCTACATAAACAAGCCACAGATGCCTGAAGAGCTTTCCAGGACAGGCAGGACTTCAGAGAATTCACGAGCCAAACTCGACTCACTGAGCAGGAGATGTCTCTGGTTGCAGCTCAGGCAGTGGGATTTGCCTGCACCTGAGCACCTGTGGCAGTATTTGTGACACGGATGGCATTCTCCGTCCTGGTCTGCGTACTGATGAGGCGAGCACTTATTGGCTGATGGCACACAGTGGCCGCGGCCCTCAAAATTGTGATCCTCTCTGCAGCTTGTGCAGGAGCCAGCATGGGGCCCGAAGCAGGTAAGGCAAGATGGATCGCAGTCTGGGAATAAAAAAGGAACCGAATGAAAGAGTAGAAACACATGTATAATGAGGCACATGAAGGATAATCTGTATTTTTTCATCTTGTATCCATTTGTATCTGTTATCTAATATGGTTGTAGTTAGATGATAAAAGGCCATTAATATTAAAGCTAAAAGTTAAATAGCTCTATAATTCATTTTTCCTGTATTAGCACACATTTATCGGTTGTCTTCACCTATTAGGTTCTTAAAATGTGATCTGGAAAAACATTTTTTTGCAGCCTGTGTTCACTTCAGACGAAGATAAATATTTGAAATCATCCCTCCGTCCGTTTTGCAGCACAGCAACATGCCTTCCTTTAAAATGTCTCACTGCTGGCAGCTACTGTATGTGGAAACAAAAGTGGGCATCGCCTACAACATTTTCCTGGGAGAAACACACCATCCTTTTTGTTTTTGAAAAACAAAACCAGAGCGGTGTGCCTTTCTCTAGGGAACTGTCTTTGGCATCGCTGTTCTGTTTTCAAGGTTTGACAGCTGCCTGTTAACTGTTTGAAAAGCGCTGCTATTTTAGTCGGAGCTGAAGTCAGGAAACACACTCCTGCATAGAGAAAATTGAGAAAATGCATGAAGGACGCTCTACAGGACAGAAAATGTTGCATCAGTACGGAGAAAACAAAGTTTTAGGAGAAATGAGGCATCTCTGACTGGCAGTTCTGGCTGTGTGATTAAAAATAAAAGGTTTTGGACTCAGCAGAGGAGTTCATGATTATCTCTTAGTTACCAAAAACTCTGAAAACAGGCAGACAAACTTACGCTTTATGTTTTTTTCTGCTGTACCTTTACATTCTCCGGTTATGGCGTCTCTGTAAGTATGGGATGGACAAGCTGTGAGACACGCTCCGTTGTGCAGAGCAGCCTCGGGGTCCGTGCAGCCATCACAGTCGTTGTCGTTCGGGCCGTCGCACATGGCACAGTCGGGGTGGCAACGCAAACACTCTCTTTGCTCTTTGTCATCGAAGAACCTCTCGGGACAGTCCAACACACACAGGCCCTCGTGGAGGAAGTGATAGTCCTCACAGTCTGAAATATAGCACAGCTTTTTAAACAGGAAGAAAATTCCACATATCTTTGAGAAACTATATTTATTAGCTGTTAGTCTTTGAAAAGAATGCAAGATAACAAAAAAGTCCCCTCAGCAGCTGGAATCATAACAAAATTTCCAACAATGTATAAGAGAAACAAACACTCCATGTTTTGGATTTGTCAGACAAAAAGGCCTAAAGTTTATAGCACGTTAACATATTGACAGTTACAATGAAACATTGTGATGCCTAACAGACATCATGTTGTTTATGTTTGGCATTTTTGTTTAGCATGAAAGCATGCAAACGCTTGCAAATTAGCACAAAACAGGACATGCAGCTAAGGCTGATGGGAAAGCCGTTACTGTGTGAATATTTGGTTTTAATCCAGAGAAAAGGGACAAGACGTGTAACAGGACAAGTTAAGGGATCCCCACTTATAAGAGTCATTACAGTCAGGGATGAGACAAACCACTTGAAGCATTTTCAATACAAAAATCCATAATGTCAGAGATGATGGTTCTGTTTTACAAAAGCAGAACCAGAAAAACAACTCTAGCCAATCAGGCCTGAGCTTATTTTGGGGCAAAGGGACCAAAACTTTGCCAATTTTTGTGTCCCGTCAACCATTGAAAATGAAGTTATAGCTCCTCTTATTCATTTAGACAGGGGCCTGTTTTTTTTAGAGCAGCTGATGGTTCCTAGATGACTGCTGAGTGGTGGGACTTGATTAGAAAGACTGATGCAATTCATCTTGTGTAGGACACGACAGTCTGTACAAAGTTTCATGACAATTTCATTAAATGGTGGTTGAGGTTTTTCATCCAAAACCAACTAAGTAACTTGTGCTGCCAGAAGAAAAAGTCAGAGCGTCACCAAAGTCATTAGGATTCATTGTGTATAAAAAAATAATAGCTGTCCAGCCCAAACTTTTTGAAATATTCCAGTTTGGTTCAAAGTGGATGTTGACTTACTGAGTGACATTGCAACCACTAAAGTCTCGAGTGTGGCTAAAAATAAACACGACACTTGTCAGTAATGATAACACAATCTGAAGAGGACTAAAGAGATGTAAAAACAACATGACAGAATAGATAAAATGAGGTCTGACTGATAAATTTGCTATTTGCTCTGTGCTTCAGTACCTGTGCAGTGTCCGAGTGGGTTGCACTCCTGACAGGCCGAAGGGCAGTGTTGGCACTCCCCTTCCCGGACGGTGTGAGCCGGAGGACACTCCTCCACACACTGGTGCTTGTGTAGGAGCAGAGGTTCGTCACAGCTGAGGCAGTGGGTGGCGTTCTTGACACAGGACGCACAACCTGCAGCGCAGCTGTGACACGCCTGGCCTGCAGGATAACCTCTGCGAGAAACCAAACAGAGATCAGAGGACACATAGACACAAGACTTAAGTACCCTGGGCTCATTATGCATGTGTGTATTTTGTATGCCTTAACAGCTAGATCACATCACATAAACCCTGCTGCATAATGGGTATAAATAAACTGAGATGCATTACTTTACAAATCCTACTTAAGAGGATTGTTCACCCAATAATCAAAGATTCATTTTTTTCCTTTTAGTATAGTGCTTTTTTTCCCATTTAGTTTGATTTGGTGTTTGTTGCCAAGTGTTTTTGATTTCAAAGTGAAGATGTCTGCCTTTCCTCGAAAATAATAGAGCTAGATGGCACTTGGCTTGTGGTACTCAGGGGCCAAAATATACATTTGAGTAATTTAACATAAA
>JAPZDZ010000011.1:16254605-16269594 GCA_029783805.1 Acanthurus tennentii
AGTTTGGTCTGTTCTGGTTTTCGCCATATTGGTGAGAGGTGACCATATTCAGATGAAAACATGGAGCTGGAGACGATGAACACCGCTTCCATTTTCTGTGTGACACTTCGGAGACAGCTAGCAGCTGCTGTCACTTCATTGACCACAACCTTAATTACTCATAACTTTAAGCCTGATAAAAAATAAGTAAGTTGAATGAAAAATTCCCCCTGGTTAAGTCATGAGCATGGACATTGGATATATAGACCAAAAATATTTTCTTAGTTATTATTCTGCATTTGTGGAACTGCAGGTTTTGGCATTTTGTTAGCTTCTTTTTTTATTTTAACCCTTGAAGTTGCTCCTTGTTGTTTTAAATCTCAAGAATGTCACAATTTAATGGTGCAAGCATCAAATAGAAAATGTCAAAATCACAACCAGCAAATATATCTGCTGACATTTTATTTTTTGGCTCTTCAGAGGTCATGTGTCAATATGAATTTGCCAGAAGGGTTAAATTCCCAAGAGAATTTTTAAGAATGAGCAATTTTTAGATAGACGTGGAGCACTCTCATGTCCTAGTACATAAAAACCATGTGAAAACATTTAAATTTGAGACAGTAAACAAACAGCAACATGACTGACTGCTCACCTGTCACAGTCTTGGACACAGTGTCCATCCTGCAAGAATAACTGAGCTTTTCGAGTGCTTTGACAGCGGATGCAGCGCTGAGCGTCCACACACTGTAAACAGCCTGAAGGGCAGGCCTCACACACACCGCTCAGCCGACTGGCAAAGAAACCCCCCGGACATTTTGACACACATGTTTGCTGTGTGGTCAGAAACCGCCCTGGAGGAGGAGAAGGCAAGAGTAAACATCATCACTGCAGAGGAGCTGGCTATGCTGCGGTGTCACCATGAAAATATGAACTGCTGTGGCAATCCTAAAAGCAAACAATCACCTAATTTGTGTAAAGTGAGTGACAGACCTTTTGCACAGCTTGTACACTGGTTCTTCTCCTCTCCAGAGCAGGACTCACAGGATGGGTGGCAGTCCTCACACGCTCCATCATCTGGAGGTTCAACAACAACACAGTTTAAAAAGATGGTTCTCATTACAACATGACAGAGGTAAAGCTAACCCTGATCCAGGACCATCAGCGTCCAGGCTGACTGATTGAAACTAAACAAATCAGTCAGATGGAGGAAGGTGAACTTAGCAATGATGCCAACAGCTGCTGAAAGATAAACAGCATTGTAACTGCTACTAAACTATAAAGTCAATTGTTATTTTCAAGAATTTCTTTTCCTCTTTTTTTGTCAAGAGTTGGATGAGAAGATTGATACCAGTCTCACATCTGAATGCTAAATATGAAAAAACTGCAAGCAGGGGATTAGCTTGCTTAGCTAACTGCCCAGATCAAGAAATATTTCCTGTTTGTCTTCATGCAGAACCACAAATTGTAATTTTTAGAGTTTAAAAAACTTTTTTTTTTTTTGACAAATAAGATATAACATGATAATTAGTGAGCTTTAGTGTTGCTAGTTATTAGATACTTTTTTTTACCTGTACAGAGCCAGGCTAGCTGTTCGATCCTGCTTCCTGCCCTCAAGCTATGCTAAGCTAATGAAAGTGTTATCCATAGGGCTGTCGAAGTTAACGCGTAAGTATCGCGTTACCTCAAACTCTTTTTAACGGCACTAATTTTTTTAACGCGCGATTAACGCACGCACGGTCTGTGCCTTGCCAGCTCCCGTAGTTTCAGGAAGTGGCGCTAAAATGACATTGCAAACGGTTACAAAGCAGAAATGGATACAGAAAAGGGACTTTTAAACGGAAAGTTTAGCTTTAAAGTTTTGCCCGATGGTTCTCTGGACGAAACAAAAGTAATTTGTAGTTATTGTAAATGTAATAGGGAAGGGTAAAAAATTTGCGTTAATAACGCGTTATTAAAGCGTTAACTCAGGACACTAATGAGATTAATCGCGATTAAAAATTTTACTAGACTGACAGCCCTAGTTATCAATCCTTTTGTTCAATTCTTAGCAAAAATGATGTTTACTAAACGATCTTGCTACAATATCATTTAAGTATAAACAACTAAGTTTAACTTTTCAAGACCAAAATCAACTTGCAACCACGCAAAAACCCAACTGCTTCCCGCAGCATTGTGTTCCTCCACATTTGTTCGCAGGTTTTTAGTCGTGAATCTAAGCTTTTATAGTTTCTGAGATTCAAAGTTTAAGAATAACTTAGCTTGCATGTGTTCATTTTCAACCTTTGTATTAACCTATGTACTCTTCTCCAAGTTATTTTAGTTCCTATAATTAAGATGTCTTTCCTCACACTAATTACCACAGGTCTGTCCAACTAATTCTTGGGGGGGAACCAAATGCTCAGCATACTATACAATCAATTACTTTAAAGCCTGTATCTGGCTGACTTTTTGTAGTTCTTCCTGTTTTGCGAGCTTAAGTTGGTACAGGGTTCAGGGACGGTAGCACACAGACCAATTACCCTCCAAGATTTCTTTTCTGCCCCTGTGAAAGTGCCCAAATCCCTGATTCATTATGGGCAGAGTGTTGGATTAGTGGAATACATAAGTATTAGTCTCACCGCTGCGAAAGGTCTTAATGGGACAGACCTCATGGTCGGAAACACACTCTCCGTTTTCCAGCGTCTTTCCCTCCTCGCACGAGAGACAGTCATCGTCCTCCGGGCCGCTGCACGTCGCACAGTCGGCGTGACACTCCTCGCAGTCATTGGTGTCTTCGTCGCCATAGAAACCCTCAGGACACACTGAGACACAACTCCCCTCTGAAAAAAAAATTACGAGAAGTTTACTCTGTTTATTAAATGTAACCCACTTAGCTGTGCAAGTTCACAATCGTACTCTACTCCTCTGATTTTATGCATCAAAGTCCATATTCAGGTCCTGGAAAGTACTACACACTACTGCATACTGTGTCTCCAGAGGGAGCTGAATGATGTTTGACAAATACTACTTGCAACCGAATCTCCTATTGAACCATCTGCACATTAGTGGCTTTCAGGGTAACGCCATGTTTTGTTATGAGAAAAAGAATGTGTGGAATAAAAATGATGATTTCTTTGGTTCTGCTGTATTGACTTTGATCAATTTTTAATGATCCATTGTGAGTCAAACATTGTTATTAGAGTGGAAGGCTAAATCAGGGGGGCTACTCTCTTCAGTTTTCCCATTTTATGCTGCAGTACTTTATTCTTCTATTCAACATTTCACAGTGAAAAATTGTACACTTTACTTCACCCATTTACATCGTTTGACAGCTACAGTCGAGGCTGTATAACAAACTGGGCAAGAGACTTCACATTCACTGCGTGGCAATTACCATTTGGTCATTTTAATTGCAAATTTGTTTGGTAATATGCTCAACTAAAGCACAATAAAAACAAGTGATGGAAAATCTGGCTCTTTTTAGTGAGCCAGATCATTTGGCTCAGCTCAGCAGCTCTGGCCCTGTGTGCAGCTAATCCGTGCCAAAATCCAGTCTTAATACCTTAAATAGATCTGTTGATATCATGCTTACAATGATTTGCATACTTGTAAACTCTTTAAAAAAAAACTGTATGTAACCAAAACATCTCAAACAGACTTGAGAGGATAGATTTGGGTTTTATTTGAGCTAATTTTTTGTCTGTGATTTATTCTGGCCTTGGCTATAGAAAATTGAGATTCCTGAAGATTAAAAAATGTGTGATTAAAAATGATGCGCCCTTATTTATTACATTTTTTAACATTAATTAGATTAGGAGGTAGTTAAAATTTGCTCAGACCTGCTGTAACATTTAAACGCTGCCCACAGGCTTCTCAACACTTCTCATAAAACAAGAATAATAACATAACGATATGAATGTGTTTGCATTTTACTTAAAGTAACATTTTACATGCAGGAGAAACACATTTACACAGGAAGTTTACATAGATACATATTACTTTCCTTAAATATTTTCAGTTTCTGTACTACTTCATACTTAGAACACTGAATTTCATGGGTAAATATGGTACTTTGTACTCCATTACATTTATCTTGCATCTGTAGTTTCAAGCTACTTTCCTAATAATTGAGATTTATAAGATATGTGTTTATTTTATGAAATATGATGCACTGTTTGCGATAAAACTACCCAACAGTATTTGTAGATTAAAAAAATAGCTGCATCTAAACAAACTCTTATAGTTTCACTCTACCTACCAACTACTGCATCATTAATAGTAATCAAAGATATATTAATGTAACACTAAATGACTTTTTAGGACTTTTATTAGTATTGAAGTATTTTTATATTGCTGGTTTACCAATTCTACTTAAGTAAAGGATCTAAATACTTATTCCGTTACTGTAAATAATGCTTCATGCATTTATGTCTTAACCAGTTGGGGTTGTTTCACCTGATAAGAAGAGGTCGGTCTCACACCAGTAACACTCGTGTTCATCACAGCTCACACAGTTTTCATCACACGGGACGCAGCTCATCTCCTCTTCCACGCCGTACGTCTTTGCTGGGCAGTTTTTGTAGCAGCCATCCTGAAAACTGATAACAAAAGCAGCAGTTTATACCTGCAGCTTACTCTATCTCTATCTGAAACACACACACACACACACACACATCTACTGTACTCTCACAGCAAAAAAAAAAGGGTCCCATTTTATTCTGGCATAGCAGTGAACCGAAAGGCAGAGCGAGTGCAGAGAGTCGAGATCACACATGGCGACAGTGAGGCACACAGCCTTACTTGTAAAAGCCTTCAGTGCAGGACAGGCAATGCCTGGGGTTATCTGTTGGAAGCAGACAAAAAAACTCAACTCTCCTTTTAAACAGAAACTACCAGGGAAAAACTCTCGAACACGGTCGGCAACACACTGGGAGGAGAGCTCGCTCTACTGAGGGCAGCGTTCATTTCGGCCACTGAGCCGTGACTTACACAGGACGCACTTCCTGCAGCCCTCCTCGCAGGCCATGCAGTCCTCGTAATCTGGATCCTCGACCTCCCCTGGGGAAAAAAAGCAAGAGAGTGTGGAAGAAAGAGAGAAACAATCAGAAGAAAATGGTGAGAGAGCAAAGGGTGGACAAGTGCAGGACGACACTTTTCAAGGACATCTTTGACATTAAATGCACAGTGACCTTGTTTACCTTCTCCACACTCCAGCTTTGCACACACTCCATCAGAGACGTAGTAGGAGGAGTTACACCTGAGGCAGTGAGTGGGACTCGTGCAGAGCCGGCAATGGTCCGAGCAGCGCTCACAGCTCCTCTCCTTGGTGTGGTAGAAGGCCTCAGGACAGGCGTCCAGACACTGGCCCTCATGCAGGTAACGCTCCACTCCAAACTTATCTGGAGGACAAACAGCAAACCATGCTGAGAAGAAGTGATGATGAACTTTGGCTGAACTTTGGCTTGTGCAACATATTAGTAACAACTTTAGTAACATCATCTAGACGGGTTACGTGTTCCTTTTCCTTCTTCTAAACATGAAAATTTAAACATATGGATTTGAGGTTCATTTAAAGGTCATGCTAACTCGTGCAAGCTACTATTGCTTGTGAAAGAGCTCCATCTTGTTGTTTGTTAACAGACCTGTGAAAAGTTTTCATTGTGCAACTTGCAGTAATAGGAGTAAATATGTAACTGCTTTGCCTGTACGTTTATTTCCTGCTTCTTACAATAGCAACAGATTTGCATGATCAGTAATCAATACCTATGTTTATCATTAATCTAATGCTAAAAATGTGTGTGATCTCTTAAACAAACCTGCTTCTGTCAAACTTCCATCGGTTTTTACTTAATATCTCATTTTTACTTCCCTCTCGTTCTTCCGCACACACTCACACACACACATAAACTGAGTAAACATACAAATCTGTTTAGTGCTCACCTGTGTCACAGCTGGTACAGTTGGCCGGCCCTGCATCCAGACAGGTGGCACAGGTGTGGTCACACAGGTGACACTGACCACCTGACTTAAACTTGCCCTTGGCACATTCCAGCACACAGCGGCCCTCATCCAGAGCCCTGCAGCCAACAAAACACACACAAAAAAAATTACACTTACTGAGTCGCAAACACACCACCAAAATCAATGGATATGAATTATTTCTATGCAAATGAGTTGAGCTCATTTGCATCCCAGCGTGTAACATATGGCAGAGTTACACAGATGAGTGTGTTGACACAGTGGGGGAGAGGAGAAGGAGGGGTGGGGATGGTTGGTTAAACAGAGAGGCAGGCTGGGATTTTTAGATACTGATGCTGCTTATTCAGAGCTCTGCACTGCCCACATGTACATACACACACGTTTTTACAGTATAATTTATATTTAATAACTACCCAGATCTATTTTTAACACTGTGAACATTCAGTTATTGTCATTTAATCTGCCACATTATATAGACAGACCATAGTTGCACATTTTATGACTTATTCACATTTAATTCAATGGATTAATTAGTCAATTATGCTTTTCAACTCATCTGTGGATTCAAAGTATGAAATCAATGAAAATAAATGTGCAAAAAATGCTAATTTATAAAGGTGATGTTCCCAAATGTCTTGTTTCAGCCATCCATAAGTGCAAAATCTTGAGATTTTTGCTTTACAGTAATACATAAAAAAGAAAAAGCAAAAAAAAAAGGTTTTTCCTGTTGAGAAGCTGGAACCGGAGACTGTTTGGCATTTGCATTCATTATCATGATAGTTGCCAATTATTTTTCTTTTAAGTGACTCATTAATTAAGTGACTAATACTTTCAGCTAAAAGTTATCTTATGTAAAATTAGAGAAGATCCAAGCTTTGATAACTTCATTTACATTGAATTAATTACCATTTAATCGGCTTTGATGGTAAAAATACCAACATTTCTGTGTGAAACATTGTTAAATTTTTTCGCTCTACACATTGAGGAGACACCTTTGCATCATTCAGAGAAACAGAGCGATGGATTCAATTCCCCTCTGACCCTGAATCTGAAAAGTCAAGAACCACTCACCGTGAAGAAACACAGCTGATGCAGTCTTCTTTTTGTGGCCCTGTACACTTCAGACACGTTGCATCACACACATGGCACTTTCCATTACTGTCCTGGTACTCTCCTGATGGACGTACAGCAAGAGAGTGACGCTGACTGAGAAATAAATAACCATCTGGGGCAAAGAGGTGTGCTTAATGCCAAGATGCCAAGCAGAGAAAGACACATGTACACCATATGTTTCTTTATTACTGCTGTTGCTATAAATATCACACTGTAAAAACATACATGAGTGGATTTAAAACATCTTCTGTGCTCTCATTAAACATCAATAGCTGCTGTGTGTAAATGTAATTAATTCAGCTAAAGGAAATAATTGTTTTTCTAAGACAAGTCAGGCCTGAATGTGTTAAGGTTGCATTATATTTATCTGGCAGTCGTGAGTCAACATGTTACACAGGAAGTAGATGGTTGACTGACCGTCTGTGCACTCGGTGTTAACAACACACACTCCCTCCTGCAGGCTGTGACCGCTGGAACAGCTGCTGCAGTTCCCCCGGCTCGGCCCCACACAGGTGAGACAGCTGGCGTCACACCTGAGGAGGAGAGCACGGAGACTGAACACGCGCAAACACACTTACTGACCACACAAAAATAATAACAAAAAACAACAACAACAACAACAACACGCAGAGGGAAAAAACTACATCCATACACAGGCACACAACAAGAAACACAAGCGTGAAAATGAACACAAACACACATTGAAGCCAACCACCAGAATAAGGCCTGCCATCAGCAGATAAACAAACCACCCACACCTGAACACACACCAGTGAGCTCACCTCCTACATATCCTGTGCCCATGAGCTATCTCTGGGTTTGGCTCTGTGGCGTAGAAGCCGGCACTGCAGGAGGGCACACACCTCCACTCCTCCATCAAGTAGCCTTCTGCACAACGGTTGCATGCTTCAACACCTGCACCTGAAGCCGCAGTCAGGCAGATAAAAAAACATGTTTTTAAATGCACAAAGCACACAAAGAAGCATTGCAAGCAACAAAAATAGACTCATGTCATGTATGTCATGAGGTTTTTACTCAGTTCTGGATCCTGACCCTTGACCTGTGCTCTCACCTGCACAGGTAGCGCAGGCCTTGTGACAGGGCTTGCATGTGCCTTCCTGCTTGTTGTGGTAGGATCCTGCTGCGCAACTCTGCTGGCACCGATTCCCCTGCAGACTGGAGAGGGCGGAGAGAGCATGTGGCACCATGACACACACACACACAACCAATCATGTGACACTCTCGAGATGACTCATTGCCTTCAGACCGCAGACTCAGTTTTCCAACCCACAGCACACCACCACAAGTACTTGGTGAACTGAGTCATGGTATTCCGGAAACTTCTAACTTCGAACAATATGGTGAATTTGACAGAGATGCTTTGTGCTCTCCTTCAGTGATACTGCAAAAAGAAAATGACGATCCAATTTTCTTTTGAGCTGTGTGTGTAAAGGGAAAGATGACACATTCTTTTGAATACAGAGTTACAAATATTGTGGCTTTTTCTAATTGTTATGATGCTGCAGAGGGTTTATGTGTGAGTTTATGTGGGTGTGTGTGCACAGGGAGAATCAGTATTCTCAACGGCCTGAGGAGAAGGAACAGTGTTTACCGAGCAGTTAATTCAAGCATCATCAGAGAGTTTGCTTCACCTTGTGTCTGGTTTGCATTCTGTGCAGATGCTGTAGGATGTGCACTTCAAGCAGTTCTCACTGCACTTTCTGCACATGTTTGCATCTGTGGGGGGAATCAAACAATACACATGCAACACACATCAGAGCGATTAATCAATCTCACTCACACACCCCTCAACTGCAGTTACATCAACTGACTATTCATTAGCAGGCTCATGTGCAGCTGTTTCCAAACTATGAATCATTAAAGCTTCGTTCATGGAAATTCGCTTTATCTTGTTAAGTATAACTGCAGAAAATGCAACAAAAAAAGTTGATGTCAGAGATCCGACCATGGTCGAGGTAGTAGTTATCCCCGCAGATGGCTGTGCAGGCATTGGTCCCCTCGGTCAGGTGATGACCAGGCTGACAGGAAGTGCACTGATCACTGCGGCTCCCGGTGCAGCTCTCACAGGAGGAGTAGCACCTCTTGCAACGCCGGCGGTCGCCCCAGAATCCCCTGGGACACTCTGACACGCACAACCTATTGGACGGACACGGACCAAAGCAAACAGAGGACGAGAGGTGTGACTCCATTTTCACCACCTCAAAGTGAAACCATGGTCATGGACACTTTTTTTTGCCTTCTCGCATGCAAGCAGGAGAAATTTGGCACATCATATAAGGATGTGGACAAAATAACAGCTGAATATTTTCATTAGCAATATGTGTGAGCCATATGCTCTGCAGCGACAGTGCACACACATACTGCTAAAATGCAGATCCACTGACAGCAGACTGTGCTGTGTAATCATGCTAACCTTGTGTTGTTCTTGAACTTGAGAGAAAAGTGTAAACACGTGACACACTGCTGCGGGCTCGGCCCCTCACAACCATCGTCACTGCATTCTGGGTCGCAGGGTCCTGGAAGGGCAAACGCTCAAAGTCACTGCACCATCATGCAACGACAGACAAGTTGTTCAGATCGGCTGATACAGTTCCATATTTTTGTACTTTAAAAACAACCTGAACTGACAGCCGCTGTGAATCTGTATTAGAGTGCATTTAGCTGCTGTGTGAGAGGTTTGAACTAGAAGAAGGGACAGCTTAATAGCAGCTGAGTACATGACTCACCACTGTGTGTTTCAGCGAGGTCACGATTCATCGGCATCTCAGCCGATCGTGCCCGCTCACGATGCACGGGATACGGCTGCTCGGCGGTGCCATAAATCACCAGGGACCACTCCTTTAGCGTCCCTTTGGCACAAAAGACAAAAAAAGGAAGACACGAATATGAGAGGTCTGCCCCGCGAGGCCCCCACTGTACTTTGGCTGCTGTTTCTAGTTAAACTTCAGTGTGTGTTTCATAATGCTGAGATGTCACCAAGAGGAGGAGCAGACCGAGTTCAGTGCCGTTTCTCTTCAGAGAGGGAGTATCCAGGATTTTCAAAGTCCACTCCCCTGCTGCCTGCTCCCCCCAGCAGTGAGTTGTCATGAATTCCCAGTTTTGGAATCCATCGGTGGAGTTGTCCAGAGGCCTAAACCACAACATTACATCATCGTGATGATACTACCTAAAATACTACCACTGCTGCTGATGCTGCAACTACATTCATTTCTACTACTGCCAATACAACAACTTACAACAGCCACATGGTTCAAATAAAGTTTAACAGTTCAACAATGTAAAAATACCCTGTGACTAGTTATGTGTAATTACTGCAGTCAGTGTTTTACTGAAGTAGCAGTGGTCACAATTATCAGCAAAACTGGAACTGAAGTGTCCTAAAATTAACAACAGCAAGCTGTAAACACAACATTGACATATTATCACCTTATTAAGCTCAAATGAAGAAGTAGTCGAGAAAAAGTTGTTTTTTTATTTACACATTTAACAGATGTGCAGAAACATTAATTTTCATCACAAATTGTGTTTCTGGTCACCTGATGAATTAAGTCAACTATTCACACTTTGTTTAACCCCTTTGTTTACTAGCTAGATGCTAGCAGTGTTTCTCTGCTTTCTGGTGCTAACCAGGCAGTGCACATTGAGTTTTTAAGAGCTTTTTCCCTGAAAGCAGCTGCCTGCTGTGACTTTTTACAGTTAACACACCCTTAAACCAAAACAAATGGGCTGAAAGACACTAAAGCACTCAACAGAGAGGATGGGAACTGCAGCATGTGATGAATATCTGTAGATTTGTAACTATGAGTAATTTCTCCCATTGCAAAAGTAAAATTAATTGATTGGAGCGGCTTTAATTAGAGAAGTTCAAGCAAGTGTAGATACTTAGTTTTTCACTGATGTGCAGTTATCAACAGTTTTGAGTCTCTTGTTGCCAATTTAGGGAGTATTTTTAGCATTTTTACAGTTTAACACAACAAATTCCCAGAAATCAATTTGCCAGAAACCTGCCCAGATACCAGTTTCTTGATCCCCTGCGATTTTCCACTAGTGTTTGCCAAAATCCACATTCTTCCCCCTAATGAGACAAGATGCCAAACTGAGGAATTTAGCTGTGATTTGCTCCAAATAACAACAACAATAAAAAAAAAAAAAAAAAGTGTGGCTCACAGAAACCATGTGCTGAAGCCACGGGGGGAAACATTGTAATATTTTAGTTTCCACAGTTTCCACATTCTGTCTGTGATTGAGCATCGCTCTTAGTTACCTGCTAGCTAGCAGCTGCGACACGGTGCCTGAAGGGGATGTGAGCGTAATGGAAAGGTCGCCGCGACGACTGTGAGTGATGGTAACGCGGGCGACGACATGCTCCACATAAACAACGTGCTGCAGGGGCTCGCTCGAGCAACCGGCGCTGTCGTACACAGACGTCAGCACCGAGCCTGGATGAATAGTTCTGTCATGAGACGGAGAGAGGCGAAGAATAAAAGAGACACAGTGAGCGGCAGAGATGAGAGAGGAGGCGGAAAAACAAGGAGCATGAGAAGAGAGTTACAAGAAACGGAGCAATAAAGGAAATGACACCTATTAAAGTGTGTGAGACTCAGTGTGAGAGAAATCCATGTGAGAGCCGAGACAGGAATAGATGAGTGTGATAAAAGGGGAGGAATCAAGGGAAGCCCTGACTCAAAGCGGAGATCTCTCTCAGTGTGTTTGGTGTGATACCTGCTCAGCTGGATGGGAGCCTCCTCCACACACTCGTGCTGTGAGGGAACTTGTTTCCAACGCTCAGCCTCCTTCACCACGCTCTCAGCATCCAGCAGGCCAAAGCCATACAGGTGGCTCACTGACACACACACACACACAAACACACATATATATATATCTCACATTAGGCAGGGCATGAAAAGGCGCTGTAGCTTACAAAAGACATCACATACTCCTGGGACTTTGTAGGCGTTTGTTACTGTCTGCTCTCATTAGTCTGTATGCTGGCTGTTTGATATATTCTCTGAAAAAAGAACTGAGAGAACATTCACCCAAAAAACATGCTCATCAAGCTTAACTTGTCTCTGTAAATCTTCTTTTAAATGTTTTTTGAAGGCCTGCATCCAAACGATACCATGCAATTATTCATTTCCTCTGAACTAATTACAAATACTGAAATTAAAAAAAAAAAAAAAAAGAAAAGATGGTTTGTAATTTAGCAGGAGTCCAGTGGGAATACCTTTATATCCGGCTCCATTAACGTGCCAGTCAGGAGCAATGAGATGATGAGGTTTTGATGTGCGGACAATAATGTGCTGCACATCCCTCCAGGTTAGCAAGGGGCTGGAAAAAGGTCAAACAGAGAACAGCATCATACTCTAATCAGCCCATCATACCAGTTAACGGTGGATTTTGTGTGTATGTGTGTGTGTGTGTGTGTAGGAGAGCTGCTTACTTGGCTTCCAAAGCAAGAGTGATGACACCTGCAGCCATGGAGGAAGACATGGAGGTCTCAGATTTAGCCCGGCTGCAGCTCTGCTGTGGACCCAACGTCACCTGTAGAGGAACCAGATCCTTTTACCTTTTTAATATTTAACAGCACTCACCTGCTGTTACACAGAACTGTGCTTTTCTGTACTCTGTGGCCTTAATGCAGCAGGCCACATGAGACACTATGCATTAGTCTACTAAGATTTTAATGCGTATGGGTCCATCGTGGCAGATCAGTGTCTGCCTATTTTATTCATTAACAGTTTCTCTTTTTTTCAGAGGATGCTTTATATCATCTATATATGTTGATATAAAAAAATATGTATTAAATGTATTAAATCCATTTCACCCTGTCCTGTTTATCTTACTGCACAAGCACCTGCAAAATAGCAGAATTAGCATATTTATTGCGCCACAGATTATTGTGCTAGCACTAAATTGAAACTTGCTGCAAGTAGAGGTCTCTAAATCAAAATAATAAAAACAAAAGATGTAGTTTGATGACGTCATGAAGCAGAGTGGGATCATGGGATTTGTTTAGTTCATAGATGAAGATCAGATATTGCGAACAAAAATCCAACAGACTGACTAAAACAAAAGCGAAATAATGTATCAAGGTTTTGTACACGTTTAATCAGGTTTGCTGACTTCCTTCCTCACTCTCTGACTGTTGTTACCCCGGAAGTTAGCGACAGGTGACAAAATGAAACATAGTTACCTTTAATAAAATTACAAATTTCTCAGTTTGAACATTTTTAGAAAAATCTGGTATAACACCACAATTCAACGAAATACATAACCAATGCTAATTAATTTTATACATTTTAATGTGGAAAAGTTCCGTACTGTAGGTTTCACTTAAACTAATAGTTTGTTTTTTAAAAATAACATTTGTTACAAACTTGATTTAGTCTTAGAAACAATTGAGATCAGTCAAGAAGACAAAAACAGCTAATTTATTAAGCTAAACTCATCAGACCACTCTGCCACTTTGCTTGAGGAAAGTCTTGCACCATTAATTCCAGCAAAAAACAAGTAACTGCACATGTTCTGCTATTGCCTGGATATTTGTGTTTTGATTCTGACTGCTCATGTATTGTTTTTACTTCTTTTTTATCCAGAAACTTCTTTTCTTTAAGTTTCTCACTCGTCTGTTTTTATTCTGTCCTTGTTCAGCTGCAGCGCTGCTCTCACTCTGTCAAGCATCGACAAAGAATTATCTTAACAGACAAAACATAAATGAAGCTAACAGGTTTTTGGAAGTGCAGTGAGAGGTGGTTGAGCATTGGCAGGTAAACGTGATTGTGATGTGGGCACATTGTCAGGTGCGCTAACAAAGAGATTTTGCAGAGAGAAAAAGTGGAAAACCTCTCGATGAGCCCGAGGCCAACGGAGCAGCTCTCAGTGTTCATCCAATTTAGTCTGAAAAGCTGCCCAGCCATGTTTATTCCAAACTACGGCAAATTACATGACGGGAGAGACGTTTCCCCCAGGTTCTGCCCTCTGACTTCATATCACACTTTTATTTAAATGCAGAACACTGAAAATCACAACTAGACTTTTTTTTTTTACCTGACGAAGACACGATTTAGATTAAAACTTCCACTTGGCGAAGCATGTGGTGTTGATGTACGCGTTGGTTTTCCTTGGATACTCTTTGCCAAAAGCCACATAATTGCATACTGTGTAATTGTAATACTTCCCTTCTCTTTGCAATGCAAAACACAAAACTTACTGCCAAACAATCAAGCAAAGAGTAGAAGTAATTAGATATTCCATAGGGGGATATTTCTCATGACTTTAAGCAGCTTGTCATTTGGCCGTGTTGTCTCCGCTACTGTCGGTCTCCTGAGTCTGACTTTGGCTTTCAGGATGTTTACAAAGTTCCTGCTTCATAATACACAAGCTGCAACTGTTGACGTGCCTCACACAGCTCCTCCAATGGCTTTTTGTGTAAATGAACAATATGCTCCAAAAATATTCTGCACCTGCTGCAGTGAAAGGGAAAAATGTGTCTTTCTGCATGAAGTTATAGAAAAAAAACCCCTCAAACTTTAGAGCCTGAATGAGTTCATTTCACTTCTTCCTGCGTCTTGTGACTTTAAAAGTTATCGCTCTACCAGAAAGAGAGTTCACACAGGGGGGGATGTCTGGGGCGTATTTTCTTGATTGACAGGTGTCTCAGGCCATCACACTCAACTGCAGGAGTTGTCGCTTGCATGCCCCCCCCCCAAGCCTCCTCCCCATTTCCCAAAAGTGTATTTTTTGACTTGAAGCAGCTGGCGAGACGGCGGTGATGGTTAAACCCAACCGCAAATCATCTCTCAACATCTAAACCCAATTTACAAATGTAATAATCAAAACTTATGCTTAAAATTATTTTCAAATTTGTTTTTAATATGATTTTATCATCAGGAGAGAGAAATTAAATCTTAGCACACAT
>JAPZDZ010000011.1:16308987-16320669 GCA_029783805.1 Acanthurus tennentii
TCTATCTATCTATCTATCTATCTATCTATCTATCTATCTATCTATCTGTCTGTCTGTCTGTCTGTCTGTCTGTCTGTAATTGTTTAGTGAGGATTAACGGATGAATAAATGCTAACGTTAGCCACAGATTACCTGATGGCCTCTCACACCACGCTCAGCCCCCCGGGTGGAGAGCCCCCCGTTAGCCGTGGGTTCACAGCTTCATTAGCTTGCAGCTTCCAGTCACTTTACATTTGCAGCTACAAATGTGGGGTAGCTCCTCTTTTGGCCCAGGGCTTTCACACTGCATTTAAATCCAGGCGAACCCAAAGCTAACCCAAACTCTGGATTTAACCCTGGGCGATGCAACATTTCACACCCCTGCTAATGCTACCTTTGAACACCACCTTGGACATTTTGGTGCAAAAGAACAGCACTATGATCCTGAGTCATCCCGCTGAAGATGTGGAGCTCTTAAATTTAATATCTTGGATGCATTTTTTTTTTACCACCCTGCTACCCTTCACTGGTTATCCCTGATTTTTTCCATATTAGCACAAGAAACACGTTTACCTTCATTATGTGTGAATCGGGTAAAAAACAGTTTTCACATTAATTCAGTGAAGACGGCACTATCTTGTAAACCTAAATTGTGTGCAGTGAAGCTCTGAGGACATTAATTTTGGACTCTTATTTTAAATTTCAATCTTTAATCTCTAAACTTTAATCCGTTATTCCTAGAAAACAACATTGCATTAAAACAGCTGCACTGGTCTGGCTGCGTTTTCTTTCAGATTCTGGTGAGATGTTAAAATAAGATCCAGGAAGGCTGGTTTGAGCAGTAGATCTCATATAATGTGATGAGACAGGGTTTTATAACTGTGGAAAGTTATCACAGCAGCAGTCATTTTTATCTTTGTCGGCGATAGCGAGGTAAACAGTTGAAATATGACTCTTCATTACAGAGTACTGGGGACGCGAGCTTGCAGTGCCTCGCCAGATGAAGCTGTTTTGTGTTGTGACAAAAGTGAGTCAGGGTCACACTTTTTTTGCCAGAAAACACCACATTTCTGTGCTGTAACCTTCTGTCAGAACCCCTGCTGAGGCATTGAAGTGAAATGAATACTGTGTTTTTTATTTCTTGCAGTCTTGTTGTCTATCTAAACACAGCCTGTCTAAAGGTTTAGTAGGCATTCAGACCAAGGTTATTAAAAAACCGAAATATAAAACTAAAACTAGGTATGAGAAATGGTTTTATTTAACTGAAGAAAAACTGACTGAAACAAATTGTGGAGCCCTCACAGACTTACAAAACTAATAAAAAATGTAATTAAAATGTACAGGAGAAGTCTTTAGCTTCAATCTTTGTCAATTTGTCAGTGCAACAAGAACAAGTGGTGCCCTGTGGGCTTTAGGTCAGCTCATGGCTAATTAAATACAGCTGTGAAAGGGGACCTAACGTCAACAGTTGGATGTGATAATCTTATATTAATAAGGTAGCATGCTATTATGTGATATATTTATATTACAACCTGACAAAGGGGTGATTGAGCTCAAAACATAGTTGATTAAAACAGATTTGTGGTTCGGAGTCGGTGTGCAGGCATTTCCTGTCTGTATTGTCACGTAAAATGTCAAACCAAAATAAAATAAAACCTCACCCATCTCTCTCGGCTTCCTTCTTTTCAAGGTCTTGAATGACATCCAGCAGGACCTTAATGGTGTTCTGGCTGGTCTCCAGGACCCCCTCCAGGCTGTGGAGTTGGTTCTGCAGGCTACGAATGTCATGCAGGGGTCCGTTGGGACTCAGGAGCTTCTCTGTCACCCTTGATGGGTCCAGTTTACACCTGGCCCCGGACACCAGCCCTCCCAGAATTTCCTGGACCTGTCTTAGTGTGTCAGCCTGGGTGGCAGTCAGGGGCCCAGCTGTAGGACGCTCACCAGAGGCAGAGCAGCCTCTGGCTCCAGAGCAACCCTGCTGGTTTGGAGGAAGTGGGTGTTGGCTGTTGGGGGTGTTGGGTCTGGTATTGGCTCCTGAGCAGAGCATTTTGTGTAGTGCCCCAAGCTGAGCCTGGGCTGAGCTGAGACAGCTGGGCTTAAAACAGGCCTTGGCAGGCGAGGAGGAGGAGGAGGACTGCTTCTCTCCCTTCATCACAGCAACTGGCGGAGTTTGAGCTCTGTGCTTCAGAGAGCTGGCTCTCTCACAGAGCTTTGGTGAGTCTGTACATTTTATATCTTCCTTCTTTTCCTCCCTGTCAGTATCTTTTTTGTTGGCCTTGCTGTCTGCCCTGAGCATGGGTGTTCGGATCGCAGGACCTGGTGGATCGCTTCCCTTTTTGCGTGGTGTGTAAGGTGGAGGTGGCGGAGGTGGAGGTGGAAGTCGAATGCCCCTCTTATCCTGAGCATTGTAGGTGGCCTGAGAGGGGGGAGTGTATGGTGGCGCAGCACGAAACGTGGAAGAGTAGAGAGGAACAGCTTTAGTTGGTGTTGCACACAGCTGTGCATTTGGAAGAGTGGACACGTATGTTTTCACAAGTGGAGGCGGAGAAGTGCAAGATCTTAGTTTGGGAACTGGGGAGGAGTAGGGAGTTATGCCTGTATTAGCAGCAGAGGTATTTTGCAGAGCTTGATATGGGATGTTGCAATGAGATACAGTTTGTATGAGAGTGGCATAAGAAGGTGAAGTAGCATTTGGCTGAGGGGCATTGGGACCGATGGGATGCGTGGTGGAGTAATATGATATGGAAGTACAAGAGAGAGCTGTTTGAGTCACAAATGCACAGGGTTTTGTAATTGTGGGAGGTGGAGCACTTGATGCATTGTGTGGTGTTTGATGTGTTACATTTGGGGCCACGGTGGGATGTCTGGTGGCGTCAAAGGGGATTGCGTTGGGGATCACAGTCGGGGTTGGGGTGGAGCAGGTTAGGGGGGCTGATGATACTGTGTTGGAGATAGGAGAGATGCAGTTTTGTTGTGTTGGGCAAGGTGGTGCAGTCGAGGAAGGGCTGGGGTGGACCAGAGCTGTGCTGGGGGTCGTCGGTGGCGATACAACAGTGTAGTAGGGAATAGGGTGTTGGATGGTATTAGATGCCAAAGTAGAGCAAGGAATGGAAAGTGCTATGAGTGGAGGTGGGGTGGTGCAAGCGGACTTGACCGGAGAGGAGCAAGGTGGCTTTGCGCAGTGTTCAGGTGTCTGTGTTGGTGCATTTGTGGGTGGAGGAGAGGTACAGTAAGGCACAGTAGTTATTTGGGTGTCAGGAAGGTCTTGTGTTGCAGTCGGAGATTCAGGACTCTCAGACTGAATGTGCAATGAGCTGGATGATACTTTTAGAGGTGATGATGCCATCAGAGGTGGGGAAGGACATGGGCTGCAGGTTTGTGTCTGAGTAGTGCAAGGTGGATGATTCGGAGGAGAGTGACAGGGTGAGTCTGTTTGAATTTGAGTGGTGCACTGTTCAGCATTTGCAGGTAGGACAGGATGAGGAGTGGGGATTTGACTTTGAGTTGTGCATTTGTCACTCAAAGGTGATGACTGACTCTCTGTTTGACTTTGGGCGGTGCAATACTTTGAATTTACAGATGTGGAAGGGCTCTCGGTTTGAACTTGAGTGGTGCAGAGTTTGGTGTTTAAAGGTTGCGGGGATGGACTGGGACTCTCAGTCTGAGTGAGGGTGGTGCAATAGTGCACTTCCTTCCCAGGATCACTCGTTGTCCTATTCAGCCGCTTCCTCCGCCTGACCACCGAGGGAGTGCTGCTTCCCTGACGCCTCAGACCATCTCGAGAAGGTACAGAGGAACAGTGACATGGCTCAGTGCTGTTAAGAACTGCAGGGGGACAACTGTGCCTTGAGTTTTTCACAACACTAACAGATGATTTAATGTCTGTCCTGGAGGCTTTCGACCTCCTTTCTACCACAGTTCGATCCCCAGGCACAGCAGGACCGTTCTGGTCCTTGGACCCAGGCAACAACACATGGTTGTGCGTATGGTACTCATCTTGAGAGTCATGTTCGTCATCCCCGTCCATGCCCACTGTGTCCCCAAGGCTGTGGCTACGTGTGTGTGTGGAAGAGAGAGACTGTGGCTTTTTCAGGCATGGGGAGGTCTGGATGGCTGTGCTGGTGCTCGTGCTGGGCCTACGTGTCATTGGCAAGGTCAGGGAGTTCGTCTGTGGTGGTGCCCAGCATCGACGTGTAGGACCAGGCGTCAGTGGATGAGGAGGTGCCCTGGCTAAGAAAGCAGCCACCACCTCTATAGTGCTTGCCATGTCCCCACGCACAGCCCCCACCACAGAGGTTTGGCCGGGGAGATCCCCCGTCCTCGGGCCATCCCTGTCCATCCATGGCTGGGGGGACCTACTGCTGTGTTTGCGAAGAGGATGTGGGCTGTCACAATCTGTGGCAGACCTCTGATGGCTATTGTTATCTCCTGTTCCACTGTTGCCACTGCTACTGCTGCCGTCCTCCAGGTCTTTAAAGCGGACTTGGTGGGTGCGGTTGCGGCGCCGCTTGAGGCGACTCTCAATATCTGGGGAGTCTCGATTGAGCAGCACAGAGCGCACAGTCATTGTCCCGGGCAACTTGTCCGCCAAGGTGCTCTTGCCGTTGGTTTGGCCCGTGAGCACGTGGTTGGGCTCTTTGCTCACCATTTCTCTTGACTCTCTTTCTCCCCCAACATCCAAAGGCTCTGCAGGCAGTTTGATGTTGTGAAGGCTTGGTCGTGTTAGTGCGTCAACAAGGAAAGCGATTTCCCCTTAACTCTATACTCATTTTAACAGTGAGAGATCTGTACAATTGATTGACTGAATTCCAGTTCCATCACAGAGCAGATTATAGACGTTATAGGACCGTGTGCAGCTGCTCAGGGTATCTGAAATCTATACACCAAGGACCTCCTTTGCATCAAAGATTGTCCTCTAGAAAGGATGGATTTACATAGTCACAGTTCCAGGTAGCAGAGCGAGTAGAAATTACTTATAGATCACTGATAAATGCTGACCCAAAAAACCTTTTGGGTCTCCACTCTTACCTTCGTAAAAAAATAAATATATGCAGCATCAGATATTCTTCAAAATGAGCATGTGAGAAGTGTCCATACAGCTTCATGTCCTCTGAAGTTGTGCACTTTTGCTCCTTATTCCCATTTCTCTTTAACTTTGCAGGGAGATGAACTCTTGATGAGGCCAGAGAGGTCGCCGACAAATAAGCAGAGAGGACAGGAGTTCAGCCTATCCATCCTCTCTGTGTCCATCACATCGGCTCATCTACTTGGCAGCGCCTCCTTTCCCACCTGCCTCGTCCCCCGGGTCCTCAGGAGATTGGATGGCCAAAGTTTGCAATGGACCTTCGTACTTCCCCATAGTGTCCTATCTGTTTCAGTGCTTTTTGTTCTCTTTCATTTCCTTTTTCCTTTTGATTTTATTACTCTGTCTCTCTCTGTTTCTCCTCTCAGCTTTCCTCTCTGTGACTCATTCTTTCATGGTTGAAGACAGTGTGAGCTCCTAGAGAGAGCAGAAAGACAAAAGAGAACAGGAAGACGAGTAAGAGACTGTAATTGTTTCCATATTAATGCATTTTCATTGAAACACAATGTGCTTGTTCCTTAGGATAATGAGGAAGGGATAAGATAGGCAGCTATTATAAAAATGCATGAGAGCAGGGGTCAGCACATCCTGGAGAAGGAGGACAGTGATTAAGAAAAAGTAATAAAAAGGATGTAGGTGGCGTAAGATAAACAGAATATAGAAACCACTCTATATCATCCACAACAGAAGAATATCCACTAAAACATGTAAAAGATATTGTAATTAAAGCCTATTCACAGTGACCGGAGGGGTCATTTATGGTTTATCTGTGTTTGATATTCCTCTCTGTGATTCCCTCTTTTCCATATCTAATGCCTGTCTTTTGCATCATTGTTAGAGTACTGTTGTAGCAGTGGTGGCATCCAGTATTATTCCTGCTCATGGCTGCGCAGCGTGACTGTTATCGTATTCCTCATGTGCGTGTGTCTTACAGATTTTGCTTTTCCTCCATGTTTAACAGTCTGTGGCCCTGTTATCAGTCCTTGATGATCTGCCATGCTGACATCCTTTCTGATTCATCTGGTCACTGTGTGACAGTCTGTCTTCCTTGCTGTATTTAGTAGTATGTTCTCGTCAGACTGATTCTGCGGTCTGTTTCTGACGATCTATGGCCTTGATACGTATATATATCACTTCCATTTCCTGTCTGAGCCGCTGGCAGTCAGGCGTGATGCCGCCGTTTGCTTTACACAATCTATGGATCTGCGCCTTGTTATCTCTTTGTGATTGCCTCTGACACTGACAGGCCCGAGCTAATTCCTTGTGCGAGTGGCCGCTACTCCGCTCCCCTCTTTTTTCCGTGGGAGGGAGGGGTAATTAGTGACTCCTTCACAGCTCCCAGGTTATTTAGGGAGAGAGATACCCGAGGGGCTGCCACTTTTGTGTACGTCCTCTGTTTTCCTCTCTTTCTTTCACAGCTCCGAAGAGGAGGATCTTTGTTACAACTGCGCCCCCGCCGTCAACCCCCTTTAAAAACACGGTTATTAGGATAAATTGTGATTAAAGTCACAGCAGACATGAGCCTTGAGGGAAATATCAACCATACACACTTGGATATATTAGTGGATTTGGAAACAAACTACGGGATTCCTGCTCATTTCACTTTCCCATCCCTGCAGTGTGTACAGATGAGCTGCTTAACTGCCCTGGGTAATAGTACACCGAGGAGTAGTGAGTCCTGCACTACAGAGGCTGAAAAATGAAAGCAAAGGTGTATCAATAGCATATTATAGGCACGCTTTGATCCACGCTGTCCATTTGACCTTGATGATCCTCTTTCTTCTTTCTCTCTGGATTTCCACTCCTACTATTTTTTCATTAATATCCTATTTCACTCCAGTCATCGGTCCTGCTACCCCATCTCTTCTAAAAAGCACTTTACTTTCAACATTCACTGTGACAGATTTTCCTCTGAGCTTCATCCATGCGTCACAGGACCATTACCCTTACTCATTCTATGGGGTGTCATCCTGATCCTTCCTACTTTCTGTCATTCTTCCATCTGGCCCTTCTCCTTTTTTTCCTTTTTTTTTTTTTTTTGCTTTTCACCCCTGGCCCTCGCATCTCTCACTTGCTCCCACTGCCTTTTTTTTTTTTTTTTCTGCCACACATCCACATGCCACAGCTCCTTACTCCCGGTTTTACAAACTACCCTCGGATCAAAATTTACGCTGACAGTTTAATGAATCTAGACCCTCTTAATGCTGCATGGGCTCGCTCCCGTGGCTGAGGCCAGCTCTTTCCCACATGTGACATTTTCATGTTGAGCTTTATTGGCAGACAAGAGATAAATCACCATGCAGGAGGGGGAAGGTGTGCAACAGCATAATGCCAGCAAGGGTCATAACTCTTGGTGGTTATTATTTAAGATTTACTACGGTCTCATTGCTAGATGCCTACCTCTCTGAGAAGGCTTTACCATGAGTATAGGCCTCTATCCTCCTTCCTGAGTGTGTGTGTGTGTGTGTTTTTTATAGCTGCGTATGCGTGTGTGTGTGTGTGTGATGGTAATGCTAAGGTCACATCTGATCTCCCTGTGCTAAGCCGTGCTGACTCCAAGAAACATATCTGATGCATTCAAAATACAAAAAAGCCAGGACTTCGCTTGCGCAGATCTAATAATATTCCGAGCCTGAGTCTTTCAGGGATGTTGAGGATTGCATCCATGCCAATAACACACCTTTGGGTCTTACTGTGCCGAGGAGGTGGAAGGTGCTTTGGATTGAATTGTTATGTAAAGGCATGTCAGATCGTATTGTCTAGGCACGCTTAAATTTGTCAGACAGGACTGAGATGAAGAGGAGGCAAAGAGAGGAAGGAGGAAGGAGGGAAGGTAGACGTGCACGGTTATATTTAGAGATGCTATGAGACACATAGCAAACAGAGAGGAGTAGGAATCTGAATAAGTAGGAGGGAGAAGAGGCGGAGGGAGGGAGACAGGCGGAGGTAGGGGGACAGGGAGCAAAGCAGGAGGGAACAACCCCTGGCAGCAGAGGAAATGTCATGGTTAGGGTTCAGTGAAGTGGTAAATCAGGAGCATCAGCGTGTCAGGGCATTTAAGGGGGAACTGGAGAGGAACTAAAAAAAGGCTATATGATCAGTTATTGGCCCCTGTGAACAAAGGGAAGGGTAAGAGTTATACCTGCGCTCTGTCAAAGGGATTTACGACACAGTCAGTTCACAGAACAGATGCAAAGTGCAGGAAGAGTCGTTGTGGCGTTTGTGTTTTTGTCCAAAGTGATCTCCACAAATTCAGGAAACAACTCCTTCAGAGTTGCCTGTGGTTGAATAATTTGTTAGGTAAGCGTTGCGTGCAGCGCAGCAATGTCTCAAACAGGAGGATGTTTGGTTTTATTTGATACAATAAAAAGCAGCAGGCACGTTTAAAAATTGCAGACGTAAGCCAATAAAGGGATTTTGTTGGAACAAAAATTTGTATGTAAACAGATCCACATGCACACACAAGCGATGCTAAAGCAGGACTCAGACTAGCTGCCACAAACTGAGATTAGTAAAGGAGCTAAGTGAAGTGCAGCACCTACAGTAAGCAAAGGAATTCTTCACTGTTCTGGGATCTGCTCTACAGAATTAAAAAAAAAGTCGTTCAGTGCTGATACCCAGAGGTGGAAACAGTGTTACCGAGTTAGCCGCCTCTGACTGATGAAATCTTAAGCCCAATCATGCTTAACGGCAAATTAAATTACACAAACACAAATTAAATTAAGATTCTTAATTCATTATATATCTGAGGCAACACGGCGAACACGAGCATTGTTATTCCTGTCAGATACTTGTGTAGTGGCAGCGAGATGTAAACGATGGTGTGTTTGTTTATGAGTGTGTGCTGGCATCCAGTTTGGGCAGTTACAGTCGGACAGCACGAGCACAGCAAGCCATATTTTACCAGGCATTAGCTGCAGCTACAAGCATTAAATAATCAGCATGTACAGTGCCATGGCGGAGCTCTAAAGCAAACAGTGGACGTGCCATGAGGTGCACTCGGCCAAAAGATGCAGGCTGTGTCACAAAACACTTTGCACATAAATAATTACATCCCCTTTTTTTTTTTCCTATTTTGTAGCAAACAGCTTAATTCATACAAGTGTAGATTCTTTTGAGTTCCTACATGATTACACACCTGCATGTGTTTTAGTTCTTTGTCTGTTTTTTGGAGCTCTTGCAATCAACACTAAAAAAACCAGACAGAGTTAGCGACTGGCTGGTGAAGCGTTCAGCTGATGGAGAGCCAGAGATTTCCCTCAGGAGTCGACGGAGACCAAAGCGGAGCAACAAGGCAGAGAAAACTGGACCTAAATTCATCAGCTGGCTGGAAACACAACTCTTAATGAGTTATAATGTTGCATCTGCTGGTTGTTTAAATGAGCTTCTGTTTTTTTAATCCATTTTGCCCTCCAAACTTTTACATGACATTGTCAGAGTTGTGTGATTCCACTGCCCCCAAGTGGCCAAAAAAAACCCCTTTATTGCCGGTTTAATCAGTCAGTTTGATGCATCTATGTTTTAGGGTTTTTTTTTTAACCTGACATTTCTGCCATTACTCATACACGACTTTAAGCATCTCTTTGAATGACTGACAAATTTAGAGAAACTGGCAATACAGAGGAAGTGGTGAAAACTGAGAATTACCTGTCAAAATTGGTGCATTTCATGTTAAACAGCTTTCTGAAATCTTATAAATGTAGTGAGACAAATTGTTATAATTCACAATTTGTCCTAAAAGCCCCTTTTCATGTAGCAACACATGATGCAAATTTTTCAAGGTTAAACACCCCTCGCACTGTCACAAACACACACACAAACACACACGAACGTTAGTCTGCAAAGTCACTGGCCAGCTTGTTAGCAAAGAGGGCAGAACGGCCACCCTCCCTGCTCCAGTTTCCTTGAAGGATGCTCGGATTACTTCTAACTTTTAAGAGTGTGAGTGCCAGAAATGATTTGTTCCATCCGTCCTCTTTTGACCAAAATCCTCTGCCTAATATGAAATCCCTATATGCAGGCCAATGGATTGAGATAAGCATACTTAGCCAACTGTGAGCGAATTTGAGGATGTTTGACTATCTGGGAAAAAAAAAGAAGCCAAAGTAAACACTGTCTTCTCTCTTGCCTACATTTTGCAGCTTAATTGTCTTGTTTCTCTGGCTGGTTAGTTCTCTTATATACTCCGGCTTTTGTGTCTCTTTTCTCCACTCTACCACTGGATTCAGAGGGGTTAAATGTTCCAAAGGTCTCTGTGCGAAATATCAGCGGCAAAGCAGAACAGGTGGCTGCGCTGACATGTCAACTGCACAGCAGCGTGAAGCGTGTAGGTACATACAGCGCCGTCCACTCCCTGGGGGGTTACTCTCTGCTGGGCCGTCCCTGTCCAAACTAATGTCCCCAGAGTACATCATAGTGTGTTACCTATAGAGCCAAGCCACTGTCAGTCCAGTGAAAACACCTGGCCAGCTGATAGACAGATTCTTAGAGCGTCAAAAGAGAGCAAAAGACAGTAAAAGTATAAGACAGGAGTGCATTAACTTCTGTTGAGTGAGGAGGGAAATGTAAGTGGAGGAGACAAAAGACGGATTTATAAGCAATGTGAAAAGAGGATTAAGTTGCAGATAAAAAAAAAAAGAGGAAGCTGGGAGATAGAGAAAGCTGACCCCTTAAAAGACATGTTGATGAGATAAGATAAAAGGGAAGTACAGTGTAGTGTGGAGCGAAGGGAGTTGAAAGAACAAGAGAAAAGAGTTGTGCCACGACAGGCGGGATTAACAGCACAGCATTTTCTTCACACAGCAAGTGTGTGTGCGTGAGTGCAAAAGTGCACCTGTGCGTGGCGAGTTCATGCATGTGTGTTTGATGCCTTGCATGCATGAATGAGTGTGTGCATATGCAATTACATTTATATCATGCATATCAATGACAAGATCACATGAGATAAGTTGCCTGACAAACATCGAGCATCTTACCGACTGCAAAAAGCTGCTGCTTCTTCGTGTTAAAGCATATTTGCATTGTTGAAAAATGCGTAACTTGACAGTTTCCTGCGTAACTTGAAAATTAAATGCTCCAGGCAGAACAGCATGCATTGGACCTTGCTTATTCACACACATACACACACACACGGATCCATACAAATGGAATTCCCTCACTCAGAGCCTCCTCCCCTTCTTCAAACTTTCTATGTACCCCCCCTCAAAAGCACACACACACACACACACACACAGAGTCCAGTTCTTGACAAATATGCAATGAAAGCACGCTGCTGGAATCTGCAAAGCTACATCACTGACAGACCAATCTAAGCTCTTCACTCTTTAAAGCTTCTCATAAAGCTGCACAATCTCGGAAAATAACTCCCACACCTGCAGTAAAGCAAATCCCAGTATCCAAACACACACACACACACACACACACAATCCCATTTCACTTGGTTTCACACACACACACACACTCATAGGCACATCGGCACTACGAGCACATGAACACACCCCCATTGTCAAAATAAATATGTGCACACGCACACACACACAAATTCACACACACACACACGCTTGCCAAACACATTAAACACATAAACAAAAAATGTATGCATGCACGTGTGTACACACATG
>JAPZDZ010000011.1:16390897-16412060 GCA_029783805.1 Acanthurus tennentii
GCGCACTGCACTGTGAGTGGGAGGAAACGTGGGTTAATAGGAGCCCAGTGGCTATTTTTTTCCACAAAGCCCTTGCAGGTTAATCTGACCATGACGTACATAAACTGTATGTTCAGTGCTATAGCAGTACCACAAATTGAACATGAAAATATCCTCTGTCAATGTTCCTGTATAATACTGTTCCCTTGTTGTACATTATTGGATTACACAGCCCTCCAGATTTGTTCCTGGTCAGGGATAAGTTCTAACTATTTTAACTATTTATTATACTGCAGGACAATGACAAATGCATAAAATTTATTTTAAATGCATAAAATACTCAAGTCTTGTAACTACATGTACTCAAGAGTTGTAGTTTAGCACTGTATTTGAGTAAAATGTATTTAGTTTAGTACACACACCCTGTATGAGTGTGAACTGGGACACAACTAACAGGGATAAACCACCGCTGTGCCTCTTTTCACCTGCTGTCTGTGATTGTCCTGCAGTGTCCTCACATACTGCAGTATTAACAATTGACCTACAGGGGCGCTCGACCATAAATGAAAAGCCGGAAGTGGCGCAAGTAGCTTTGTGAAAGACGGACGGCCGATGGAGACATTTTAAAATAAACACAGAGCTAACAGCTAACGGCTAACAGGGCTCGCGAAGGTGCGAGCACACTGCGCCAAAACATATTCAAATTCTTCCAAGTTGTAAAGAAGTAAAGTAACGTTACACGTATCAGTGCATTGTTTTTGCATCGTAAAACAGAGAGGCTGCAAATTACCGAAGATGTCGAAAGGTCTGACACTGGAAAAAGAGCAATATAACTAACGCCGCGGTAAGTTACAACTAGCACAGCCGATTTGAAAATGCAATGTTGGCTATCACTTTAACTGAGAGAACGTTAGCTGTTAGCTTCTGACATTATCCCGCTGGTTACGCCTTTGGTTGGCTAGATACTGTTTCCATTTTTAGGATCGTGCGAGGCAGCTGTCCTGCAACTTGAACATTGTCCCATGATTTGCATGTTCTCGCCAAATTAGAGTGAGGGGTTATGAGTTAGCACGAAGTTAGCTTCACTACGCAGCTAAAAGTAATGTCTGGACTCGAGTCTGTGTTAGCTTCTGCTAGCCACAGACAAGACTAACTGAAGTCCTAAATTCAACGACAGATTAAGGTCTCTTAGTACATGCAGTTCAGTGTGGATGAGGATATAGAGCAGACTTGAAATTATGCTAAGGCTGCGTGAAATGTAACCGTTCATGGGAATTTCTGGTCAAATTGTTGCATCACATTCAATGAGGTTGAGTGTTGTTCGAGATACTGATCAGCAAGTAGTTGTGTTGCGTTTTAACCCAGTACAAAATGCAAATGCAGAAAATGAGTTCAGTGTTTTTCGAGTTTGCAGAGAAGTACAAATTGATTAAATATTCTACAACTATTGTCCCGTATTATTAAATTGGAGATACAAGTCCTCTATTTTTTATATTGCCCATAACTATTGCAAAACGAGAAGGTGAAGTGATAATTAACACATTCTGGTTTGATGCTTACTCTGTAATATATGGTTTATTATGCGCATCAATGTTTTCCTGACCTTTTCCTGTATCAGTCGCCTCAGATGCAAAAAGACAAAGTGGTACCATAAACAATTCTTACTTTAATTCGCTTTTAATAAGAAAAGACTATAGCTACTTGCTTTCGTACATTTAGCCCCTTGCTCAGATATTGTCCAGATTTAGACTTGAGTTTAGTGTTGTGTTTTCTTCCAGCAGGCAAGCTCCTGTCCAGGCACATTGGTCCATGTTTGTTGGACCTTTGGGCTCTGGGCTCAACTAGCATGAAGATGGCTGACTCAGAGAAGGCAGAGGAATTTGTTGATGCCGAGTGTCCCCTAGAGTGCCTTGATGAAGCACAATCAGTCACAACTTCTGTTCAGGGAGAGCAGGATGAGCATCTGAAAACAGAGACTACCACCAGTACCAGCTCACCACCGAGAGAAAAAGAGGCAGACAGCCCTGTGAATACAGAGGGTGAGCAGAGTCTCCTCTCAATGCCATGCCTGATGAAGGAGCTCCGCAGAGACTCTCCAGAGTCCCAGCATGCCTCCACAGGAAGTGACAAGCCTGTATCCCGTCATATCTATGAGAGTGACTCCTCAAATCCCTGCATGCTCTCACCCTCTTCCAGTGGCCACCTTGCTGATTCAGACACACTGTCATCAGGGGAAGAGGGTGCTGCTCCCTGTGAAGGAGAAGGGGAAGAGGGCAGCATGGAAGCTGCCAATGATCCTGGACAGGCAGCAGGAAAACCAACATCTGCCATTGCTGCAGGAGGGAGGAAGTCCCGGCGGTCACGTTCAGAGAGCGAGATGCCTCCTAATGCCATGGCTGCAAAGAAAAACCGCTGCCAACCCACCATGGTGGCAGCAGGAGGGCAGGAAAAACAAACCAATGGCAAGCTGGCAAAAGTAAAAGGTCACCGTAGCCAGAAACACAAGGAGCGAATGCGTTTGCTGAGGCAAAAACGAGAGGCAGCAGCGCGGAAGAAGTATAACCTGCTGCAGGACAGCAGTACGAGTGACAGCGAGCTCACATGTGACTCCAGCACCAGCTCCTCTGACGACGAGGACGATGACACTTCAGGAGGTAGCAAGACAATCAAGACAGATATTTCAGGTAACATTCAGTGTTCACTTCACATGCTTATGACACAGTACTACTACTACTACTACTGTCTAGGCTTACAGACACAGCCATGTTAAAGTCCCATAGAAAACACTGTATCACATAGTAAAAGAAAAATTTATGGGCCTACATTGTATGACAATCAAAGAAGGTAAGCCATCAGAGTAAAACACTGACTTTGACAAGAGGTTGCTTGCATGGCTTTAAATTTTCAAGCAATCCAAAAAAACCTTTCACTTGCCACAAACAGTAATTTGAAGAAATAGGGCTTTCCAGGCCCTTTGAAATATTAGATTAGTATGAGCACTGCTGTGTTTATGTTTGTTTTTTCAATCACTTAATTTTTTGGGTGTGGGGGGGTCCTCACTCATTACCTGTCTTCATTCATATTGTCTTTAGATATCTAGACTGTGTGTTTAGAAGGGCCGATGCCTGGTCACTTGTAGTGAAACAGTATGTTTTGTAGGAACTTTGTCTCATCATTTGCATGCTGTGGAAGTCTAGTGGACATTTTTCAACTCATGGAATCACATAAGCCAAGTTGTATTAATCTAGCCTATATTGTGAGTTCTGCATTTCAACAAGTGAGCCATTTATATCCTCAGCCTTTGCTGTAAATAGACCATGGTGTATGATGTCACTGTGCCAGTCTGAGTTGCACGACTAATTTAGTTTATCTTGATTTTTTGTCTTTGCCCGTGGCTTTTTTAAATGTTCCTTAGGTTTATCTCACACTTCACACTGCCTCCACAGGAGGCAATACATTTTTTAAAAGCTGCAAACAGGTGGTTTTCTTCTCTAAAATGGGCATTGTAGCACCTCTGATACACCAGATAGCTCTTGTGTAATTGACCAAAAATATTACTGCATATACTGCTCTGACTGAGGATGACTTCATGCTGTAATCTAAACTCAGACAGAGAAAGCTCTACTAAGAATAAACCCTGTGTGGTCTTTTAATGTTTATTCTTGTAGCTATTCGAATGTTTTGTAATGATTGTAAAATCTCTTGGGTGAGTTGAGTTTTTTTATAAATAGCTTTAAGTGGAGTGGTATATGCAGGCTGCTGCTGCTGTTGGTGGAGAATTTACTTTGTTTTTACTTTAGGCTGATTTTTATTTTTATTTGTGTTTATTTATTTTTTCAGTGTATTTCTAAGAATCTAACCTGTTGGCTTTGCTCTGATAGACACTGTTTCTTTTTCATTAAATTTAGAATTTAGCTTGTGGTGTGCCAAGGCTTTTGTTTCATTTTATTTTATTTTTTGTTTTAGTGTTTTTCCAAAATGGAACCAGTTTTTACAGTCTTATTTTTGTTCAATAGTACTATAGAAGTATTACACAAAGTGCCCACTCAAGCTGATACCAACCTTAGCTCATAATTTACAGAGCTCATCGATAGTTTTACTAGAAAACGTAGTTGGATATATTTGTTGCCCCTCCTCGTAGGTTTGTAATGAATTTTTAGAAAATGTTCTAAACCACAGTCACTCAATCAGTCACCTGAGACATCCAGTAATCTTTCTTTAAAGATCCGTACTACATGAAATGTTTTCAATCATTTTACATCCCGCACACAGATTTGAGTGCTACAACTGCATGATGTAGTCCATCAGCATGAAAGAGTCGATCTGCACGTAACAAAAAAACCCTCATTTTCTCTTTAATACAAAAGTCCACCTCCGAAGCATGAAAGTGCTACTGTATTTTCTTATGGCTTGGCCTCAATGTCTTTAAAGCTGGCTTCAGACGTGCATCGGAGAGATCCAGAGTGGGCGCCCAGATTCATGGGCTGCTGGACAGCGGTACGTGGGACAGGAACGGCATCGGCAGTGTTCTGGAGGAGGCCATGACACGCTTTGCTGTGATGCAGCGCCAGACTGAGGAGCGCTTCCGCATCTGGATGGAAAAGCTTGCACACCTCGACTCAGACAACGACTCGTCCAAACGCTCAAGTGACGCCCTAGAGGGGCAGCAGCATTCCTCCCAGGGGGCACGCCCTTCCCCACCCAGTTCCTATTTGCCATCATCAGAGTCTGCAGAGACCATGGCTGCCTACATGTTGGCACGAGAGAACAACAGTCTCACCCCCATCCCAATAAACAACAACATCCTACCTGAAGTGGTTACTCAGAATGGAAATCTAGGTGTTCCAGACCCTGGTCTCTTGAATGTTTAGATAACACTCCTACTTCACTCCTCGCTGTGTCATAGTTTGATCTTACCAAGTGTAGAGTTAGTTGCAGAAAGCATGGCAGTGGGTATTAATAGATAAATGATGTGAGGTCACTGAACAGATACACCATCAACAGCAGCTGAACCTGAGCTGGTCATTTGGACTTGACTCTGTGCAGACCTGAGGCCCAGTGCATCTGCTGGCACTGAATCACTGTGAGACTTGACATTCTGAATAATTCAACTCACCTGTTTGATTTCTGCAGCATCTGTGACCTGGACACTGGACATATTTCTAAAGACTGTTGAGTCAGGGCTCTTATTGTATCGCTTAATGTATGGCTTGTTTGTTTTGGTTAACCGGCTGTACACACACAGACAAAAACACAAACACACAGAGTAGCTGATTGTCATTCATACAGGGTGCATTACAGCACCTGGGCAGCCATCATGACAGTGTTTAGTGAGGTGCTGCTGCTTAATAGCATGTGCCTTGTCATTCTGACTTCATGCTGGGAACGATAGAGCATTATAGTACTATTCCTTTTAAAAAAAAATAGGTTAAACACTACTCATCACCCCCTTTTCTCCTGAATTGTTTGCACTTTGCTTTGTAAATAGTTCAGGACTTTAAAATCTTGTGACAAACTTTATTTTGGTGGCATAGCTTTACTAACATCAAAACATTTAAACACAGATTTGCCTATAAATTTAAACACCATATACTAACACACAAAATTGCTTCCTATTACATAAATAAGATTTGTGTGCATTTTGTTTATGTTTGCCTTCCTGTTACATTTGCTGCTATTGCTGCCTTTGTGCAGTAACAAGAAACTAGTGACTTGCCATGTATATTTTTAGTAGCCTATGTATAGATTATGGACATCATATAATGCATGGGTTCCTTTGCTGTGGCTATTAACTGCAATGTCAACAGCCTCAAATCTTCACTCATACAATATTCGCCTAGTTAATCTTTTATTTTGCACTGGTGTGCCAGCTTGGCCTGTGTCTCCACAAGGCACTGTATGTTCCGCAGCTTGACTTTTAAAATGGAAAAACCAGGCATCAAACTTAGAAATATACAGCGGTAATACAACTGCGGTGTGGTGCATGGCTTATGTTTACCGATTTCCTAAAAACTGACTGATCTGAGTGATCTAGTGGCCTTTTCTGGTTCAGATCCTGTGGTCTTAGAGGTGGAAACACTCCCCCTCAACCCTCTCCTCAAACTACTTTTACCGATGTAGGTCACAGTTCTTAACAATGCTAATACTATCTAACCATCACAGACACTGATGAAGGAATCTTTGGCCTGTTCATATTTATAGTTAGGACATTAAAAGGAAAGTGTTACATTTTCTGTATATGTATATTGAGCCCTGTGACTGTCAGTTTTACCGAACTGAAAGCTGGAGGCATCATTTCCCCACCTGTTTGCATGTGATTATATTAGTATATAGAATGTGCAAGGCCAAATAAGTCAGCAGCATGTGGGCAAGGTGTGACTTTGCTTATGCTGATAAATGGTGACTGACGGAACATTTTATCTATTTAGTTATATTCTCTTGGCTTAGTGATTTTGTTCCAAATTATGTTAATATTGGTGTTTTTTCTTTTTAATGGTGCATAAATACTTTGGTTTTAAATGGATCCAGCAAACTGCTGTCCTGCATTTGTCGAAACTGAAATTACCTTTAAATCAACTGTTTTGTCAACACGGTAAAGGAGCCTTGTGCACACAGTCACAAACTGTGTGTATTAGAAACAACACTAAGGACAGTCCATTGTTTACCAAAGAGACTATCCTGGTTTACATGAGTCCTTTTTCTATCTCTAATACATGGCCTTTACATTTGCAAGTCTTCGGTTTCTCTGGTAACCCTGGTACCTGTCTATTTCAGCCCAATCAGCTATTCATAGACAGTGTTCTCTCATAGTACATGCTGTCCAGACGAACCCTCTCACACACACCCACAGACTTGTCTGGATACCAGTGTGTGCATGTGTCTCTCCCAGGGACTCCTTTTACAGGGTAGAACAAATATACATGTTCTCGTTCTTCCACAGAGTTCTTCTTCTGTTGTTTGGCTTTTATTGTACCACTACATTTCATTCACTTACTAACATCATTTTGAAGTGTTTTGTAATGACTGTATTCTAGTGTAGTTTTTATGTGAATGGCTGTTATTTTAAAAGCAATAAATGGAGAGAAAAAACTGCTGCTGCAAAAGGGTTATTAATAACACAGCCAACACAACCAGACAAACTGTAGTTTATGTAATGAGAGGTGTCTTTTTCTCGGACTTATTTTATAACAAGTGCTGAGGATTTTGTGCCCTGCTTATGTGCCCAGGGGCTTTTAAGACGCCTAAAGTGCCTTGCACTTTTGGAGGAGCACTCTGCTCATCTCAAGTTGAAAAATCTTCAACTCAGTGCAGAGAAACACATTGTTTGTGCTGGGGCTTTTTGTTTTGTTGTGTTTATTTTTTTTGTCTCCAATTGGTGAATGAATAAGATCTGACCTTAATTATACCCCAACATGTATAATCGTCATTTAAGCCATGAGCTGACAACGAGTTCTGACATCACTCCCTTTTTTTTTCTACTCTTTTAGAGGGTCCCATGTACCCTCCATTACTCTGAGTCCAGTTTGCTATATTGGAGAAGCCTCTCACTTTCTAAGCCAGAGTCGGTTCCCTCTGCCTACGTGTATCTGTCTCTGAATGTCTGATTTAAAAAAAAAAAAAGTGCATTCACTCCGCAGCAAAATTACAGTTAGGGAAAAGGACAAATGATTTAGTGGTTGCCTAGCAACAATAAAAAAAATTCCCGCACTGCTCTTTTTTTTTTTTTTTTTTTTTTTTTTTTTTTTAAATTATAGGCTTCAACAATGAAAGAAACCTTTTGCAACCTGCAAAAAGCACTCAGATCAGGGCCTTACTGTATTTACAAAAAAAAAATAGTGACGCTTTGGAAAATGATTGACCTGGAAGGTTACTTTTAATTCATGTTTTGCAGCAGAACTAGTGCATCAAATTGCATGAGCGCAACGCATTTTACTTTACTACTGGTGTAAACTGTTGCATCCTGGAGAATAGGATGTGTTTCCTTGTGTATATTAAAGATGCCGCAGTAAGGACTATGGATACAGTGTCCAGCCTCTGGTCCAAACAGTCCTACCATTCCCAGGCATGATTTGAATAATGAAGTGTTTTCTTTGTTTTCTGCAGACGGGCCTCCAGTAGTGGGTCACTATGATATTTCAGACACTGATTCTAACCAGGAGAGTATGAGTGTGGAGACAGTCCGACCCACGGTGATAAAGCATGAGCTAAAAACACACAGAGGCCAGGACATGGCAGCTCACTCTGGGTGTATAAGAGCTCTGAGCTCTATCTCAGGTCAGTTACAAACCCAGTAAATCCAAACTGATAATTTCCACTGCTCTCAGTGAAGACAGGACTTTTAGAGGCATGGGTGTCATCAGTAAGCAACGTGCTATGTGGGGAAAAACGGGTCCTCTTAGTCTCTGCAAGACGCCTTTGAAGTATTACTGCCTTCATCCCACACACCTCTGGCTTTCATTTGGTGCTATACATTCTTTCCACTTTGCTTCGAGACTACAGAATTAACCTTTTAGACTGACTAGCCAGCATTGTGAAAAGATGTACGTAAAGTAAACGATTTATGTTTTGTCCACAGTGTCAGTTCCTGCTATCCAGTCAGTTTTTCAAACATAAGTGTTGAAGTCATCAGTGGTTTCTTCTTGTCTCTGTCAAAGTTGCAGTCTTCATGTGTCAGCAAGGCCTAAAGCTCTCTACTGCTCTGGTCTTCCTCACCATGTGTGACTCTGCTCCTCTTTTTTGTTTCAGGCCACGTGGAGGCAGAGCTGTCGCACAAGGAGGGTTCTCAACTCAACAAGGGCCAGATTAACATTGCTTCCTCTGACAGTGAGGTGGAAATAGTCGGAGTGCAAGAGAAAGCACGGTAAAGACTTTCAGCGGGGAAACCTAATCTTAATACTGACAGTGTAAAAAAAAAAAACAAAAAACAAAAAAAAACACCTTTATAAAGATTGTGCAAATGAATTTCACTTTTTAAATCCTGTGTGTCTAAATCCAGATGTGCCCACCCGTGTGGAGGGGTGATAAAGAGTTTGTCCTCCTGGAAGGAGAGCTCAGTGGAGCAGTTAAACAGCACAAATCAACCACAGCTCTGGACTACTGTTTCCCCCCAGCCCAACTGGGTGTCCCCTCCTGAAGTGGTGGACCTCACACTGGACGAGGACACCGGACAAAAATACCTACCTTAAAGAAATTGTACACTGAAGACTCCTTATTTCTTCCTCTCACTCCTCCTCGCCCCTCTTGCCTTGCCTCCATGTTACAGCTGAAATCCTTCCTATAGTTGCAGCCTCACCTGTAACCGCTCATGGACTCTTCCTGCTCCAGGCCTGGGCACTGTTTGTTTTTTAACTTACTGTCAAACAATCATACGTATTATCAAAGCCATTCTACTGATGTGATTCCCTGATCTCAGCTCGTCAGCTCTGAATTTAGTTGTTATAAAATGGCACAGCACCTCAAGTACAGGTGGAAATGTACGTAAGAGTGATCTATCTGTTAACAAAGCAATATCCTACCTTCATTTAATACCTCAGTTACCCCTTGATAACGGATGTAGGTAGTTATTTTGTGTTGTGGCTTGCAAGCTGTATAGTAAGAAAACTTCAAGTTGCTGCTTGAGAGCGGGTCAGTATCACAACATGGCTGTTGGCCTGCTTCACTACAGACTCTGAATGGCATATTTCAGACTTTATTGTTCATGTATTTTTATCTACAGTCACCTGCGCCCGAGAAAAAAAAAAGGCAGCTGGAACACTTTCTGTTGTACAGGAGACCAGAGATTGATGTCAGAGTTTGCTTTGTATCAATCTAGGGTCAAATTTGTTTTCAAAAGTCTCACCACTGGTTTTTACAGTTAGTTCAGTTGGCATTGATCGCTTTGCTTTACTAAACTCTGTCGAGCACAGATAGAGCCTACACCCTGGTGCTGTCGAAGGTTTTTGGGTTATCTTTAAGGAATAGTGCAACAGTTTGGGGAATGTACTTATTGGCTTTTTGGCACGAAGTTAGAAGAGAAAATGGCTACAGCCAGAAGCTGATTAGCTTAGCACAAATACTATTAATGGGGAAACAGCCAGCCTGGCCTGTCTAAAGGTAGCTAAATGCAAACAGGATTAACATGATGTACTGTATCTCATTTGTTTAATCCATGCAAAAATTTAAACGTAAAAACAGTTCATTGGTTTTTGGACGTTATGTGACAGATTATTTCTTGGCCATGCACGGTAATTTCCTAGTCTCTTCTTTTTTTCTGGCATCTGCTCAGAGCTAAGAAACTTTTAGATACGTCAAAGCTAGCTGTGTTTCTGTAAAGCGAAGCTAACCAGCAGCTAGCTGTAGCTTCATATATAGTGGATAGATATAATCTGATCTACTCTCATCTTTTCATCAAGACAGCCAATAAGTAAATTTCCCAAATTGTCTTCTTTTTTAATTTTTTTTTTCTTGAAGCTTTTGTTTCTGTAACTACACTTTTCTACAAGTTTTTCCTTTATTAACAGAAACCACTGGTTAAACTCAAACTCTGAGGGAAATATACAGACACTTCTTACAATACACTACAAAGTACAACTCATTTACACCACAGCATCAATATATGTTGTAGTAGTGGTGGTGGTGATGGTGGTGGTGGTGTTTTGGCAATATGAATTATGTATCATTTGTTTTGGGACATATTTTATGTTGGAAGCCACAGAGTCGGAGTGTCCCAGGTGACGTGGTTATCCCTGAATGTATGACCCTGCAGCATTGACTGGGTGCACTTATTGTTTGCCTGCTTTTTTCTGAGTGGATGCAAACACCTTTAAACCTCTGGGGACCCCTTTATAACAACTGAGGGAAATGTATTTTCCATTTAATACTGCAAAGCAAGGTGGCCTGAATGCCTTGAAATGTGCACTATTTTCTTTCAGAATCGTATAAAGCTTATTCTTTTACCTTACAAAGCAATGAATTTTGCTATCTCAACAATAAATATTTTAATAATAGATGTGAATTTAGCACACATAAACAGAGTAAAAGCGGTGTTGAGTTTAAGGGCCACATGTGGGCCGTTCATAGAAGAGACTTTTACTGTATGAACTGTTTTTACCCTGATCCTCAGGGCTTGCTTGCTCTCTTCCCCTGTGGTCTTTTCTTGTCTTCATGCAGTACTGCAGCCATGCTGGTAAATAGTTTTTAATCAATGAACCAACTTAACATACTGTTTTAACAGTTAAGTATTGTTTAATTTGCATATTGAATAACACCTACTTTCTGAAGTGATGCTTGAAAAAATGTAGAATCAAATTATTTTACTTCTGCTGGTCACAGAAGGGAAGGGAAAATCATAAATATAAAGAACTAAACCAAAGTCTAAATGGAATTTATGTTTTCAGTTTTTCTTTCCCAATATAAAGTTTGCTTCCAGTCTGTTCTTTGACGTTTGCTTTGTGAGTCTGTATATCTTTTGATTTGGAAGTCAGTGCATTTGTTGTAAAATGAGGTGACATGAATTCTGTTTCAAAATCAAGATACATTTTAGGACATCGTCTTTATTTTTTTCTTTGGCCAGTTTTTTTCTACCATATGCAGCCAATATGGTAATGACAGTTACTTTATCAGACTTTTGCTTGCAAAATCCATTTTGCTTTTGTTTCTTAGGATTATTATGAAAAGTTTGTACAACTCATGTCTTTAGTGATAGAGGTTTGGTAGAATATTAGGGCAGTGATGCTTGACTATGATTGCACATAGCATGTTTGGTCACATCTTTAACCTCAAGTCAGATATTATCCTCATTGCCAGTAATTTAGCCTTGCTCTCCTCTTATTTTTGTTTTATTTTACTGTCAGTATTTTAAATTAACAAAAAGATGTTTATTTGGTTGCTTCTGCAAGTCCTTGACTTCCTTGAAATTATGTCTGTAGAACAAAAAGAAACTATTTTAAAACTAAATAAATAGAGCGTTATTTAATGAACTCCTTTGTATGGACATGTATTTTCTTGTTTTCTAGAAAAAACAGTGGTTCATTTCAAAAGCAGGCTGTGTACACTTTGGTCATGTGCTGCAACCGTTAGGATATTTACTGTCAAGCTTAGGGAAGGAAAAATTAAACTGGTGAGGATTCAACTATGCTGTTTCATTTTAGGCCCAAATTGTCTACAAGGCTGTTAGAAATAGTCTTATTGTTCTGATCACTGCAAACAAAAGACAATGACATTTGTTACAAAAAAAACTTCTTTAAAAACTCTCCCTCATGTTTAAATGGATTATGATAGTGGCAGCACACTGATAAATGGATCCGATACCTAAAGTCTGTCAAAAAAATTTTTTGCATAGTCTAAGGTACAACACTTGATGTGTCTCCTCATTGTTTTCTTTTATTTAGACTGTGGCCAAACAGTCTAGACAACTGCCTCACTGTGAACAATACAACTTCACCCTCACCCACAAAAGGTGGCATGTCGGGTCAGAGGTCACACGGTGACACCTGCCACTAGGGGGACATATGGAGTTCACATGAGGGGGACAATGAGGGAGTGGAGCAATTCAGTCTGCGGGGCCCTTCTCCTAAAATCAAAGCCCTTTAGCCAGCTCTTTTCACCCTCGGGGCAGAACATCAGCTGTATGCTAATTTTTACGGGGCTGTGGAGGCCTCACAGAGCAGCGAGTGTGCTGGCTCTCTCTCAAAAGCCAGAAATACTTGAGTGTCCTTCCCCTTGCAGATGTCTTTTTAGAGTAGAATGATTCAGCTTTAGATTCGTAGTTGTACAAGTGCTGTTTCCAGGCTTATTAAAAATGACAGCTTACTTGTGAATAACCGCTCCAGGCAATACTGGCAATTTACAACCAACAAACCAACTTCCTTCTGACGTGAAACTCAATCACTGTGAAAATCAATTTAAGGCTTGAGTTTTTTTAAAAGGACAGAGTTAAAAAACAACAAACTTCTTGGGTTTAAGTTTCTCTAATGAGAAGATCTGCTGCTTTCTTTGTCATATGATTGTGAACTGAATATCTTTTTGTTGGACTTTTGGTCAAGCTAACAAGATACGACACGGCACTGGAAGGTTTTGTTGGGTGTTTTCATTGGTTTTTCTTTTTTATGGTGCTGACGAATATAATCATTAATAAAACCTCTAAAACTATGAAAGTATTTTTGAAATAAAATGCATTGTGACTAATGAACATGCAGACAGAAAGAAAATCAACAAGAAAATCAAATATTTCAGTACCTACTAATTTCGTATAATTGGTTTTTAAAGTTTAGCCAAATAAAGTGATTGTTTGACAGTGTTGAATATCAAAAGGTCTGTTATTTGTGAATAAAAGGCGATGATTGCAGTGGTGACCTCCACTGATAGTAAAGCACTGTGAAAGGCTCTTTGTGTGGCACCACAGGCCTAAAGCATTAGATGGTGGGAATTAGAAGACAAGGACATATGGGACTAAGTTTTTTGACCCCCTCAGCTTCCCCATGCCCATCTGTTCCTCACTCCTTCAGGCTTAACACTGAAGGCAGAGAGGTTTTCAGGACACAGACGTTTTTCAGCATATCTGTGGTACAGGAAAATGGATCGAACAGGGAAAAGTTGCTATTCAAAAGAATTATAATGAGTTAAATCTTACTTTATGATCCGTAGCAGATTTTTCTTGTGGTGTTGGCTAGGACAACTGCTCCACGAGGTCCCACAGTGAAGGAGAATTAGTTTCAGCCATGCTTTGATTTAACCAAATGTGTTTTCTTGTCCTTAAAAAACTCAAAGATTCCTTCAAGCTCTGTAGCATTTGCTCATGTGCTAAGACCAAAATGAATGTCAAAGTTCAGTGTTTTGGGGGAGTCTTACTGCAATTGTGACGAATGTTTTAAGCTTTGTGTGGTTGATTGAGAGCCTATAAATGGCATCAAGTGATGTCACCTGAGGCAGTGTAAGTTAGGGCTGAGGACAACAGGTTTGAAACAAAACAAAAAAAATAAGAACTGGAGTCAGAAAGAAGTCAGTTTGCCAGACCTTTGTCGTCTGCTCCTGATATCGTCTGCTGCTTCTCTCCAACCAAACTGTTGGTGTCTGAGTTGCATTGCGCTTCATGTAGGCACCAGGTTTTGACCCAGAAGAACAATGTAAGGAACAAAAAGATTTTTTTTTTAGTTTTAATGCCTTTTTAATGTCTATTGTAAGACAAAATGAGTTGATGAAGAAAAATAGCAAAAGTAATAATACATACCATCATGTAAAAACACACTGTTAGGAATAAAAGTCCTCAAACTAAAGTCTCACTGGAGTAAAAGTACAGAATTATTCTAAGCAAAATATTCTTTGAAAGTAATTAACTGAGTTTTATAATAATGGAAAACTAATATTGCCTGTTATTACACCCATCTTCCACTCCTGTTGCTGCTTATTTTGTCTGGTAAGACTGTTGCCTGTTATAGCATTTAGGCACGCATAGACTGGGATTAGCTTACACTTATGACTATCTTTTTTCCTCTTTTATGGCACAAGTTCAAACTTTGAATAGATTTAAATAGACACAATGACTGAAAACACATGTGTTGGTATGCAGCACCTTTAATCTTAAACAATGCATCAGCTTAAAGTGATAAAGGGTTTTGTATGTAAAAATCAAGGTAACTGTGACTGGCAAACTGGATGTACTGGAGTGGGAGTAAAGACATATAGATTGGAGTACTAGTGCCTCATTGTTGACTTCAGTTTTTTTTTTTTTTACAGTTCCTGGGTAAATATGCTTAGTTACTTTTGATAACACTGTATTATATTATAGTTTTATTATATTTTTCTCCTCTTGGGTCCAAGCTAGGACTTCTCAGAAAGTAGGCCAAACCAAACACTGGAAATTGTATGCATTAGGTGGGTAATATTTCATTTTTATTTCAATTCCTTTTAAAAAGCAGGGCCTTATTTCTGGGATATACATACCAATGCTATGTATGAGATTTGTGATCTCATGTATACCTAAACATAGCAGGTGTTATCAGCCACAACGCTTGATCTCACTTATGCTGGTAGGGCTTTTAATCTTACTTAATGCATCTTACTACATTAACTGATTATATATTTTGTACAGTATGTCGGTATTGTACAGTATTTCCCCTCTGAGCTGCAATAAATTGGAAGTTGCTGAATAATTTTAAAGATTTCATTTAATAAGTAGGCCCCTATTTAAGTAGTATAACCATGACATCCTTAAATAAACAGTGAATGTGGCTCCTTGGGATGAAATACAACCGGATGAGGGTGATGGTCCTCGATTAGTCACCAGTATTATTACTAAGTAGACCTACCTTATCTGGACTGGTGGATTCCGTCATGGGGGGGCGGGCTGTCCAAAACACAGACATCCCCGCCCCGGCGCTCGTCCCATTGGTGGAGCAGGGTGCCAAAGCCGGAGGGTCCCGATCGGAGGTATCCAGTGATTGGTCGCTCGGGTCCGTGTGTGCACGCAGCTCAGCCTGTCCGTTTGAATGTGCTCGGGACTGGAGGGGATCATTTCCATGGACCATCTGTCTCACTGGCTACCCACACAACAAAGAAGGACCCAGGATGGTGTTAGTACATGTTGGATATCTGGTTCTCCCCGTCTTCGGCTCAGTTAGAAACAGAGGTATGACTCGGTCTTTATTTCTTTATCCTAACCCTAACAAATTTCTCGCCACTGCTTCTTTTAAATGTCCTCAAACGATGTAAACAGAGCTGACACCTGCTAGCAAAAATCGCAAGCCAGCATTAATCGCTACAGTCAAGGGTAGATAACGTTAGCTGACTTGCTAGCTGTAGCGTCGCGAGAATTTAGCCGAATAAACCGTTAAAACGTTGATAGCGTGACAGAGGGAATTTAATCTCATGAGAGATATTTGTGTTAGGATTTTTCAGGGCCTGTTAAGAGCACCAAATGACTGCAGCTGTCAAATGGCAGCCTCGGTTTTCTTTTATCCTCAGCTGTGCTCAGCGGCTAACGCGGTCTGTTTTAACGTTATCTCTCACCGTGCTGCGTTTACGTGCGTTCGCAGTCACCGCTAAGTAACGTTACCGAACAACAAACCGTAGCTTGATACGGCCACAGTTACAAGCTCAGCCTTAGCTAATTATATCCACATCTCTTGACTGGGTTTGTTATTAATTTGGCCAGGCAGGCAGCTGTAACGTAACTGAACCCAAGCTGACTACTTGTAACATGACAAGGGATGTTTGTCCCTTTGTGTGCGACTGGCAGCGAGTCTGATAATATTTCCCTGCGCTCATTTTTACCCTGATATTAATGAGTTGGTGTCAATTTAAGGTTCTCTCATTAAAGACAGGTGTTATAATGGCCATATCTCAGATAAGAGGCTATGGCTGGTTAGTGTAGATGGGCTTTAAAATGGTGGCTTTTTTGCCCTAAACGTCAAAAAATGTTTGTCCGATGGAAAGCTCCATATAAAAACCTGCAAATTGCGCTGCAGGTGCTCCAGCAGTGAAAATCTAAACAGCATAACATGAGTAATCACACTCGCTGAATTGGGCATAATAACAATAACACAATCATCTCTTGCATTAGGCTACCTGTGTTGATTATGTAATAATAATAGTAGTGGTAATAATTTGACGTGCATTGTTAAAACTACATGCAGTAGCACCAATGATTTCATTGTGCTTTTATTTGTGTTCTTTTTTCCTGTTCCATAGTATCGAGGCTGGCTCTACATTCCGCATTTCTCAGACCTTTGTCCCCCTCCATTGTGTAGCTAACGATCATCTGCTGCTGTCTGCCGTAGCCTCTGCCTGTTCTCTGCATCTAGCTGTATTGTGAATCCCTTCTTCCTCATTTCCTCTTTCCATCTGAAGACGACATTGGCATTAAAACCGAGTTCCCACTCATACCGTATCCTTCTGTGTAACAGACTAAAGAATAACACCTTCTGTAGAGAAACAGTTTGTCTTTATTTAAACTGTCATGTTGCTCTTCAGTGAATAACCCATTGTAGCATTAGACTTTACTACAGACTGTCATTGTGATTCTCCCATTCAGTGTGGATAGACTACATTCTGCTGTAAATTTCTGTAAAGTGGATACATTTTGATCCTCCCTGATTCGATCAAAGCCAGGCTTGATCGAACTCTTTAAAAGATTGTCTCCATCCCCTATTTGCAAAGGTGCATTGTACCAGCTTTTGTCATTAATAAAGCAGTTGTATGATCACCTTCTTAAAATCATTTATACAAATAATGCACCAATTGGCTGAAACCTGTAGTGCTAAAATCACAGTAATTGTGTGATCTTATTTGCACCTTTTATGGTCCACTGCACCTGTTAGAGTGGCATCCAAACGGCTGGTCATAATCCTATCCATGTGTGAAAGCCTTTGTTCCTGCTAGATGAACTGATGCAGCCAGTTGCAAAAATCACAAGAATCTGGCGAGACTCAGGTCTAACTCATCTTGCCATTAAAAAAAAAAAAAATCCCCCCTTTTTCGATCCACTATCATGCACAGACCCCCTCTCAAGTCTTTCCTCAGACACCTCCAGAATGCTATCCATTTTACAGGGATGTGTATATCCTGCACTGCTGTAGAACTCCTTTTAGAATGAAAATGTCTTTTTATTCTTTGGTTGTGGTTTTCTACCTTATGTTCTTGTATTAGATCCTAATGCATGGTCATTTTATACTTTTGTTTTTCCACATTGAACAGCAGATTCCAATGTAAACTTTGTGTAGAGATGTCCCTGCTATACTGAAATGTGCTGTAAGCATACACATCTACTCATTGGATGCTGCTTCTGTTCTGTTAACCCTACAGAGAGCATGGTCGGGCCTTGCCTTCGGTCTTTATTTGCATGGTATTATTATGGTTATATAGGAGATATTACTCTTATTATTACTATTATCACACAGTGCCACAAATACTAATATTTTCCAATAAAGACTGTAGTTTTCTTTCTAACCTTCAGTGTGCTTTTTGCTGATTTCCATGTGTTCCTCCCCTCCTCCCTCCACACTGTGCTGTCACTGAGACGGTCCCCTCACTCTTTATGTGCTCTCATTTCTCAGCTGTCTTTAACAGAGTTTCTTCAAGTTGATGCTCTGCTTACTTTGGAGTAGGGGCAAATTTTCTACCCATCCGAAAAAAAATTGTTTATCCTGATACTCACCGGCATTGATATTTAATGTGACACGCTGTCATTCCCTCCTGATCCATACACTGTTGCTAATAGAATAAAACACAGCCTCTCTTACATCCACTTATTGGTGTTCATTGGTGATGTGTTAACATTGGAAAAACATTGGGTCATATGGTTAAAGTTCCTTCTTGGTAAATGTAATTTTTTATTTTAATGTCAGTATTTAAGGTGACAGTCAATTTTCTGTGACTTTAATAGAGAAACTTAATAAATGAAACAAGTCACAATGTTTTTGACTAATCCTGCAAATTTAATACCTAACAAAAATAGATAACTGTTGATGCAAAAATTATGCTGGTTCAATAATGCTATAAAGCTCTTGCAGCATGGCCTAAAATTACTTAATACAATCAAAAATATGAAACTGTAAAAACACCACACAAAAAAAGGTAAAAAGCATCATCTCATGGTTTATATGGTATCACTCAACTCTGCTTTAAGGTGTTAACTGCTCACTATCTAACCACAAAACCACCAATAGTCTCTATTAGATATACATGAAAAACTGGACTACATTCTCCTGATAGCTGTTAATAAAGGAATAGTTCATTATTTTGCTTTCTGCTTGAGAGCTAGATAAGTAGATTGATCACTGTGAGGTTTAAATGCTACACTACTGAAGCCTGCAGAAAGTTATTTTAGCTTAGCAGTAAGATGGGAAATGAGTAAATTTACTGGTTAGCCATTGATCACAAAATCAGCCTGACAGCACCTTTAAAGCTCACTGATCAACAATTTATATCATATCTTATATCATATATAAGAATAGATAATAATGAATGAATGTGTTTATTGGTGAGCTTTATGTTTGTAGGCAGCTTTTGTTACCTTTGGACAGAGTCAGGTTGGCTGTTTTCCATGTTTCAAGTGTTTTCCCTAAGCTAAGCTAACGAGCAAAGGATGTGGCCTGAGTGGTATTAATTACTTCATATAACTCTTTGTCAGAGAGCTAGCATATCTAAATGTGTAGCATAAGGAGAAATGCATTTAGTTCAGTCAGTGAAGTGTTACATCAGTCTCACTATGTAATGTAAACTATTGGTCTCTTTCATCTTTCGTCCTTTTCTTCTTAACTTGCAGAACAGACTGACTTATTTGTATTAATATTCAAGCAAATCTGACTCACAGAAAAAGGCAGGTCACTAATTACAGATTTAAAGTGTAATAAAAAGATATTCAGTTGCGCCTTTGTAGGTTGTGACAAAAGCATAACTAAACCTAATTCAGTTCACATTGCAAGTGCACAAAAGACTTGATCATTTGTTGCAGGAAGTCTAAAGGCTTAAATTTTCAGTAAAATTAGATATAGTGTGTTTTATGTTGTCTAACAAGAGTTTTAATTACATAAATACTGGTTTATTGTTTCTTCATATGTGACCTACATAATAATTTGGTGTTTTTTAATGTGCCATCTTGGTTTAAGAGTTGCCCTCAGTTAAAACAATTCATTTAAAAGTCTAGGCTTCTGTGTTTTTAAGTGGGGTAGTTGGTCACAACATGCAGTACAGGCTACTGGTGTTATTTATTTCAAGTGTTTAGTATTTTTTTAAATTTAAACTGAGGAATTTAAAGAGTTCTTGCTGTCACGTTCCAGCCACTTGAGCCTTACATCTGTTCACAGTGTCTGAAATAGTCAGAGTTATTTTCGTGCAGACTCAAGGTGTGTCTGAGACACAGCATGTGCGTTCAGCAACTTTCTCCACCGACTCCAGCAACAGACTTTTAAATAAATCAACAGCTGCAATACATATGTTGTAGTTCTTTAACAGTAGCTGCCTCGCACAGACCATAATAATTTCTTCCACCCATAACCTACTCTGTCCTTATATGACCGATGTTTAGCATCAAGGTCAGCGAGTGGTGTGCAATCATGTGCAAGGTGGAGCTATGTGTATGCAGATTCCAGTCCGGCTGTGCAACATGGGCTGATTTCACTCATTGGTCCCTCACTGTGATTGTAAGTGTGATAATCAGTGATAACAGCTGGAGTTTTCAATGAGAAACTGCACATGGGTGTCTCACAGTGTCACATAAAGGAAGACCACCACACTAGACAGAAGATGGGATTATGTTAGAGAGGAGGTGTAATGGTAAAGCTGCAAAGATGGAGGCTTGAGAGGGAGGAGGGGGGAGGGAGAGAGAGAGAGAGACTGTTCGATGTCAGACTGCTGCAGTCGCGGCTGGGCAGGGCTTACAGGCTGTCACTCACACAGGGACACCATGCCGCAGCCACACCATGGGGGAGGGGCTGCCTGTGCAGAAGCTCAGGGGTGAGGAGAGGTGGATGGGAATGTATGAGTGTGTGTGAGTGTGTGTGTGAGGATGGGCGGGGGTCTGTTCTGCACCAATCAGGCATTTTATGTCTGTAAGCCGAAGTCACAGCACAGATGTAACAATAACAACATCAGGGCTGTTACTGCTGGCAGCACCGCAATATGTCAAATATTAATGTCAGCGGTTCATGCTGTGAAAGGGCCCAGAGACAAATAATTTGATATTTACTCAAAGACTCATCGCCTCATATCAGGTCCAGACTTACCAGGTCACAGGCATTATACAAAAGTGATATACAGCCTTTAAACAATCCAAACCACCAGTCTGACATTTCTGCTCCACTTCCTCGGCCAAATGTTGTTTTCAGTTTGCTCTCGACTCTCAAGGCTCACTGGCTTTTAATGCCCCAAGGCTGCATGAAACACAGCAAAAAAAACAAACAAGAAAAATATGTCAAATTAGCAATCATTAAGGGAATAATGTGACATTTTGAGATTTCATTATTTGCTTGCTGGTCAAGAGTTAGATGACAGATTGATACCCCAGTCATCCATTTGTCAACCAAAAGGCTGTATCCGGCAGCTGGTTAGCTTAGCTTAGCACAAAGACTGAAAACAGGAGGAAACAGCTTGCATGACTTTGTCCGAAGGTAACAAAATCCACCTGTCAATGCTTATAAGGCTCTCTGATTAACTCGTTATATTTGTGTTTTCAATACAGACAAAATCAAAGTGCACAGACTATTTCTTT
>JAPZDZ010000011.1:16412160-16423700 GCA_029783805.1 Acanthurus tennentii
ATCAAAAAATTCTAAATAGATCACAAGCCAAATCCTCTCTCCTCTTCATATTAGACAAACATTTGACAATTCACATTGCTGTTAAACCAGGCCAGCTTTAATCTGCCTTACTCAGCTGGAAACAGTTGACATAATAGCAGATGAGACAATTATTTCAAAGGCACGACACTCAGAAAGCTCATTATACACAGTACACAGTCAACCCTCCGGACCCTGCTGTCTGCTCCCTGTTCCTGAAAGCTACAAAGCTGTAATAGGAGGCTGAAGTAGAAACTGTTTGTCCCCACCTCACCCTCCATGCAGCCCTCCTTTCTCTGAGCACAGAGTAATTTGTATCGATTGTTTTGTGCAACTCAATACCAAGGTGATTAAGTGGGACTACCATACAATCTCATGTCTCCTCCACCTCTGATATGAAGGGTGGGGGAAGGTAGAAATGGAGGCAGATAATCTTTTGCTGATGCTGTGGTGGGTTTTTTGTTTTTTTTTTGAGAGAAATCTACAGTTGAACACTTGTTCCTTCAAACGGCAGACATGATAGAGCTCGAATCTATTAAATTGACTAAAACGCCAGACATGATGGAGCCTTAATCTATCAGTGGACCGCAGACAGCCCCTCTGTGCTGTAGATCGTCTTGGAAACACACCAGGCTGTTAGTGAAGATTCATCCTTCCTGCTGGCTGTATTATGGCAAGTGGAGAGGCAGGCCATCGGGTGCAATCTGTGTGTGTGGGTTTTAGATGGTGCTCTGCAGGGGTCTCAATGTCCGTGTCATCCATCTGCTGTTTTGTCTGTCTTGTCTCTTCCCGTGTCAAGTCTCTCCTTCTTTGTGTGTGATTGTTTGTGAGATGTTTTTCTATGTGTTTGTGTCCGTGAGAAAGCCAGGAAGTGCGTGTTCTTTGTGTCCCTCCACTGATTTGTCTGGGTTTTCTCTTTGGTGTCTTTATGAATGAGAGTGATCGCAGGCTCACCTCGCTTGTTTCTGATCAATTCCGTTTATTTCTTGCAGGAGCACACTTCACCAGGCATCAACACAGCCATGCTACCTCCTGCCGACACTTTCACCTGGGCGCTCCCCAGGCGCCCATCTCAGCAGAGTTCCCTCTAGGACACGCCAGCCAGCCGCCTCAGACGGGCCTGGCCACCCACCTGCCCCCGGCACACCATCCGCCCCTCACTGCCCTGCCTGCACCCCCTCAGTTCCAGGATGTGCCGGGTCCTCCATTCCTACCTCAGGCTTTACACCAGCAATACCTCATCCAGCAGCAGCTTCTCGAAGCGCAGCAGCGCAGGATTCTTCCGCACTCCAGGTAGAGCTGTCACCTGCATGCAAATACAGACACAAACAAACAGGAAACAGAGTCAAACATTTTTATCTTGTCTTTGTATTATTTGCAGAAGAACCCAGGAGCGTATTCCCCTGAACCCTCACCGACTGCGTTCAGGCTATGAGTACTCCCCGCCCCTCCATGTTCCTCAGCCAATGACACAGCAGCAGCAGCGGTATCTGGCCGAGGGCACCGACTGGTGAGTCCCTGTCGGAGATAAATAAGAGTCCCGTAGAGTCGAGAAATGGTCACATCCTTTCATCTCTACACCCATCTGTCCGTCTGTCACATTGCCTAGCATGGGTGATGATGTTGATTTTGTCACCTGTCGGCCTGTCTGCAGGGATCTCAGCGTTGACGCTGGCCTCCCTCACCATCAGTACCAGCTCCAGCAGCTTCCGCAGCACTATCAGCATTACCTGGCCTCACCTCGAATGCACCACTTCCCCAGGAACACATCCTCTGCACAAGTGGTACGCTGGTCATCTGCTTACCTTTTGATCCAAGTTTTAATACCATAGCTATTTTCTCGTTTTTTTTCCCATTGATTTAATGTGTTTTAAGCCTTCAAACGCTACAATAAAGACTTTATATGCATTTGCCTAAAGGTGCAATATAAGGGAAATGGATTTTAAAATAAACTTCAGTCCTGCTGCTCATTTTGGTGTTAAAAAACAACATTCACTCAGTGCTCAGAGCTCACAGGAGGACCACTAAAAGGACAGCTGAGTGCAGTTACTCTGACAGTATGCTGCCCTCCATTAGTTCAGAGTATGAATTAAAAAGGTGTCCAATTCTTGCATATTGCACCTTTAAAAAAATGCACTGTTCTACTATTGCACTCCCATAATATTGTTAGATTCACAAAATCAATGCAGCACAACCAGAGGTATCTTTTTTATTCAGTGTGTTTTCCATAGTTGAAAAAACCTGGAATCTATAGTTCCCACAATGCAACCCTACTGCTCGTTTTGAATGCTTTTTCCTGGCAGCTTGGTGGGAGGATCTGGTGCATTATGCTAGTAGCAACTAATCTAGCCTTGAGACTCGACCTTAAGCAGAAGTGTTTTTAAAGGGACACACTACAGTGTGGTTTCTATGATTGTATCAAGTGTCTGAGAACATACCAGATTTTCCAGCAGACTTTTTCTATTTCACAACTGAAAAAACCCACACAAACACAGCTTTGGTGTTTTTGTCACTGCCCAATATGATGGAGAGCTCTCTTTCGGTAGGTCGTGCATGAAATCAGAAACTACCCCTACCCCCAGCTGCACCTGTTGGCACTGCAAAGTCTGAATCCTTCAAGGCACGCCACTGCTGTGCGAGAAAGCTATGAGGTAAATCTCCCCTTAAATATATTTTATACAACTCCCAAAGCCAGTTAACAGTGCTTAACTTGGTGCTGATTTGCTGTTCTACCTGCATTTTTATTTACTGTTCAAGACACATGGACAGCTTCAATCACTCCTGAGATCCATTTAGCGTCTTTTTACATGATCTACTTTAACAGATGGAGTTTTTCATAGTTGTAATTGCAGATTTTTCTGAATTTGCAGTTTTTAAACACTTTAAGGGCTTCTTGTCCATGAAGACTTAAACTTTGAGCTTCAAAGCTCATCGTTGACCTTGAAGGCAACCGTTTACAAAGCACTCTCAACTCAAGATCCTGCTGTTCTGTTATTAACATTTTATTCTAGCCTAGTATTACTTGTTATTCTGCTATATGCTATTCTTAACCTTGTGTCCACAATTTCATCAGGAGCTGTTGCAGCTGGAGGACCGACTGGGGAGTGTCAGCAGAGGAGCTGTTCAGACAACCATAGAGAGATTCACCTTCCCACACAAATACAAGAAGGTAGAGCATGACAACATAAGGAGAAATTAACCCTTAAATAATTGATATTAGGCTTCTCTGACCCCACCATTTGTGTCTCTGTAATCTGGCCGGTTAACAGAGAAAGCCCCTGCAGCTGAAGATTGGAGAGGAGGAGGAAACAGATGTGGATGAGAAATGCACCATCTGTCTGTCCATGCTGGAGGACGGAGAGGACGTCAGGTCAGAAATGCTTCATAGTCCAACAATTCAACTTTTCCCTTCCCAAAAAAACTGAAGCAAAAGTACAAAAAGTACAACAGTCCAGTATGACAGATTATACTAAAAAGATAAAAATGTGTTCATTAGTGAGTTTCTGAGGAGCCTCAGAGGATTGACAGGCTAGCATCTGTTTCCACTGTTTGTGCTAAGCTAAGCTAAGATAACCAGCTGCTAGCCCTGATAAATCTGGGAATGGAATCAATATTTTCAAACTATTCTTCTAGATAAATAAATAAACATATAAATGCACATGTGCAGTGTTTAAGGGAGGTTCTGGGATGTTGTGTTTACATGAGAGAGTTACAGACTTGATAATTTGTAAATCAGATCTCAACTAAGGGACCCATCTAGTGGTAATTAAATTTGTCAGCAAATGCTATATATATCACAAACTAGTCGCTAATAGCCACGTCCTCCCTCTCGCTCACATTAGGCAAACAGTGTCACTCCATATTATGACAAGTCCAGCTTTAATCTGTCTGATTCAGCTTGAAACAGCTGACACAATACATAAGCAGGCAGCTTGACAGAGCCAGGCTTGCTGTTTCCACCTGTTTGCAGTCTTTGTGCTAAGCTAGGCTAAGCTAACCAGCTGCTGGATGTGGCTTCATATTGAACAGACAGATAAGAGAGAGGTAACAATCTTCTCATATGCTAGAGACTTAAAATGAATTGTTCCTTTATGCAAAAAACATGGGAATGTAAATGCAAATGCTTTAAAAACAAGTTTTGGGAGTGAAGTTCAGGGGTGAGGGACTGTGCTCTGGGTGTGGAAAGAGGGTCGGTTTACAGCTTGTGGAGTCTCAGCTGTCTGAGAGACATGCAGGATCGATGAGTCAACAGAAGTCGTCTCTGCGTGCCTAAATGAGCAGAATTAACTCCCTGCTGTTTTCAGAAGTTCTTTGCAAGCACATTAAACTGTATGCACTGGGAGAGTCGTGCTCGCCAATATGAATCACCGTTTACCCCGTGTTTTCTCTGTCCTCCAGGAGATTGCCCTGCATGCATCTCTTCCACCAGGGCTGCGTGGACCAATGGCTGGCCACCAGCAGGAAGTGTCCAATCTGTCGGGTTGACATCGAAACACAGCTGAACCCTGACAGCTGATGAGATTTCAGCCGCCCGTTCTTGTCAATCACCCCTCGTGCGGTTCCTGCTTTCTTCCACCCCGGCTTGCCGGCCCTCCTCCTCCTCCTCCTCCTCCCCACCGGTTGGGTGCTTTGCCAAACGTCTCCAGACTTCATGTGACATCACCACCACCCTTCTGACTCACGCTTTACTGAGCCAAGCCAGGATAACTAACTGCACGAGAGGCCGCAAGGGGACTCTCTTTATATAGAAGCACATCCCTCTGGAGGCAAAAAACACACACGAACCAACACACACACATACACATACTCATGTACACAGGGTTTACTTGTAGCTTGCTGGTCGTAAGTGGGGTGTTGTTGCTGTTGTGGTGTTGTACTGTAGGTAGCCCCGGGCTGTGTAGCATGTCCTCAAAGCCATGACTTAATGTCCTGAGAGTGTAAAACACATAACCCCACACTGAGCTGGCTACTTTCTCTCTTTTTTCTCTCTTTCTATATATATATATATATATATAAATATATATATTTCTCTCTTTTCACATACTCACACACACGCACACACACACATATACTTCAATCAAAATGAATATTCTGCCACACAAGAAAAACTTAACAGAAACTAAATGCTCTGATGCCATGTTTACCTAAAGATCATTTGTGGTCGTAAGTAGAGTAGCTGTAACCAACAAGTGATATCTGGTGCGCTGTCGCCTTCTTGAGGGGGGGGTGCAAGCACCAGCTAGCTGAGTGTTTTAATCCCATCATGCAGCTTTTGACATTTTTGCAATACAGTTGTACATTTACCTTGGGTTGGTGTCATGTGAGATGCTGTCATGTGAGTAGGTCTCTTTTCGCTGAGCCAAGCAAACGAGGCGTTGTGTGTTTAAAAGTTTTCAAAATTAGGTAGAAAGTGTTTTTTTTTTTTTTTTACCAAAATGCATTTTGTCACGGTGTAGCTTGAGCCTGACGCACAAGTTCATGCGTGTGTGTGTGTGAGTGTTTTTGTGTGTGTGTGTGTGTGTGTGTGTGCGCTCTGCCCTGCTGTGTGTGACTTAAAGAATGTGTCTAACAAAATGTGTGGATGTTCGGAGAGTGCAAATGTGAGAGTGTTTCAAGGGTTTGAGGCATCACTTCGACGTTAACTCGCTGTAGGTTAATGTCACAGCCACTGAAGTACTTCTACAACACAAAGCCAAAAAAAAATAGGATGAAAAAAGGAAAGTATAGTGCCCTGCAGAGGAAGGAGGGAGGGAGATTTAGCTGCCCTTGTACCTGTATCTTCACCTGATGTGGACGAGCAGCAAAAACAGTGTGTAGTTACAAAAAAAAAAAAAAAATGCATGATTCATCATCGACTTGGGCTGTTAGCTTTTGGTAGCATTTCTTCAATTTAAAAAAAAAAAAGGTACAGAGATGGCTTTGCATGACTTAATCTGAGCTGTGACTATCTTCTCAACACTAACAAAACCAATATTTAAAAAAAATAATTAAAAAACATTTAAAAAAAAGCACGGTGTCAGTGGCAGCTTCCCTGACTTGTAGCGTGTGTTCATCCCTGTCCCCCTCCGGTGGCAACGACGGGATCCTCCTTTTGATGTTTACCTTATTGCCTAAAGAACAAGCACATGTGACAATAGTTATAGCAACAAAAAGGTTTTTTCCTTGGTCTTTGCATTTGCGTTGGTTTATATTTAGGTATAGATTCATGCAGTGTTTCAGCAGAGAGAGGAAGCTTGCATATTGATCTTGTGTATTCGTGTGACAGACCTCCCCTCGTGGTTGCTATGCTGGTTGCTATGCTGTGTTGCTAGGACATGTAGAACGTGGCGAGACGGAGGCAGCCTCGCTCTCGCAGTGCACAATCAGACAGGAGACGGCACAACAGCAGGAAGACATTCAGGCTGTTGAGACAAGTCGCCACTTAGTCAGACCAGACTTTCTTTTCCTTTTTTTTTTTTTTTTACCCTTTCTGTCGACTTGTTATTTCATTTCCACAAGGCAAGTATATCAAAGGGTTAGTCTAGATCTGAATTGGCTGATTAAAACACAAAAGTCACACAATTATCTGGACTATCTAACTAATTAAGGCAGAGGTAGACCAGAAAACTTCCATGACCTGCAAGGTAAAATTGCTGTTTTTGTCAAAGTAGTCTGGTGGTATTGATGGCGGTTTTACAGCTCAGTTTCCCAATCTGGAATGGCTGTGTGAAGCATGGCAAAGCTGTGAAAATATCCTAAATATAGTGTACATGGAAGCTAATTTTGTATTTAAAGGTTGCTTGAATACATTTCGCTGCTTCCCTCTTCCACAGCAGCACATTACTTAGCTTCCTACTTCCCCTAAACTGCCATCAACCCTATAAAATACACTGACTGCAGATAAGTACCTCATATAACCCCACTTTAAAAAACCTGGACAAACTCTTTTAAAGGATGCCTTCACTGTCCTCTGCACTGTGACAGTAAAGGATAAAAGTTGGCCCAGAGACTGTTTGAGGCTCAGTAGGATTAATTAACAAGGATTACTCCGCCCTGTCGTGTGCACTGCCAGCGGTGACGCTTCCTCCTCCTGTAGTGGAGTCATCTGTGATGAAGTTTTCATAGTTTACACAGGGTGTTGTCAGTTGAGATGCCTTAAGTATTTAACAATCATAATTTATTACTAACTGTAGATATTGTGGGTATGTATTTAATTTTATATAGTTTTTTTTTGGGGGAGGGGTGGGGCAACTGAATCATAATTTATTTATTTAGAAATAACACAAAAATGCTATGAAAAAAAACTATTACCTCATTTTTGCATCGTTTTAAATGGGAATGCTTTGCATGCAGTCGTACTTTTTGAAACACTGAAGTTAAAGAAAAAAGAAAAAAAAAAAAGAGCCCTGCTGTTTGATTTTCCACAAGCTGGCTGTGCGATGTTTACTGTCCAAGGCTGAGCTACTGAGCCCGCTCTCCCACTGTCTCTCTCTCTCTCTCTTTCTTTCTTTCTCTCGAACTGTCTCTCTCTCTTTATCTTTCTCGGTCTGTCTCTCTCTCTCTCTCTCTCTCATGTGGTGCTGTGGATCTTGGTTACATTCCATTCAATGCAATTTCTCGGATCCCCCATGCTGTGATGTAGTGGACAAACTGCAATGAAGTGAATTGGTTTTAGTTTGTGTTTTTATTTTTTTTAATTTTTTGGTTTTGTTTTCTTTTTTTTTTGCACTTGTTTAAACATGGGAACCCTCTCACTGGCAAAAAAAAGTGAAATAATTTAATAATATCACTAAGAACTCTGGCTTTCTATGTTTTTATGCTCTGCTTCTCACAATGCACTATGGGTCTTAATAATGATCATCTGTGAAGCACGTTCCTTCGCTTTAACTTTAATTTTCATCTCTCCGGTGTTTCTCTTCAGTTATTTCTCCATTTTAGTTCGTAGGTTTAAGCATAACAAGTGCCTCGCTTTAAGTGTTAGGAGATATTTCCATTTTTACTGAAACCATTAATAACAATCAGCCCATAAAGCCACCATGCCTTAGTGGTCGCGTAGTTTCTTAAAAGAAGGATTAACAAGGAGTTAAGACATTTGACAGGCGTCTTCAGAAGTCAATATCTTTAAAATTCAAGTCATATTGTCTCAAATTGCTGCTGGTTTGTCGTGCTGAAGCATCACAATTGGATGGAATAGTTTAACCTAAAGGCATGTCTCACTGTGGGCTTTACAAAAACTCTGGAAATTCCTCCTTCGTTCATGTCTCAGTTCTTATTTATCTTTTATCTCCTTCTCTCCATTTCTTCTTCTTTTTTTATTTTACCGTCCATCTCTCCTCTCAGACTCTATCCTGTTTCCTTTCACAGTCCAAAAGGGAGGCAAGGATTTTAAAGCACAACCTTTTCTAAAAACGCATGTTTTCTCAGGTTTCAATATAGTCTCAATGGTTTAATAGTATATGGTGAGAATATATACAAAGAATATAACAGAAAAAAAAATATTAATTTTGTTGCTGTTTGAAACTGAAAAACAAAGCTGAAGAGAAAATATCCCAAAAAGTGCCAGTGAAAGGGCTGCCGCCATCCTTGTATGAAAATCTGCTGTTTAGCTGTGACTGCGCAATGTTTTTCAATATAGGATATTTTATCTGAAAATAGAACTATTTATCATTAATATTAAAGCAATAGCGCATTAATGGTGATGAGTGTGTTGATGAAGAAATGGATGAGCGCATTATGGGTAAATGTTAGATTCACATGTGGTGGAATTTTGTACTTTATTTATTATTACTACTAATAATAATGATAATGATTTCAAAGTTGCATTGCTAAACCCAAACTGTTCTGTTTTGTTTTTTTAATTTTAATTTTATTTCATGGCTTGTATATTATCCTTTTGTATGTGCTCTTTTTGTAATAAATTGGATAAAATGGTACTTGTTTTTGTTTCTTTCACACCGTTTCAACTTTCGCCCTCAGATGATAACATGTGGTTACAATTCTGACACTTAAAGAAGATCTTGTTAGGTTAAATTAAATAATATAAAATATATGGCTTTTATATGGCTCTTCACACTTTAACTTGGCATATTTGGTAAATTTAAAAATCCTTCCTTGACTTTAAAGCAGCAGTTATTCTTATTTGACCACTTGGGGGCAGCAGAACGAGCTGAAAATCCTAATTAACATATAATCTCCTTATAAAATTGTCAAGGCTAACACATTAGCAAAGACAGCTGATAATTCTCTCTGGGTTTTGACATAAGTCACATATGGTCATTCAGCCTTTGATAATATCAAATTATTGATTAGGACAAGCTTCAATACAAACAGGTCACACTGGCTGAACACTGTGTTTCTGTGTATCACAAAAGAGTTTAATCTTTTATAAAATCTCCATTGTAACAAAGCAACTAATCAAACCATCCCTGACATATGAAACTTAAAAAGAATGGCACATTCAGTTTCCTGCCCTAAGATGATGATGTTGTCACAGTATTTCATAATTTTTATATATTTCCAGGTAGTATTAAATATTGAACTCTGATGTACTGGTAATAAAAAACAACTATAAATGTAAAAACCTGTCCCAGTTCCTGAGTAGTAAAATTTGCCAGAGCAGATTCTCTTTGGTCTCTCTTTGCAATGACCTTTTTTATAAAAAAAAAATACTTTTTTAATATTTCGGATAGAGGACTCTGGCAATCTGTCTGTCAGCCCTCTTAGTGTCCAGCCACTTCCCACAGAGGAAGATGGTGGTGACGCCATTGGCCGTGTTGGTGACTTCCACTCGATCCAGCAGCCAGCCGGGGTTCAGACCAGTGTTGTCGTGCTCCACTCGCACTTTCTGCAGCTCTCCCATGTCCAGCATTTCCAGCAGGAAACGGTCCGTCTGCTCACGTTCGAAAAGGTTACGAAACTTCTGCCGAAGTTGCCGACAGCCTGAATCACCATTGGAGCCGTAGATGGTGATGAAAACGTTGGCATCTGTGCCCGCTCCCTTCTCGTCGCCCGTGATGACGATGATCTCATACTTGACGGGCACCAGACTTCGAGCCTTACTGGCAAAGCTCTCGATGGCCTTTGTGCACTCGAAAGTCAAGAAATCATCCTTTTTTGGAGAGAGAGGGATGAGGGCATTACAGGTGAAGATGTACCTGGAGGTGAAGACACAGTGAAGAAAGGATAAATAAACAAAGAACTAATACAGTTGGATGTGAGTCAGTGAGCAGCAATCAATGTCTTACTTGTTTCCCAGTTCCTTTTCTGTGACAACAACTTCCTCTGCATGCCAGAAAAACTCCCCTTTCACTTTCTTTCCATCCTTTGGTGTGTGGCCAAGGCAGATACCAGCGATGTCACCCAGGTTCTTGGATGAAAACTCAAACCTGTCAACGTTCCCTCTGAAAAGAGAGAGAATTAAGCATGTCAAAGTAGGTAGCATACTCTGTAATTGGCTCACACTATTAAAATTTATACCACTGCCAATTTGTTCTGTGTCAGAATTAATTTTCTACAGGATGGTGTAATGTCATGATAGTGGATTGCAGAGTTGTTAAGAGCTTAAGTAGTTGGTGCTGGTGGGATTATCATAATAAGTGTAAAGGGTGAATTAGAGGGACAGAAAGCACATTTCTCTAAGCGCTTTTCATGCAAACAAGTTGCAGCTCATTGACTTAATCTTGCACCAAATACCTACCGCAAGAACCTCTTCTTCTTCGAGGAGTTCTCCATTACAAATTCTTTTGATCGGCCCTTCCTCCCCTCGAGTACAATCCAGGCGTTCTCTTTGGTTTCAGCTTCGTCCGTGTCTCCAGTTGTGATACAAATTTCGTACTCTGTCAGAGAGAAAACATGGACAGTTGAAATAAATTGTGCCAGCTGTCCTGAAATAAACGTGTCCTCAAATGCACCATTTCCTCCCAATGCATACAGCTTACATAAAGATGCAATAGCACAAAATATACAGGGAAGTATAAAGTCACAATGTTTGAATTTTTTAGGATAGCAACCCTGATTTTGCTCTTACAGACAGCATTTTTTTTGCTATTTCATGTCCTTATATTCACTTATTTTCTCTTATACATTTTTTATTGTGATTTGCTGCACTGGAAACAATGCAGCACATACTGCAGCAATATTTTGTCTCATTCATGTCGGCCTCTTTGTTCACTTTTCAGTCTCTTTACACTGCAGCTGCAAGTTACTACTCTTGTACACAAGGTTGTTCTATTGTTCTGCACAACAAAGAGTGAGTTTTACTGTGAAGAGGCTGCAGCAAAAACAGTATATATGTCACCAATGTAAAGGCTGAATGTGACCAATGCTGCCTCTTGAATAAAGTGACGAGTGGGATTAGACTGCACTTGTTGTTACCAATGGTAACCATCAACAAATCTGCCAAGAGCGAGGTCTTAAAGAGTAAAACTTTAAAAAGCAGCATGTTTTCTGGCCTTACTCGTCTTCTCATTGAGGTCTAAGTAGTCGTTGTTAGCACAGGCCAGTTCTCTCATTATCTGTCCGTCATCGTCATTTTTGGCGAGCCA
>JAPZDZ010000011.1:16455138-16471164 GCA_029783805.1 Acanthurus tennentii
TAACCAGCTCATAATCTACTGTACAAATCTAGCCCGAATTCTGTGCTACTTCAAAGACTATATTTTGTGGAGTTAAAGGTTGCATTTTTTAAAAAAAACAAAAAACATTGACAATAGCACAACTATCAGTATTTATTTTGGACCTGGATGTTGAACAGTAAAAGCTGTTGTAAGTGTAATACTAGTACTAATTTGTACTATTTGTGCTGCAATACAAGAACAATGTTTGTATTACGTGTTTCTTGTCTACTGAAGTTAGCATGCAGCTTTAGCCCCTGTCCTTTACAATGATAAAATATATGTAGACATTAGGTATATACTTAAGACCCTTTACAAGAGTTCCCATTTTCAAGTCCACCTGTTACTGATGAACTTACAGAGCTAATGTTAGCTTTATTAGCTAGCTAGCAATAGCGAGCTACAGATTTTTCCAGGCAGCAAATCAACAGCTAACTAGAAAAAATAAACCTGATTTTGTACACATATGTTTGCAATCGAGAACCCATTGTATCAAAATTACTAAGAATTTTGATGGTAATTCTGCCACAGTAATCATGGATGGTGCATAGCGTTGTTTCAACACAGAAAGCTTGAAAGGCCTAGCTACAGTAATAAAAGAAGATGGGGCCTTGCAAGGGCCAATCACAGACAAGACCATTTTCACAACAACAGCAAAATTTCAAGTTACTGGATTTTTTTTTCTGTCTTTTTATGTGATGATTTTTTTTGGAAATGTCAGATCTTAACCATGAATAAACCGAATGCTAGTTATTATTGTGCAGCCCTCATACAGTAAACATTGAAAGATTATATCCTGTATACCTAAACACAAAATCTGCCGAGTCAATTTCCTTTCCACATTTGCTGTTCTTGATGATGCCGCCGTTTCCAATGACAGCACATTTCTTGTACTGTGATTTGGAATACGGCATATCCTGAATAAAGCAGACATATCTGGTTAAATTCAGACAAACAGCATCAAGGACTCTTCTAACCAAATATATCTCACTGGGTTTAGTGGCATCAGATCAAAAACAGAATAAAAAAAGCCAATAATGTAGAGGGCAAACACTTAAAAACAAGTGATGTACTCACATCTGGAAACATTTTGAAGACTTCAGTGGTGATAGGAAGAATACCACTGGTGTCCACCTCGTACCTCAGCTTGGTTCCTGCAGGAGTGTTCCTCTTGGTGGTGAACAGAAAGGAAGGAGCATTACAGCAGCGAGATAGAGACATCCTTTAGGAGGACACCAAGGACAGGAGGGAGTTAGTTTGTTAAGTTAGTTTGCAGATGACTTTGTGCCAAGATCAATATCAAAACTAGTGCCTCTTTGCTGTTTGACCTGTTGAGTCCCTCAGACCCAGCTTCTATATGTGTTAAATAAAATTCCCCTTTTTCCTCCCTTTTTTTATGTTCTTGGATGTTTACAGTATGAAAATTACTGTCTTTAAGTCGTGTACGTGATCTAAACAACTAGACATCCAGACATACATTTCTTTTGCTGAAACTGAGTCACACTTACTTGAAGTTGCTGGTCTCTTCCTTGTTCTGATCCCATCTGCACACCTGCAGGTTTCGCCAACGCTCAAACAGCTCTGAGGTTTTCACCCTGACAGACAGGCACAGAGACTTGTAGAATAAGAAAATATACTTAAATATACTGATGGCCATATTTTTTTTCAACTAGCCATGTCTCTACAAGTCCCAAGAAACATAATAAGAACTCACAAAAAAATCAAACGAGTGGACAGAAAATTGCAGTGATTACTCGTTGATGGCTCAACTGATGTCATTCGTAATACAAAGACAGTGGCTTCATTAAGCATGTCTGTAAATAGCTGCCCTTGAACTGGCACGTCCTTTGAGATGATCGGGAAATGTGATTTGCTCTGGGAGGCAGAGTGGAACCATTACTTGTCTGCCTTTTGGCAGACAGACAGCAGTTGTTCCCTGCCTCCGCCAGAGAAGTTCACCGCCCTCCATCGGGCTCCAAGAAAGTGTTCGACATTAAAGTTTGACAGCCTGAGGGACAAGTACAAAAGGTCACTGGATAATGTTTGCATTCATACAAGAGGAAATGTGGTGCTCAAATTGCCATTAGCACAACTAGCTCGTTGGAGGGTGTAATGCATCTGGCCAATAATCCACTGCATTATGTAAAAATCTGTTATTCATGGTGTGTGGCTGTCAAGCTGGCTGTAAAAGTAAAACTTACAACTCTCAACTGTCAAACAATGGCAATTAAGAGGATGAAATGTAGAAAGTTTTGAGCATTGTTCTCTCCCTCAGTTTTCCTTTTGGAAGCTTGTATTGTGAGAATTTGCAGTGGGCAACTTGTTTCCTGTCAAAAATGTAATGCTCTTATACTGTAATAATATACTGCCAATCATATAGTGACACCATATAAACTTTTGTTCTCTTTTTTTATGTTTCAGTCTTAACATTTGCATGACTTTTCGCTGTAGTACCATGAAATTTTATAAAGACATTAATGTTCCCTTGGGGACAAATTCCGATGACTTTTGTGATCTTGTGACTTTTCTTGCCACCATAAGCTGTCATTTATGTCTTTGAGAGAAATGTCTCAGGTGTAACTGAACAAGCTGTATTTGTATTCTGCTAATTTGCTAATTTTAGCATGCTTACAACCTAAACTACAATGGTTAACATGGTAAACAACACGCCTGTTGGCATTGTAACTGTGAACATGGTAACATGCTGATGTTAGCATGTAGCTTAGAGCAATGCTGCCCCTTGGTATTGTTGGCAGAGTGGCTCTTAAATGTTGGTCTTGCCATTTCCTCTCTTCAAGTCTTTTTTTGGGTGTTTGAATAAAAGTCCTTCAGCCTCATAATCGACTCAAAAAAAGTGGTGAAAATAAAAATAGCTTTCACCAAACAAAAACAAACTGGCTTCACTTTTTTAAGGCCACACAAACAATATTTTTGGTTGCTTCTTATGTTTAAAGTGACTTTTAATATTTGTTCCCTCAGACCTGAAGTTTACTTTACAAATATGATGATAAATTTTAACTTTACATACCTGAGAGCTGCACGACGATCACCCCTGGGAATCAAAAGATGTTATTTTAAATAAGAATGTCCACACCAGGTACTGGTTATTCCTTAATTATCACTCACATTGTCAGGACTTTGACGTCCATAATCTCTTGTCTGAGCTCCCTGCATGCAGTAGAGTTGTATTCAAAGGAGCCATCATAGTTTTCCAGATACCTGGAGGGATACACACAGTCATCCTCTGCCTCTCCACATACAAGAGAATCAATAAAATTTACACCAAACTGTGGATAAAATGCAATATATAAAAACAGTGTGTAAAGAAAAAATGTTAAATATATTACAAAATGTCTATGGTTTGACTTAATTAAATAATAGAATACTAGAATAGCATTGTGGGATGACGAATGACAGAAGTGATGAAACTGATTTTAGGTGTCACAAACAGAATAGTAACATACTGTTTACTGGACACTTGCACCAGATTCTAATACATCTTAGTCTAAACAAATGTGATATACTAGCTTTAGAAAAATAAAACGTCTTATATTTTAACCTATTTAATTGGTCATGATGAAAATTTGCATTGCTTAACACTAGTTAAACTGTTCACTAGTTTTAAAGAGAAAGAGAAAAAAGGGAAAAGGGGGTTGATTTTAGTGCATTACTTGTTAAAATGTTAGATTAGAAAACTATAGCGGTGTAAAGTTGAGTGACTATACATTTTATTATTACATTTATATAATTAACTTCACAAAAGAAAAACTTTAAATCTGTTTTGCTTGCTGCAGTTACATGAAATTTTGATTTAGTGGCTGATTTTTTAATATTTTGATTGTGAGCATAAACACATAGACAGATGCTCATGCCAAAAGGTAATCATAACATGGAGTCAATAAACAAAAAGACCTTAAAAATTTAAAATTTTAACAAGAGCTAAAAAAAATTTGAAAAATTTATTTTACACATATAAAACACTTGTTACATTGAAATGGCAACATTAACCAAAAGAACACAAAAATAATGTCTTCAGTATGGAAGTGTGACTGTATTTTCCTGGATTTGACAAAATGGTTCGGCAGAAAGGATTCATACTTTGTCAAATTTATTTTAAGGTGCATTTAAGTTGCCATTTATCTGCGCATTAATGCCTCATATCTCGCAGCAAGTGTATTTACATGCAATCATGCAGTCTAAATAATATGTGTGTGCATTCGTGTGTGTGCAGACAAAGTGGTTCAGTTTTAACACCACGTTGGATGTTTCAGATTTAAATTCAGGAATTTTGAATTGCTTTCTGCTTTAATTTAGTGTTAAATGTTAAACATCAACCAAGATAAAGATAAAGCTTGCTACTACATGTTTAATTACACAGAAAACTGGAACACAGATCAACCCGTTGCATCTTTTTCACCCATTTTTCTATCAATTTGTCCAATTTGTAATTGTGCCTTCTGAAAAGGGAATTTAATTTAAGCATCTGCTGCAAAATTACCACAAGAGGTTTCCACCTCACGCTACAAAAACATTATCAACACACAAATCATAGATTAACATCTGGGAAATACTTAAGAAGTGAAGCAGAAAATTTAATAATAGAGCGGAAGGATCCTCTTTAATTCCCCACATTATTATATCTAATTTAGCACAGCATCATGGATTTTGATGTTGTAATTTTATTTGACTTATTACTAAAATAAGAGCTTGAAAGCCTTGAACTTTTTTAAATTACATGCAAATAAAACGTTCTTTTAACATGTTGTTTATCTTTGCTGCACAGGCATGAGGCAGTAAACACACACTATAAAATGTGAGACTCAGTCAAATGATTTTATGTGAACTGTAAATAACCTCAACTCCAGAGGGGTTTCTCTCTTTAGCCCTGATCTATAATATTCCTTTTAGGGTTTGGGCAAAGAGCCATCATCATCTCTCTATGGCAGCATTTTTAAAACAGGTTTATATCGATAAAGATACTAATCTATTTAGGTTTTCTATTTAACTTCTACTAAAATTAGCAACATCTCCAGTCATCATAGTTTTAAACTGTGCCTCTTCTGATGTGCATTTGAATCAGAAATATTTGATTGTTGTAACAAATAATTTTCAAAATTTATGTGTTCAATCATTAAATGAAGATCAGGGGGGTTGATGTTAAAATGGTAATTGCAATTGCAATGTAAATTTATTAGAATGAATGTTGTTCTTTTGTCACATCAGATAGATAGGATGTAGTGTGGTGTTTTGGAAGATGGATAATATTGCAGCATACTACCTGCAGCTGTAGAGGTTCAATGAGGTGATTTATAAATAATAAAAATAATATTAATAATAATAATAATAATAAAAAGAACACAATGAGCAATACAATGGAGAGATGCATTAAAAGGAAGAAGAGGCTGGGATGAAGTCGTACAAATAAGGAACGATGAAACTGGTTGTCTACATCCACCTGATGATGCAGTGTATTTCTGAGGTTTTATGTGACCCTTTGAACGGGTCTATTCATGCTTGTTTTAGCTAAGATGATGAAACCTTTGCAAGTGTTCTCTGTTCGGCTCGAAAGGCAAGATGAATTTCATCTCGTGTGGCATCTTAGATTAACTCTTACAATGCTGGTTAAAAATAAAAACCAGACCAGACTAACCAGCATTTTTACCACAGATACAGATACTGACATCTACTGCTCAGTGCAATTAGGATTTGGAGCTTTGGGGAAACAAATCTGGCACGTTCTTGTCTTACTGTAACAAGGAAAGTAAAGTAGAAAAAGGGGGGTTAAATCCAGGTCGCAGAGAGAGACAATGCAGATGTGAGAAGGGGAGATAGGGGGGTAGCAGAGAGAAGTGTCCACACTATGTACATGGCATACACACAGAGCTGTGCAGAACACATGAGACACAGGTTGAGGAGGACAAGGCATTTGGAAATGGGTGCTGGATGGGACACAGAGGTACGAGGAGAAGCCAGTACATCAACAGGACACCGTGGTTCTACCAGCTTCTGAAAGAGGGATGGGGTTTGGAGATCTGGGGTCGAGGTGAACGGGATCAGACAACATGCAAGAGCAAATCTGAAGTGCAACCACCACTGAAAAAATATGAGAGTTTATACCTTTCAAACTAATGAAAAAGAAAGAGGCATTCTTGGGTTTCTGTGAAAAATACTTAAAATGCCTTCAAACTGGCCTACCTTTGAGGGCGTTTTTTTTTCTTCTTAATATCAGCTAGGCAGGGTGTGACTATTACGGAGATCTGTGAATCTGGCTGAAAATTCTGACGGAAACATCTGTCAACATGCAGACAGGTAGGTTAAGTTAGAGTTAAATGTGTGATGTAGTCCTGTGACACCACCACCCCTGCTAGTAACTTCCTAAACCTGCAGATTTTAAAACAAATAGAGCAAAAAAAAAAAAAAGTGTAAATATTGCTTCACTTTGTGTTTTCTTTCTTAAGCATCTGAGGACAGCTGTGGACGTAGCAGCGGCCCAGTCCACACATGCAGGGCTGGGTCGTCAATATGATGGATTTGAAACTTGTGTTCTCTTTCACTCTATTTCTCTCTCTCTCTTTCTTTCTCACTCTCTCTCTCTCTCACACACACACACTCTCTTTTCTCAGAGGTGTTGTGCAGTCAGTCACGCTGGAAAGGTACCTTTTCCTTCCATTTCTGGCAGGCTTCAGAGATCCATCATCCGAGAAATTAACAGGACCGGTCCAATTTCCTGTCTCGTCCCCTTTGAGTCGGCTAAACTGTTGCGCACTAGTAAGAAAATGAGTCAGTTTATTTTGGGATTTATTGTCCTTATTGTGCAAATGTCAAACACATACAACCAAGCCCATGTGTTCAGCTCACACAACTCAAATTGCACAACACACACTCACACTCACACACACACAGAGGGACCAGCTTTTTTGGCTCAAGAAAAACATTCAAAATAAGACACCAAACATGGTTAGAATGAGATTTCCGTCGATGACATCATGGTTTGAATGGTTAATTTATGTCCTGCTGGGCTGCTGCCACCATCCCGAGTGTGATTCAAACATCACACTCCGCAATATTGGCCTGCAGGAGTGTTAGACTTGTAGTTCAATATATTAAAGTCAAAGTGAATTAAGGAAGGAACAATTATCGTTGCCAAAGTTGCTGCGATGTCAAATGTCAAATTACTTTAGAGGAGGAGATGCCAAAAGTTTTGCCAATCGTAGACTTAGAGCACGTTTTCAGCTGTTGGGTTTGTTTAACACATAAAATTTTGTTTATTAGTCATGTTTGGCACCACTCGCACTGTGAAAACAGTTTTGCTGTGTGACTCTGGAGGAGCTTCGTCCAGTCTGAGAAAATAAATGTGTTATTATCAGAGGTTTTCTAGACTTGGACTCAAAGACAAGATGTAAACTTGTCTGTGTCTAATAAAAAGATGCTAGTGGCTGCATCATTAAAAATATAGAAGTCAGGTTAATGTGATCTCTGCTACATCATTTTTACTTAATCTATTACAGTATTTTTTTTTATCAGAGGAGATCATTTGGTGCAAGTGAGTCACGGTCTTTATATCATGAGGACGTTGTGCTTTCTGTTTTACTGATTTAGAGATGAGGAGTGTCACTATGTTCAGAGCCTGACATATTCATTATTGTTATTATTATTATTATTATAAATAATTTTACATTATTTCAAGGCCTGAAACTTTACATTGTTAGTTTAAGACATGGCTGCCAATATTTTGCATTTTTGTTATTTTCAACAAATCAAAACCAGCTGTTCTCCAGTCAGTCTACCGTTTCATCCCGTAGTCAACTGGTTTGTTCTGAATCTATATAGGTACTTTTATTTTGAAAAATATTCAGTAAATTCCTGAAAAGCTACACTTAAAAAAAAACTAAAATCATGACTTCAAGGCTAACTTTGAACAACTATTTAAAATGTATATTTTTTTTATTTCTAAATGTTGTGCTAAGATGTAACTTTTTTGGGTCACGGAAGAAAAGTAAATTATCCCACTAAAATATTACAGATCAGCAAAATCATTTTTTTTATTATTATGTAATATTAAAACTTTGATATTTGAGTTAAACTTAAAACTTAAACATTTCTTGAAGACAAGTACCTTGAAATTATGACTCTTCTCTCTTTTTTTTCGCTCAAACTGTAGTTTTTCATACACATAACACAAACAGAAATAAATTGTACACTTGTTTTAACTATTTTAAGCAACAGATTTCGTATGTTGGCTTGTATTTTAGAGCTTTTATGCATTTTTTAAAATCAATATGTTACTGGCATCAACACATCATTGGTTTTAGTCTCTTAATGGGGCTAATTAACATGAAATATATAGAATATGACCAGCCTTTTACTTTTTTAATTTTTACATCTTTATTTGTGGGCAGACTATTTGAATTTCAGAGTCGGTGAACGACTTCTATTACTGACTGATTATTATGCACATATTCATGTGTGACTCATTTCTTTGAGTGCTCTGTGGGTGCTCTGCTAAATTCAGCAGGGAATCGGGAACCCAAAGAGCCTTTCTGAGTGCATTATGTTAGAGGGCATTCATCATCAGGGACTCGTGTCAATACTGATCTGCAGGCACATTTAGCTTCTCTAAGTGCTACTTCAACATCTCAATAACACTCCGCAACCGGCTGCAGAACAGAACAGCCTACAATCAGTGAGATGTTTGTGCCTCAGTTTGGGATGGCTGAGTAAAAGAGGACAGCTGTCTGCCAATCACAGCAGCATAATTTATTCCTTTGTGCCATTAAATGTCACAAAAACACTGGAGGTTTATATTTAACTAAAATAATATGAGCTGATTAATAAATCATAGGGATTATGCAACACTGATACTTTCCAATATTGTAGCTGCAAAGAAAAAAAACCCCAAATCAATACCACGTGACTTCTCCTAACTCTCATGTAGTCAAGGCCAATTTACCTCACTGACTCAATTACGGGTACATTTCAGCAGTAATCTCTGCATTAGATCGGACAAACAACAAGCACAAAGTTGTTCTGCAATACTAATGAGCCTTGATTCTGCCCTCCAGCAATGTTAATGGAGCTGGGAAAGCAGAAAGGACTTTTATGAGTTATTTGAGTTTGGTTTTAAAGGTAGAGACACTCAGATGTCCGTTTAGCATGTGCGAGGGTTTTTCCTAGAACCACTTAGGTCTCCTTAATATGTTTAGATACTTTGGTCTCATTATCAAAACTGGAAGCATGTGATGACAGATGTGATCTCCATCTCGATCTATTCTTGTTTCTTTTCTGCATTAACTTTTAACAGGGAATCTCTCCTGCAAAGTGCTGTGACTTATAAATTATGAACTTGCAGTTCTGTATGCTGGTATGTGCAGGAATCAGTAAATCCACCAGCAGCTCTGTCAACTGCGGAAAGCTGCTCAGAATCTGGGAGATACAACCAAAAACATAATGCATCAAGATGGGCTCATAAACAGAGTCTCATGTTCAGAGGTGCTTCAGTGGTTTGTTTGCTGATGAAGTATTTAGTGCTGAGCCAGCCAGTTTGATAAATATATATAATTTTTATCCATCGTTTATCAATAAGGTCAAACATTTTCTGGTTTGACCTTCTTAAACTTTGCAAATTTATCGCTTTTCTTTGCTTTGCATAATTGAAAAAGATTTTTCCAGCATTAAAAAATGTCACCTTGACCTCTGGAAAACTCTGATGAGCATTTTTAACGTTTTCTTGATGTTTTTATATATCTTAGATTACAAATTACGAATGGATTAACACTAAAGATGATTATGAGCTGCAGAAAAATACACATTTGCAGATAGTTATTAACCAGCCGGCTCCAGATTTGGGTTTTTGCTGCTGCTCTTTCTGGCCGAGAGTATTTTCAGATATCATCCCCTTCGAGTCAAATAGAGGTGAAAGTTAATAAGTCTTCCTTTACAGAAGTGTGTCACTCATTTAATAAGCTTCCCTCATGAATCTGCGCTGCCATTTTACAATCCTACATCCTCCCACAACTTCGTCCTTAATGTGAGCGAAGGCAGGCAGGAGGCTGATTAATGTAACATCATAATGTGGCTCCATGGAAACCATACTGCCAGATTTATGAAGTACAACAATGTTCGTGATTTAGTTTGACTTTAATGGTCCTTCTCAGACATTTAGAGGAGAGCCTTTGGCTTTTGCTGATCTGAGGCGGACGTGTACACAAACCGCATTGGTGTGAGGTTGATTAAACTGTTACTCCAAGAGCTTTCTCCCAATTTGAGCATCCAAATGTCTCCTCTGAGGCCATTTTAGCTAAGACGCCTTTGGTAATTTGTAGCTGTTTTTGCTGTGATGCTCTGAAAACACAAGAGTGCATGATAAACAGCCCGTCCTCATGGTTGGGGATTGGTTGGCGAAGAGGCTGGGTGTGGTCGAACCCATGTGGATAACGACTTCTGCCCGTTCATGCTTGGAGAGACATCATGAAATGACGTCTTCTCCCTCTCTCTCTCTCTCTCTCTGCATCACACACACACACACACACACACACATGCACACACAAGCATTTCAGCACTCCCCATCTCTCACTCTCACAGTATCCTTCCTCCCTCTCTCTCTCTCTCTCTCCCCCACTTGCACTGAGGTGTGTGTGCAGACAGACTGTAGCAAAATGGCTGCCACTGAGCCCACTGGTTTCTGTTGTGCCGCTTGTACCCCCCCCCACCCCCACCTCCACCACCCCCCACTCTCTCTCCTAGGGCCCGAGCTAGGAGCAAAGTTAGGGCACAGGCAAAGATAGAAAGGTGTGTGTGTGTGTGTGTGTCGGGGTCTGAATTCATGCATCTCCGCAGAGGTCGGGATGCCATGAATCCACGTTGAGCACTGTTGGACCAGCCCAGCAGGGTGGCAGGGGAGGGGTTGGCTGTGGGGAGCTTTTCACATTGCAGCACATACATGTTTGCTTCGAAGTAAACATACAGTATATGTGCTGTCTGCAAAAAAATATCTGGAGGTGGGGGTACAGTTTTTTTTTTTCAGATTGTTGCGTTAGTTTGGAGTGAGAATTTGTGTTCTTTGTGAGATTCTGTAAGCTTCGTAAATGTCAAACATCCCGGCTTCTCAGCATCTGCGCGTCTCACACTGAATTTGTCTCTGATTATAGGATGGGGAGGGGGGCTTCTTTAGTAAACAGGTGGGTTTAAATGGGTTTAGATGCAAAAAGACTTCCAACCAGGGTTTAAGGATCCATATGAGAGAGGTAAATACTGTTTACAGAGGTGGTATAAAACATGGCTCTGCAGTGGATGTGTGTGTGTGCCCACAGGGCAGTCTGGCAAAGTGATTTATTGAACAGTGACCAAAATGAAATACACATCATCTTTATCATGTTGATATCTGTGTGCTAATCATCATCAGCTCCTATAGCTCTCTGATGCACTGTGATAATCTGATGCCTCTGTAAGATGTAGGCTACGACCAGTCAAGAAGGCTGAAACGAAAAACCAAATAAAGATCTTTGGAAAAAGAAAGGGAAAACATTACCATACACAGCTGGAGCACTGTGTATGGTATGAATGTGATGTTTCGTTTCCAGAAAATATCAACAAAATAAATCCAATGGAAATTGTTTCTATGCCACTGGGAAAAAAGATGGATGGTTAATTGCTTTTGTTCTTTTCAGCCATTAAAGCTTGTTTTCCTCATGCGTCCCGACATGTAGTTCATCCAGACTACTCCCATTTATACTGAACAGTTTATCAGTTTATCATTCATGATTTTAGTTTCTACCATTTAGTCATTAACTGCGATTTAAAAAAGCCTCACATCAAATGGCTATGAAGGCATGCTTATTAAGGCTGAATGTTATCCTTACAGAGTGAAGCCTGTGATTCTGTTATGGACAGCAAGGCCTGCACTCTTAATTGCCTTCAATTAATGACGTTAACAGAAATAACCGACACTTACCTCTTAATGTAGTTTTTCCCATAGAGAATTTGTTGCAATAAGGTGACGAGTCCAAATGCGCAAATAAATATAAAACAAAGCGATCTATTGCCGAGTATGTCTTTCCCCGACGATGCGTCGGCGTATGCCATTCTTCTGCGCAGCATCCACGGCTGACGGTGACACCCGGTTAGGTGTCTCTCTCCGCTGCATTCAGGACCAGGAGCGCCGGTGTCTTGTACCCGTCGGACAGGACATTGTCCATCACCTCTCTAGGCTATTTTACTGCTCTCGTGCCGCAGCATCATTGGCGTTGGATGAAAAGCATCGTAATCTATCGCCAGGTGTGACCTCAAATACAGACCATCAGTTGCCCCGTGTCCAGATCTGCCAAAATAATTCCCGTGTTTTTATATATTTTGCATACAGATGGCTGTAAAAACATTAAACGTCCTTGTAAAAGATTCTTGATTTCTATCGGATGGGGCTACTGCCGTGCGCTACTTGTCTCGACGAGGTGCAGCGGCTCGATCGGATGAAAGCAACGAAGATTATCCAAAAATAACGCGCTCAGAAGGTTTTTTGTCTAGAATTAATCCTGATTTAATAGATCGGATAGTGCAAAGGCATCGATGCCATGCGCAATTTCTTTTTCCTCTGGATTACTGATTCGAGCTGCGACAGAAAACAACGCGCGCATCCTCCATGCTTCATCTCAAATCTGAGCAAAGCTGCGTGACTGTAATGTTAAAGGAGGAGGGTGCGCCTTTTCTCAGCCTGACAGCCGGGGGCGCGCCGCGTTTCAAGATGCTCCTACCTCAGCCAAAACCCAAGGTCACGTTCTCCTTTAACGGGATGCACCTGCGCACTCAAAATATATCCCACAGCATAATTCACCTGACCTCCTGAGTCTGCTAAAAACTTGCGGGAGCCGGCCACTTAACTGTGGATTACATAATCTAAGATTACAGTTCATTTTAAATTCTTCAGATCTGATGTTTTTGCAGTTCTGCAGGTTGACGTAGCTGGTTTTATCCATCAGTATTTGTCTTTGTTCATTTTTTTTATTGCAGTTCATGTCACAGTGAGACGTCATTGTTTTTGCATTACATAAACTAAAGGTTTTATCTTTTTTTACAGTTTGAAGTCAGCTTCTCTAAGCACTGTTTTAGGGTTCAGGCAGAAATTCAACCCTCGACAGAAAACCTGTGGTTTGCTAGAGGCTAATACCATGACAGCAGCACCTTCTCAGAGTCAAACTCCTGACAGAGGTCAGTGGATCTTTCAATCTCTGGTGTGCTGATAACTGTATTAGTGCTATTGATTTATGTTAGTGTCCACTTTTATGGCTGTTTGATCGCGTCATCAAAGTCTTTCTGATGCAGCCTGGGTTGCATTAACAGCTTTACAAGCAGAGGAGTCATGGGTGGATGTGACAGAGGAAGAACCATCATTTAGTCATAATGTTGTCAGACTTATACAATTAAAGGCTGGGAATTGAGTGGAAATATCTGCTCTGCACATTGAGTAAATTATAAGTGTGTTTGCAAATCTGTCAAGTGAATCTGTTATTAAGTTGACTGACTCGTATTGTTCAAGGGAACACACATAATTTAATTATGTCACTTAAAGTGATTAACATCATTGAACTGACCAAGTCAGATTGAAACAAATTTGATTTCAGATAAACAGATTAGATATGTGTTCATTTTTTAATTTTATTTTACTTTAAGCCATCCATTATTTCATTTCCTGCCATTTAGCCAATAGTTCTAAGGATGTCGAAGGCAGCAGGCTGAGCAAAGCAGCCCAGGCATCCTCTCCAGTCATGGCCTGCAGGACATGGGGGAGTCCCAGGCCAGATTGAATATAGTCCCTCCAGTATGTTCCAGATCTGCCCTAGGGCTCCTCCCAGTCGGATGTGCACATAATATCTCCAAAATGAAGCATGCAAGAGACTTCAACCACTCCTTTTGGAAGACTGACCCTGTGACCCTATAAAAGCAGCTCGTTTCTGCTTTGCAGCTGCAGTCTTTCTCTTTATGTAACTACTCAAAGCTTTTCATCATGTGTTTGGAACATATCTGCAGAGAACTGGAGTGAATAATTAGCTGTTGCAGGCCTGACTGACCCCTGCTTCCTCCCACTCTCTGTGCACTGTGTAGGTATGGTTTTAAGTACCATCAACGACAGTTCTCAAATCAGACAACACATAGCAGCTTTTTAAGAACACTCACACCTGTTAATGTGTCATACAAGTTAGATGATTTTAACTGGGCCATCCTCATAAGCAAATTGGGGATTTGAGATATGTCTAAAAGCCCCAAAAAGCCAGACTTTCACAGTTCAAGATCATTTAGATTAGCTAAGATTATATAAGATCCATACTTGTTAACCCAACACCAAATCTTCTTTCAGTCGAATGCTTCAGTTTACAACAAGTCCAAAACCCTTGAACTCATTCAGTTAACATGCTGGAAAAGACACTGCAGATCCATCAGACCCTGGATACAACCTGTTGTAACTTCTTCCCTCTGGTGGGCACTTCAGAGTACTGTCCGTCTAAATAAATAGACACAAGAACAGTTTCTTTACACAGGTTATCACTCTGATAAAGAGTTAGATCATATAGCCTTGTCATACTAGTGTCAGTAACCCTGTAACATAAAGGTATTACCTTAAAAACTTAAAACATACAATTAGGCTATTAATCATATATTCACAGTTTATAATACAGACATATTTTAATATGTATGCCATCTCTCTGTAAATCAATGCATGTAAGCCTAATAAATGGAGTTGTAGGCTGTGCAAAACCAAAAACCACCCACTTAATGTATAAAAAGCTATCTTTGTTATTGTTAGGTACACTGAGAGCATTTAAAAAAACAAGGTCTATTTCTTATATGGCTTATGTTTACACATTTAAACAGTGAAGCTGAAACTGATTAACATAGATACGACACTTAATGGAATGTGTAAATGTGAAAATGAAAAGTAACTTTTTATGTCAAATACAAGCACAAGCAGGAAAATCTAATCGAAGTCGTTATTAGTTGATTATTGTTACTTCGTTATTAGTTTCGAGATCAATATGTTACGTGGGGTCACATTTCTGTGTTACACAGGAAGCAGCACGGATGTAATTTGATGGAGCGCAAGCTCCTCTTCCGGTCTCTTTTCCCTTAGCCACCGGACGAAAATGGTAAGTTGCAATGCTGGCGGACAGAAATCTTTTAACATCCTTATAATGTTTGGTTCATCCGACATAGATTATCGGTGTTTCGATGCCGGATAAACATTGTTACTTTTTTAAGACACAATTTCTTTTGGTCAAGGTTTATTTTTGTTGTAGTTAACCTATTTATGTGGCATCCATTCAGCAGTTATTAGCTGCCTATAGCAAAGAGGTTCACTGTGCTAAATGGGCCTGGTTTTGCCGGGAGAAGACCGGACAATTTTAGGTTACCCTGAATATCTTTGGATATACCTAGCGGGCGTCTTTAAATGAATTAGTGTTATTAGCTTTACAGAGGTAATGGTTTACTGTTTATTTGCTCACTAGCTTTTCAGTGCTACAGCGGTTAGCATAACTACCTTAGCAACTCGCTCCATGTATCACAGTGTGCTTCCTGTCTGTATACATGTTTATTAACTTATGGCCGCAGCAACAATTTAAAATGCTTGTTTTGTCATTGAGTACTTGAATTTTGATAATATGCTACGCTTTTGGTGGGTTTCAACCCTATGCTTTATGAGGCATGGAGTAATTTTGTATTTCTCACATCCAACAAGTGGTGATGCTGTTACAAGAGTCTTGTCAGTGATGTCTCAAAACACAAATGTCTGAACAAATGACTTTCTGTGATTCATTTTTATGTGCTGAGACAAGACTATTAACTTCTAATTGCATTAGAAGTCTTCTGGGATTGTTCCTGATCTGTGTAACCTGTTACCTTTCAGACGAAGGGGACATCATCTTTCGGTAAGCGCCGGAACAAGACGCACACCCTGTGCCGTCGTTGTGGGTCCAAGGCCTACCATCTGCAGAAGTCCTCCTGTGGCAAGTGTGGCTACCC
>JAPZDZ010000011.1:16630635-16649072 GCA_029783805.1 Acanthurus tennentii
TGTCTGGTGCACGGCTTTGCAGGGTTCAGCTGTGACTCATCAGAAGTCTCCAACCTCGGTGTAGTTTAGTTTGAGTCTGTGAGAAAAACTCACAGAAATATTCAGCGCTCTCAGTAAACATGTTTTTTGAACTTTATTTGAAATAATTCTGTCAAATTTCTGAATGTCCCTCGACTGGAGATGAGATTTTATACATCTTCATATGAAATTAGTGACAGCTATAAAAATTAAAGGCAGCAGATTATGATCAATAAACAGGTAACCAGAATGATCCTGAATGATTTCACCATTCAAGTATTGACATTAATGTGCACCACTCTTCTTTCTGGAGAGGAAAGCTTTACACTATCAGTCTGTTTTTAGTGCGACTGAAAGGTGTGGGCAGCTGTAGCAGGAAATGAGTCCGTCTCACTTCCATTAGCTTCCCAACATTTCCATGTCCTTTTAAATGCTTCTCAAACTATTGCTCTCTCCCTAAATTCCACAAAAGGAAAGTTTGGCATCCATCCCGGCTTCGCGAGCTGACCAGACAAAATGTTTGTGTGTTCTGCAAACCCTTTCTCTTCCGTTTTACTGCCAGTGGTTCACAACTGCAACTCTCTGCTCCGCTTTGGCCAGGTTCCACTGTGTCTGCAAAGCTTTCCCTGGCTGTCTGTCTCACCACATCAGGCCAAGGTACTCAAAGAATAACATCTCAGCATGTCTATAATCATTCTGGCTGGTGACCAGTCACAGCAACAATTTGACTGGCATACCATCAGTGTGTACCCGGATCGCTCTCCGGGATGAATCTGGATTAATCAGCGTCAACACCTTCAATCCATGGCCTCGGAACCGCATGATCTCCAACCTCTCTACCTGGTCTCTCTGTCCGTCACTTCCTCAACGACTGACCCCATGAAGGTTGTCATTTTATGGTCACTACGATCTTTAACCCAATCACTGAGAATTAACTTTTTCCATTGTACATCTCTGCAGACCACAGATATGCCAAAACTTTACTTTTAAACTTTCTGGTTGAGGTCTGGTAAGCTTTTAGGCCCACAACCGCTTTGTTAGGATTAGGAAAAGATCATGTTTAGGCCTCGCATTCCTGGTTTGTCACTAGAAACAACAGTTAGTTGTTGTTGCCAAAAACACAGTTGGAAATTTTCCCATCTCCTCTGGAAAAAAAAAACAAAACACAGTTTTGGTTGCTATAAACACCCTTAAAAACTCCTGACGTTTGGTAAAATCACCCAGTTAAAACCCTGATTTGGTCCTGCCTGGCAGCCACCCTGTAAAGTGAACAATGTCACACTGATATGAACTATTAAAATGTTTATATGTACAAAATTTGATGTGCCTCTGGTGGACGAAATTATAAGTATTATTTTAGGGTGAGCAGGTTGACCATCCTACTTGTGGCACAACTTTCTGTGAATCAACCAAAACAGTGAATAGAGCCTGTTAATGAAGCATATTGTCACTTTGGGGAATAGTTATATACTTGTTAGTTAGTCAAATAGATCATAGCACTCTCATAGGTTAGCATGGGAGCTGTGAGGAAAGACAACAGCCTGGCTGGAGAATCATGAGAAGGCAACCAATGAAGACTCCAGGTCACTGTGACCTGCCAAGAGACATTCAAGTACTTCATCACTTAAAAATTTAAAACCCTCGTAAAACCCAGCTTGTAATTTTTAAACTTTAGTTTTTGTCTGGATTAAATAAACAAGATAAAAAAATCAGTCAGACTTGCTGTTTCCCTCCCGCTCCCAGTTTTTATGCTCAGCTGAACTAACTATTTCCTGGTTTACGCTTGATATTTAATAGTGAGATACGAGAGTGTTCTGTTTGCGTAACTCGCTGCAAGAAAGCAGATTTTTCAGATAAAGTCCAGAGCAGGGTCTCACTCCTGGCCTTATATCCACTCAGACTGCTTGACCTAAGTCCAAAATCTCTGAAGCGTGTGTTTTTCTTGCTACTGTGGAATTGAAAAAAGTTGCCAAAAGCATTTGTGAGTGCAGTTATTCTTTGCACCGAGTCATCAACATAACCTGCTGGCTGAGAAACTCCGTCGAGGTCTGGAAGTATTTTCCAGGAGAAAGTGGAAACGGGCAAACAGAGCGGGGAAGACATCAGACCCACCAAACCACATGTACACTGCGACGCGTGCACACGCACACACGCACATGCACACGCTAACACTCACAACACAGCCTGCGGAGATTGTTAATGTGAGGTCGAGGGATCGGTAACCTGCACGTGGGTGGTGCAGCGCTCTAATGAATGCCTCCACTCAGAGAGACGCATCTCTGCAGAGAGGAACTCATCAAACCAGAGAAACGCTGTTTTATTTGGACTGCTCACACCGACGACACAAGTCTGGGGGCGCCACGGCCATGGCCGCTGATTTGAGGGGAGGGTCGGTGGGAGTGGATGTCTCAGATGATGAAAGAAATATCTGTCTGTCATTTTAATTTTGGGTATGTTTGTGCACATGTGTCATTCATGAGAACATACAGTGTGCGTTTTTATACGTGGGTGCACAATCCCTCCAGATTCTGGTGCGTTTTCTGTTCAGATCAGAGGCTCAGTGTTCATGTGGACCAGCAGCCCACGTTCATTTACGTAGGAGCAGCAACCTCAGGGATAAACCCTCTTTTTTTGACGACATCTGTGGTTTGTTCTCCTTTCCTTTTTGGTAAACTCCATAATCTTTCCTTTGAGGTTCCGGTAACTCCGCCAAGCTAGTAGGGTTTTATTTTTGCCTCTCACATACAGTGCTTTTTCTTCTGACTACTGTTGTCCTAATTATACTTTCTATAGCTTTTGGCTGTTCTTGAGGAGCCATTTCTTTTTTTTTTTTCATCCATCTGGATGAAATTAAAATATTTCAGTAGAACTTTCTACGTAACAGGTCTGGGGTGAACACAAGTAAAGCAGAAGACTCCTCGTTTCGTATTTCCTGTCTGTCTCTTTTAAAAAGTTTAAAAAGTTCTTTTGTAAGTGACAATAATATCATTTAAGCTCAACTTTTAACCTTTAAAGCTTATTTAGAGGCTTTAAGTGAACATAAGTCATTGATTTCTTTGCCACGAGGTCAAACAAAGCTACGGTGAGACACAATTGAACGAAAAATAAAGCAACCTCCAAGGGCTGTAATTACACTTACCAACGTCATACTTTCAAATTCCTCCATAAGAGCCCAATCAGCTTTAAAAAAAAAATGAAGCTATCATGAAGCTATTTGCTTTAATACAAACAGGTTTAGCTTCAACAAGAAGTAGGGTAGAGCCATGCAACCAGCTCTGTAAGGCTGCATTTATGCACAGTGTTGCTCTCAGCTAAATACTAATACCGCCATGCTAGCATGTAGACAGCGACAATGCTAACATGCTAATGCCAAGTATTATAGGCTAATGTTTATCACGTAAACAATCTCAGTTTAGCATGTTAGCGTGCAAACTTTTGGTACTTACTAATGTGATGTCCAGCTGAGGCTGTTGGGAATGTATTTGTTTTTTTGCAGAAGTTTAGTCTAAATTCAAATCTTCACGTGATGATGTTACTAAATTAAAAGTCATATGGAGTCATGTCTGCACAAAATTTCATGACAATCCAACCAGTGGCTGATGACAGACCAACATTACCATCCACTGTGACACAAGGCTAGCATGCCAGAATCAGACTTTGAGAATGAACAAACAAACAAAAAAAGGATATATAATAAGCATGTCATATTTTGCAATTGCATGCATTGCAGTTGTTTGTCATGACCCTTTATTTCCTTCCTTGGTTTGCTCCTTTTTTTGAAATAGTACCAAGGTTAAACTTATGTGGGCAGTCCATTCAGATTGATGAAACCTTTGGGAATTGTCACTGGTAGTACTAGTTGTGTTCCCATGGGCCGAGCCTGTCGCTGCACCGAGGCACAGACTGATTTATCAAAGCGATCCTCAGTCACTGCTGTCAGCATCAGTGCTGGGTGGAGACTCAGTCTGTAATAGAGTATTCCAGGTTACATGTTATTAGAGGCTTGTTCTGTATATGCTGATGAGCTCTGGTGTGGTCATGTGGTTACTTTGCCTTTACTTTGTCTTGCATGCTCACTGCCAGATGATCAAGATATCTGCTGACGCTCCAAAGCTCCTCGGTTCTCTTTAGTTCAACGGCAAATTTTGGGTTGTGTACCTTTCTTAAAAGCATTAAAATTAGTTAAATAAGATGTCAGTTCTACTTTACAGTGTGCTTTGGTCAGAGAGAATAAAAATAATATTCTAGGATTGTCCCTAGGGTTCTTAGGGTCCATATTAAGACAAAATAAGACAATCCATATAAGACAAAAAGTGTATGTTTTATAACTGATTTTCACAAAAATACATCGTACAGTAAAAGACAAACAAATAAACCAAAACAATACTGCCATCTCATCTAACAGAATAAAATTACATCAAAACAAAACACACAGCATAGGCCTTCAGCCATCGAATACAACTGAAAATTAATAAAATAATAACAAATCTAAATTTATTTGCATCATCGTATTGCAAATAAGCTAAAAAGTACTTATTTGCTCACTTATTTCTTAACACTGTTTCTTTAACCACTTTTATTTAACATTCATTGGCAGTATGTATGCACTTATTTAACATTTCATAGCACATCATAATCTGGTATACAGACATGCTTCACTTAAAACTGTAGTAACTTATCATAGCATAACCTTTTATTGAGTTTGGTTGAATAAGCACGATGTGACATTTCTCACCTGCCTTGTATTTGATCACAGTGTGACATTAAAGTACTTTTGTAACAGTCTCACGGTTTAAAGTCACCGCATGGTAAAGTTGAAAAGAAACAAGTTAAAGAGCGAGAGAAAGCATACGTGTGAGTAAGTGTTTAACAGGGAGGGTTGACTTGTAATAGTAGTAATTATAAAGCTGCGTTTCCCAATAAAACCACCTCATCATGCCGCACATCTCATTACTGCTTCCTGTTTAGCGGCTCAACAGGGACTGATGGGTTATCAGTTTCCAAAATTCATGACAGTGCAAAGGATAAATGCCTTTAAGCACGTACGTGGGCTCTGTATATCAAACCCAACCCAACGTTTGTGGTCATGGTTTACGCTTAGAGATCCAATAGAGTAAACCGATCACAGATTTATGACACTATTTTTGAGAAAATATAGGAACTAAAGGCATTAGACCATATCCTGTTTTGTAGTTTGTAGTCCTGATTTGTTGTTTTGTAGTTCTCAGCAGTTCGACTGCCTCAGCAAGTTTTATCATGATATACGACAGTGTGGCCAAAACCTCACATAAAAAAAATCCCACAAGTTAAGTGAAGGGTTATCATCTCTCCGCCGTCAGCCACCATGATGTTGGTTCCCTTTGGCAAGGCGTATAAATTTCTTTTTAACTTTTACGTCTGTATGCTTGTCAGTTGCCTTATTTCTTTAATGAGGCACTTTACGAAGATTCTTCTCATAAAATATGCAAAATGAATCACATTTCTTTTGTAAAGTCTCTTTCTTACCTTTGGTTGCATATCAAGGTATCAAGGATAATCAAGTTAAATAAAACGAGGAAGAAAGAAATTAAAGGCAAAGTAAAGTAAAGCATTGCTTTTTCTTTTCTTTTTTTTAGCACAGAGGCTGTTAGCTTAGCAAAAAAAGACAATAAACAGGAGAAAATGAATGCATGATATCTTGGGTTTTTTTATTCTGTGCAAAAACTGAAGTATAAAAATAACATTTTTACCATTTTTAATGGTTGTTTATATCCTAAATTTTGTCTGACATGAAATTTTCATTTCATAAAAAGACAAGTTGTTTTTAAATGGCTGTAATGGAATATCCTCTGAAAATATGAATTGTTATATCCAAAAAGAGAAGTGGTCCTTCTTCCACTGAGTCTTTATAAGCTGCCATTTCACTACAATAGGCAAATATGTACAAACCTCTGTTTCTAAAGAGGATCTTTCACATTTTTCACAAGTTTTAAGGCCACTTTACATTCCTCTACACGACTGGAAAAGGAAGGCGAGTGCAGGGATATTTACTTTTGCAATCTGCAACTTCACCCCAATTTAACTGATAAGATTAGTGGAACTGGATCCATGAAACTCACTTCACACCGATTATCAAAAATGTCCCGTGGATTGAAGATTTACTTTAAGCATCTGTTACTCTGTAATTTGCTTTCTAGCAACAAAAGTCGCCTTGCAAGAAACTGTATCTTAAGCTAAGGTCGGTGAGGCAATCTTCTCTATTTCTGCTGGCCCCAGATCAGTGGTCCCTTTGTCCTCCCTCAGAATGTGATCTTAATCTGACCTGAATAGAGTTTTGTTTCAGAGAGGACTTTCAACAGGCCAGACGTGACACAAGCTGCTTTTCCACTGCGAGGGCAGCAGGCAGAGGTTTCATAGCGCTGAGACTCGCTGCCCCGGCTGGTCAACGGGTTTTACTGGTGCCTTTTATCTGTGCATTATATCACTGGGCATCTTATAATACTTTTTATTGCTCTTCCTGCTAGAACTTTATCTTGTGTTTGTAATTTTCTTTTACTGAGATTCCTTTTCAGCTTTCAGTGCATGCTGAAAGTTAGAGAGAGAAAAAAACAAAACATGTGTGTGTGCTAAAATGGAACCGGTCCATTGTCTCCTATTGGGAAGGAGAAGCAACTGTTGTATAATGATAGCTCTGACTTGGTGTACTCAGCTATGCAAGCTCTATACTTGTACTAAATTATTCTGTTTGTTGGATCAGGTGCCAGTGAACTGGTTTTTGGGATTATTGTATCTTGCTAACCCTCTTATTTTGTCGCTGTTTTTTTTTCCTTTTTTAATCTTGTCTTCTAATCTTTTAATGCCGTCTGTCTTACAGTCTTTTGCATGTCTGCTTCCGCACACACAAACATGCTATGAGTGAAACGAACACAGACGGATGAATGGACAGTCCAGTCTGCAAGCAGCAGTGCTGATGCTGGCGCTGTGATGCTGCAGCTCCGTCTACTCCTCACCGGTCAGCTGCAATGTGAAGAATGCTGGCTGTGCATCTCTTTTCTTTGGTCAAAAGCTCTTTACTCATCTCATCTTGCTGTTGTCAACCCAGAGCTGGTTTTGTTAGTGCAGACAGTCAACAACTGTTATGTAAATAAAGGAGCTCTTGTTCCTCTTTTTATTGAGATATCTAACAATGTGATACATTTGATAGCCCTGCCAAACGTTTAACTATTCTCTAGTTTCACCCTGAGGTCTGTTTTTTCTCTCATTTTAATACACGGCTGTTATATTTTCCCATGAACAGATCTGGTGTTGTTTAGTGTTTAATGAGTAACAGATCAAATACAGTACAATTTCTGCACTGATGATCCAGCTGGGATTTCTCTTATTATATAACTGAATAAATGAAGAGTTGATATGAAATTCAAAAACAACTTTTACTGAGTTGCTTCTGACACTTTGCACACTTTTATTAAATAAATATAATATTTTTTTCTTAATAAATGAACAGTAGCGTGACCTCTGAGTTTATGATTATCCAATACCAAACATGCTGAGTCACGAGGTGTTTTATGTTACTTTCAACATATTTTCCTCGTCTTCCTCTATATTTTTATTTGAGAGGAATTACTGCATTTTTAGAAATATTTATTGAATATAAAAGTCAAGTTATACCTGTCCGGTCTTTTCCGTGCATGTGTGTGAGAAGTGTTGTGTCTTCCACGACAGGGGGTGAGATATTTTGCTTCAGGGGAGCCACTTCCTTTGATGCGTGTTTGCAGTTTATGTTGTACATACAGTGTGGACGCACCAGGCGCAACCACATGCATTCCTTCGTACCCTGTGGCAGCCTGAATATAGTCTTTTAATGGCAGGAAGAGCTCCACCCTTTTAAGTACAAAGTTCCAGGTTTTATATGAATATGTTGGATACTGTATGTACTCGTTTTAAGATAAAAAGCCTTTATTTCGTGTCACGTGTCACTGTGACAGTCTGTTGATGATTGTATAGTTTCTGTAAGTAGTGTTCTACTTCCCTTAAGGCTCGCTATGAGCTTGCTGTGCCAAAATATTTCCACATGGCAACAAGTTAACTGCAACATGCTACAGAGACCAGAAAAAAGAGAAAATCTGAAAAGTGGAGTTTATTTCTAGCACTGCAAAAGCTACATGATGATTAAGATGACATAATGTGATATTTTAGAATAGGTTTTTAATCAGTAAATTAACGGCGTCTGTGACACTTGTTGAAAGTAAAGGCTGTTGGGTTTTAAATGAAGGTTTTAATTCTAGCACGAGACTGTTGTGAGATTATTGAAAAGACTCTGGATTCACTTAACCTCATATGTGCTCACCAGATTGACACCTTGTGGACACCCCTCACACCTAAATTATCGTAAACAATATTATTGTGCGCCATTAAATTACCATATGATACCTGAGGGGATTTAGATAATTGAATGACAACCTATCCTACCTCTATTTTCATTTGTGTGCATGAAAATAGAGGTTAAATAGGTTGTCATCCAGTTAGCTAAATCCCCTCTGCAGCTGTGAGAGATTGTGACCAGGCTGAACATGAGAGTGAATGCAGTGTCGTCTTTAGTTCGACTACGTTGACTCTAAAGGAAGAAGCAACTTATGCACTTTTGACTTGCTGTCTTTATTATGCTGTTAAACAGATAAGAAATAGTAAGTAGACTGCATTTATGTAACACTTTTAACAAAAATAGCTTTTTAATTTGCCTTTCTTACCCAATCATACACACACACAACAAACAGTGACAAGCTAGCATGCAAAGTGAAGGCCTAACAACTGAAAGAAAATAGGATTTAGTGTCTTGTTCAAGGACACTTTGACATGTGGAAAGGAGAAGCTGGAGATCAAACTGTTATTCTTCTATTTTAATAAATCAAATTCATTTAGAAATATTCTACATCCAGCATGCATGTTTAGGCTTGAAAAGAAGGCCTTTCTGTGATAGCAATATAGTTATGCTATTTTTATGCTATCTTTTGTTATCTTTTTCTTTTCTGTCTTGTGAGGTGAAATTTAAGCAAAAACCAAATGTAAAGGAGCAACATGTCATAATGATGGTCAGCAACACATCACCAGAGTGACCCTCCACTGCTGCTCAGTGAACTTTTGGATGCAGCTAGTTGCTGCTGTTAGCATCTTAGCTGTGCAACTAGTGGCCTTATTAGATAATTAGTTAAACTGGAACAGGAGCTCCTGGCAAAGTAAAGTGTTAGTGTATATACCATGGCCTGCAGCCTCCATGCAAAAACAGTTGGACTGGGACTGAAAACAGCCCCCAAGACCAACTAAAGCCAGTTTGACAACAGAGATTATAGTACCTAAGTGATTTACTGTGGCTCTGACCAAGACTCTGACTTTGGGGACTAAAAAGAAAAGGCAAACAGAGACAGAAGAGGCGAAAAAGGAGCAGGAGGATAATCAGGCAAATAAAAAGACATGAAAGAAAAATTGAAATGGCTTTTGCATGTTTTTGTTTTGTTTCTATTGAATAAATTATGTGTATGCTGAGTTAACAAGTCAATTAAGCTTGCAATAGGACTAGCTATGGGCTAGCTGGTTAGCATGCTAACATCAGTGGTAATCTCTGCAACATACAAAAATATTAAAGACATCTTCAACATAATGTCAGAACTGCAACTTTTTAACATTCTGTTGATTATATTTCTTACTTTTTTAGGTTTTAAACATAAACTCTGGCCGTGTTTCCCATTTCTTACAGAGAAAAGGTAATTTCTTAGCGAAATATTCAAAAATATACTCAAACTTGAGGATTTCATTGGCATAGAAGTTGAGACAAAATTTGTTCATGTTTTTTTTCGTCATCTTTTGCCCTTTACCACATTGGAGAGTTCCACTTTATCTTTACTCTGTACGTATACACAGAAATATTGACCTTCTAGGAAATCTGTCCAGGAATCAAAGAGGCCATTGCACATAAGAGTGATACCGCTCTTTGCATAAGCATACATGTTCATATAGAGAGGAGAACCCTATGCACTTGTGCAGAAGAGAGAAAGCATTTAATCCAGTGTCATAACCTTAATTTTTTTCATCCTGTATGCAGCAGGGACTTCATGCAGATTATCAGTAATCATATGAAGGAAGGAGCCTCTGACACAGAAGGTGTTTTCGATGTTTATGTGTCGGAACGTAAACAGATGAGAGAGTCAACAGGCCGGGTTTAAGGTAGAGGAAGGAGTTAAAAGGCTCATCTTTCATCTCTCGTTAAATGAAGCCTTTTGATGGATTTTTTCTGTGAAACGAGTCTCAGTGATGCCTTAGTGAGTGCCCTTCATAAGGCAGAGCCCTGGCCCTACACAGGCCTGCTGTTCTAGTGGGAGGCAAACACGAGGAATTCTCAAAAGTCCATCTGTCTCTTTCTGACCTGTTTGGATTTCTGCAGGAAGTTCAGCTAGCGAATATAGGTGTGACTGTACTATGATATTAATGAGTTTTGTAGAAAGACCCCATTCAAAATAGGTCCTGAAAAAAAGAGGAAAAAAACAGGGGCCCCACCGGGATTTCAGTTGAGCTCGCATCCTGCCTGCCTGCCTCGCAGAGAAGGAAGGAGTGAAATCGAATTTTATAAATTGCACACTTATCTTCTATTTCAGTTGCTGGATCCAGAAACAGTGCAGGACAAATGTCCCACTGCCAGTTTTTTTTATTTTTTTTATTTTTTTTTTTTCCCCTATGGCTAAAATAACATTTTCTCCCATAACCGGAAGCAAAAAACCAGGAATACAGAAGAAAAGCACACAACAACTCAGAACAGAAGATCTAGGAAATAGACACAGACAAATAGAAGTGCCCAGAGGCATTTTTACAGACTCCAGCTTTAGACAAGCCTGTCATTTAGGTTTGGTTTACTGGGACAAGTGTGGCGGTTTAAGCCAGGAGGCTTCATATGAGACAAGGCTGCATAAGACTGAGTCCTTGTTGGGAAATGTCAGTGGCCTCCGCCTGGTTGCAGGCACCAAAAATACACAGCTGGGGATGGCTAAGCATTGGGTTTGGGAACGTATATATAAAGTTAATTATTGTATATGCTCAAAGAAAAATATAGTAGGCTGCAGCTAGCTACTAATTTTCTCTCTGTCCCTTGACTATTAGACTTTCTGTAACAAGCCCTCTCCATGTACAGGGGGATTATGTAATTGTATCTGTTTAGTCAGTTCTTGTTTGTATAAATATGATTATTTTTTCACTCTCTGTCTTTAAGGCCACATATATTCAGTACAACTAAATAATGATTGCTTTTACAAAAATATTGCAAAAATACAGAGCTTTCTCTAATATCTAACCTTTAAATGACTGATTCTGCAGCATGCATTGTGCACATACAACCACCAGAGGTAGCATTGTTCCACTGTGGGTCCATCACTCTCAGGCATTGAATGGACAAAGTCTGATTTGTTTATAGAAATCAAATAAATTAACAATTTTTAAAATATATTTTATAGGAGAAGTCTTTAATATAGTGCTTTACTTACTGACATAATATTTGTTGTAGTTTTCCTGAGTAAAACATCCAGAGAGGATTCAGGAAGGTTTCTAAAATTTGAGACCTTACAGGTTTGTTGGTCAACAAAAAACAACAAACATCTTAATCCTCCTGAAATTCCACCTTTACCTACTGTATGAATATTCTGCATGTTACTTTGTGGTGTGGGCAGCCAGTGACCGCAGCCACCAAACCCTCCCTTCAGAGCCTTCATTTACCTGGATCCAGAAAAATGAGAGACAGAAAGAAGAGGGTGTGTGTGTGTGTGTGTGTTGTGCTAAAAATGAAAAGACAGGAAAAGGAGGAGTGCAGCAGCATCGTAAAAAAAAAATAAAAATTGGAATAAATGAAAGGAGGGAGCCATATAAAATGAAAGATAAGACTTTCATTTAATTAGAAAGGAAGTGAGTGACAGATTAGAGGGGCATGAATAACGATGCGAGGAGATAGCTACATATATAAAAGTGACAAAGAGCACATGAGAGGCAGCACTGTGCCCTTCTTCTCCTCCTCTAGACCTTGGAGCAACTTACCATGAATTCAGCTTTTGTGATGTAACAGTGTATTGACCCTTGGAGGGGCCCCAGACCCAAAGAGGGTGTTTACTCGAACACGCAAGGAGCTCTAAGCGTTTCACAGCCTCCTGTACGGCGAAAAAGGGCCAGCGTTCGTTGACTGCCACTGGAAATGGCACTGGAATGGCCCGTCTCTTTGGCTCCCTCCCTCCCACAGAAATAACAGAGGCGCATAGAGACTGTATTCAATGTAAGTATAAGTCACTCCAGCTACAGTCATTCACATGTGCCAGAGACGCAGATTAGCATGGCTCCGTGTACAGTGGGAGTCCGGTCCAACACAAAGCAAGTCATAAGCTCTGAGGGATTGTTTGTTTGGAGGAGGAACATACTGTCTGTCATTAGTGTGGACACTGCTTCTCCATAAAGACCAATTCACTGTTAGACTGTAGATACTGTGTTATCATCACATACAGCAGAGGATCACAGTGGAAGCTAATGTCATGTCTTGAAATACCCGAGAGGATAGACAGTAACAGGCCTGAGATCAGCAGCAGGCTGAACATCCCCTGACAGACTGAGGAAATGTAGAATAAAATGCCAACGGTTTGACTTTAACCAAAGTATATCTTTCCTCTTTTGGACAAAGTGTTCGACTTTCTGTGGAGCCACAACAAGAAACCAACCAACCAAGATGCTGATTATTGCAGCATGAAGATGGATGATGATTATAAAGTACACTTGCTGTTATTTTCTCTGGATTGTGCTTATTTACACATCTTACAGATGCAGAGCAACATTCATTTGTCATGTCTGTGGCCACCTGGCAAATGTAGGACCATCAAGTAAGAAACAGCAGGAATAGTCTCTGAACTGGATGCATTATTTATTTAGCAATGCTAATCCAACTTCTGCTGCACAGTTGGGTGGCTGTGGAAAATTGTAAGTCTGTTAAAACTGGTTTAACTCAGATGCAGCCTCCATTGCTGAAAAATGAAGTTGCCAAAAACTAAAAATCCTTGGATGTTCACTTGAATCTGCCTGCAAAAGCGAGCCAATCCCGAAAATTTCCCAATTTGCATTTATAAAACATATTTCCTGCCCGATAAAAAGCAATTTTTGTTCTCTGTAGATATTGTTATAATTTCTCCATTCATGACAGATGGTGAGTTTTTATATAACTCACTTGTTTAGATGTATTAAGGCTGAAAGTTACGCATAATTAAAGCTGTGGCTTTTTTGGTTTACAGCAATTGCTAGCTGTCTTTTAGGCGTCACACAGTCATTGTAGCGATGTATATCTTCTCCTACTCCACCCTGTCCTCCACATATGCTCACTTCTGGCTCCAAGATGGGGACAAACCAAGATGGTTTCTTCATGAAGGATCTGTCCACTATTGAACTTGCAGTCTGTAATTTAAGGAGTTCATCATCTTAAACCTGCAATAACGAAAATTTTGTCCCCCTGAGGCTGTTAAAGGCAACCTCGTTTGACATGATGATGATCGTTCATTGGTATAAATTTCACATCAGTTGTTTTCTTCCTGGCATCTTGCACAATGATGGGTAACTCACATGACAGCAGACTTTACTTTTTACTTCTGTGAACCCAATTTTCTTGTCACTGTGTGTTTCATTTGTCCCGATGACTTTGGTCTAAATCTTGTGTATGTTTTCTCATTTGTGTCATTGGATTGGTTGTTCGTCGCTGTTTTTAAACTTTTACAACTGTTTCCAATAAAAACTTGAACCATTTTCGAAAGTGTGATGAATGTGATGAGAAAGTCATTATTTTCACAGGTAGTTAGTCATAAACCAAAGAAATGGATATGTTTAATTTTCTTCTGATGACGCTAATGGAAAAGTTTACCGTCTGTACCAAATTGAATGGAAACACATCCAGAAGTTGTCAAGACATTTCACCAAAAGTCTAAAACTTTCAACTTAAATGATTGAAGATAAAACAAGAGGAGTTTAATGAGCAATGAGGAAAATAGAGTCTTGTATGTTCAGTTGAAATTTAGGGGAATGCCTGGATTTTTAATTTCCAGAAAAGTAACAAACAGAAAAGCCTAAATTCCAGAAACTGGATTTACTTGAAGAATGTGTTTGTCACTATGCTAATTTTCGCTCTGTCCTGCTATGTGTCAGTTTGACCTGACCATAACTTGACCGCAGCATCAAACAGCTGGGACTAAACAGTGTTGCAATCCTTATATAAGACTGAAATGTGGCATTTTTAAGTTTCATCTCTTTCCCATTGCAGCGTGCCTTGGGTTTAGAGTACATAACATCCTCCTAAGATGGAATACAAAAGTTCTTTAAAAAGAACAACACTAAAATAGTTTTAAAAAGTAAATTAATGACTTAATAGGAGGTTCTATACTTTGGTGCATTATGACCGAATATGCAAGCTTAATGGTTACCATAATTTAGATTAATCCTGCCAATTACGAGGGCCAGCATAAATCTTCCCATGTGTCATTCACTGGATGAGAACGTGGAAACAGCAAGAAGTCACAATGAAGACAATGTGAGGCAATTCGGTGGAAATATGCAATAAAGCACTTACAGTCACAGTGATGTTATGGAACAAGCTGCTTTTTTTTCTGTACACGAGAGGCAGTTATTCATACTGTGTTGTAATTATTTCCTAAATCTTTTGATGATGCACTCTTTGCCTCCATGCTTGCATCTGTTTTTGTAATGCTGAGTTTTAAAAATGATCTTTTCCAGATTCTAACACTTACTGACTCATAAAACTATTCAGCGTTTTACAAGACGGAAATTATGTAGATGTAATTTACTTACTGCAGGAATATACAGAAAAGTCTTTGTGTCTTTTTGTTTTTTAGCTGGAACAGAAATGATCAGACTGCTAGCATCGCCGTTTCGGTTATCGGGCGTGGGGTGATTAAATATTTAGACAAGATGCTAGTGGAATGACCTAAAAAAAGCAAAACATCCGCTTTAAATTAGTGCATTTATGGTGCTTTTAATTACATGACATATTTTATCATTCCTCAATCCAGTGGCCCCCCAGTCCTTTTTTACAGATGCCTTTGTGGGCTCATCTTGCAGGGCTCCACACCCAGAAATTCCACGTTGGTTCCCACAGAGTCTTGAAGGCCTAAAGGTTGAATTGTGCTGTATCATTATCATTTATAAGCTCTCACAGGGGCATGCATCCATGCATTCCACTGGCTACATAAAAAATGCTTCACTTATTTTACAACAAAAGGAAAAAAAGCCAATGAGTTTTAGGATAAGAGAAATTATAGGTCCAAAAATAAGAAACAGAGAATCATCTAAACCATCCAGGAATGCAATGTAGGTTCTTGGGAACAGTTTTAGTTTAAGAACAAGAGTTAACAGCACAGCTAGCGATAGCTATTGGCTCTGTGAAATGCTAACGTCAACAGGTAGCGTTCTCACAGTGACAATACTAATGTGCAGATGTTCTGCAGTTAATACATCTACAAGGTCTGGTTGTTGTTAGCGTGCTAACGTTTGCTAATCAGCACCAAACACAAAGAATGCCATTGGTTTTGCAGGTTTTGGATGAAGCAGAGGATCAACAGAGTCAGTGAAATTCATCTTGTCTGGACCAAGATGGTGAAAGAAAGTTGAATGATGAACCCAGGGCCTTGGAGACCATGAAACTCAACAAACCTTGGAGATGGACACAGAAAGCAGCTAAGGGCAAAGTGCAGCTCTGAGATTAAAAACTATAAGAATTAAGGGGTGAGAGCAGCAACGAGTGTTTATTTGTTCAGAGGAAAATAAGCATATAGTCTGATGGAACCTTTATAATCCCTCTTTTCTCCACTCGTCCCACATGCCGTGTGATGTTTTAACAGCAGCATGGAGGATGTCTGTCTTTCATACTGCAGGTATACACAGGAAGCCTAAGTATTGTCATTACTACTATTTATTTTGGCTAGAGAGGTGTAACAACAACGTAATCATCAGTCTGGCACTCGGAGAAGAATGTAAAGGGTCCCTGTGAAGGTCCAGCCATGGAGGAGGCAGAGCATTTATTTAAGACCTGCTAGACTTAAAGGACTGTTTAATTATTGACTGAATAAAGCTGACTTGAGCACACACGTCTAGTGTCAATCTCAATTTTCGCCACACTGACACGTCATTATGGACGAACACATTTACTTGGAACTCCCACTGTGGTGCATCTCACGCACCACCCACTCCTACGCCATGCCCACTTCACAGGGCACAAAAAACGCTAAATGAGCAGGGAAAAGCTGCCAAACGAACATTTGACAGTCAGGAAAATACCAGCCTGTCAAATCATTGGAAGCGAGCGTCTTGGAAATCATGAAAATCACTCTAGCGTACAAAGGCAGCATTGTTTGGTTATTTCCTATGGTTTTTTAAGAATTTTTTATTTTAGATTCAGTTACACAGTTCATATATTTTGTTTTGATGGGCCTTGTTTTTTATAAATATGCCTCAAAGTTACAATTTAGCATCGTTAAGTTCAACTAAAGTCATTTTTATGGGATGGGATGACTTCCGTAATATTCCTAGAACTACTTGAAGGGAGGATCTTTGTGTCAGGATGATGAAAGACAAATGGGAGTGAAGTCTCTCTCAACGAGTACTTCAAAGTACTTCAGAGTCCCCTTTTAAAAGGACAGATATATTTATTGCTACCACCATGGGATGTGTGGCTTAGCTGGACTTAGATTTATACAGAAGTACAGTATCTAAAAAAAATCCTGTCCGTCAACCAAACTCTGTAATAATACTTAATAATAGTTAAAAGGTTTTGGAATCAGTTCTTAGGAGCAAATGTTAAAAGTTAAACATTCAGAATATCATGTAAAACAATTGTAGTTTTTACAATTATGATTTAGTGACTGGAATAGTAACACAAAAAAAGTTTTTTAGCTTTTTTAAGCTTGTTATTTTACCAACAGTCAGTTCTGTTACCAACACATTCCTATTGTGTGTGTGTGTGTGTGTCTTTTGGGCCTGTCTCTTTGAATAAAACATGTCCTTTTTGATTTACTCTGTTTAAAATAAAAGCTGCAACCCCTCTGCAATGAGACAACTAAACGTCCTTCAGAATGAAAAGCCTTTTCATACGCTGATCCATCCCTTCAACCGGAGGAATGAGCCTGGCATGAGAAACACAGAATGACAAGCATTTTTCAGGCGCTATTTCTGCTCTTTTACATCATATAAGCCTTCCTATTGCTTGCCAGGGGAAATGAAATGTTTATCATATAGCCCTGAGGGCTTTTGCAGAGAGAGTTTTGGTGGACTTAAAGAAAGGATAAGCTTTTCCTCTCTCCCCTCCAAACTTGGCTTCCTCTCGGGGCGTATGAGAGGCAGGAGGTAGAGCTGGGGTCACAGAAATAGTAAGGGAGAACCAGCATGAGGAATGAAAGAGCAGGAAAAAAAGGGAAGAGGGTAACGGAGTCAAGACTGGCAGCAAAATCAGAGCTCTGCCAATCTCCTGCACGGGCCATGGCCTACGTGATCCGATGGATGCAACAGAGCTGCAGCATGAGGTCGTTTGCCCAAAATGAGCACATACGCTGTTCGCTCAGAGCAGCTCTGCAGCAAGTAAAAGCCACGACGTCCCAGCTTGGAGGCTTTAATTTGGATGGATTGATCCTAAATCTGCTCAATCTCTCCCATATCCTACAGAGATTTTGATAGATGGAGGGCAAGCTGATAGATTTGGAAATAAACGCAGTTAAAGGGAGTGAATGAGGAATGTTTACCTAAGGGCTTGTTTTGCTGCAGGTAACCCAATACAGTCTAATAATCTATAAACCTATGAGATATGCCAGAGATGTGATTGATTGAAAGCCCTGCGCCTCAGGCTACGAGAGACACAGTAAGCCACATTTTGCTGTGGAAGGACTTCAGACTTCAACTTGGGGTCTCTTTAATAAGAAGAAACATTCAGCACGGCCATAATAATAAAAATAATGGTGATGGCTTGTGTCGCCATCCGGAAGAGGAAGTTATGTCACCGGTGTGGACAGGACACAGGGTCATATGGCCCGATGACTTGTGTGTCTACAGGAAAAAATTCTCCAATTTCCTGCAGTCACTGCGGCCGCAATGAGTCGGATAATATTCCTCCATCAGAACCATCTGACAGTGATTCCCGGGCACAGCCACCGGCCTGGAACAGTTTTGCTTTACAAGACAGTTAACGGCGGTCATTCACACACACACACACACACATTTTTGTGTGGTGCAGATGGCAATGCAGTCAGCACACAAAGTGTTGGCATTTACCTGTATCAACCAATCTGGTGTCCGATCCTTATGCTCAGTTATGGTGAATATTTAGTGAAATAATTTTCCAAAAGTTCAACTAGTGACTTTCATTCAACAGTTTAATTCTG
>JAPZDZ010000011.1:16651972-16671801 GCA_029783805.1 Acanthurus tennentii
TCGGTAGAGATCAAAAACAGAGCAAAAAGAAAATAAATATTGGACTTGTATTTGCCAGATTGCCAGAAACATGACAGCTCAACCATAATGTTGCTCTGTGACTATTTGATATGCTCATACATGAGCAACATATTTGCTACGCCAACTTATATGTCAATACTGCCTTCACAACTTGTTTCCGTTGCCCTAAAGTTGCGGGAATTTTTTTTTTTTAGAAGTTTAAGATGCTTCACACCAGATTTAACCATCCATACTTCCATGTTCATATCCTTGTGTAGGGTCGGGTCACAGTGGCAGCGGGCTAAGCAGAGCGTGTATTCACACGTCCCTCTTTTCAGCATGTTTCCCATCTCCCGCTGGGGGATCCCGAGGCATTCCCAGGCTAGATGAGATATGTAATCCTTCCAGTAAGTTCTTGGTCCTCCCAGGAGTCTCCTTACAGTTGAACATGACTGGGAAACCACCAAAGGAAGCACCCTGAAGGCATCTTTAAACAGCATCGGCCCATCAAATTAAATCTCCAGGAAGATCTTGTTGAAATACTTGTTAAGCATGCGCTAACTGCAAAAATGTTAAACCCTAATTGGCTAACTGAATAGTAAATTTAACCAAATTAAAAATTTTTATACAACTGCCTAACTCCATCACAGATTAGCTGTCAATTGTGACATTTCACCTCTTCTTTTTTAGCATCAAATAACTTATTAAATGTAAATCTTTTTTAAAAAATGCTCGAAGAAACACAGGTGTGTAACTACCTAAAATAACAGAGAGCATCTTTAGTTAAAAGTTTTTTTTGTTTGGCCCAAGTCCCATCTGCCTCAGGATTAATGACATGTATTGCAGCCAGTCACCAGGGGGCGATCAAGATGTTTTGGCTTCACCTTTGCAGAGCTGTCATGTTGGCCATCCTTTTACACCTCTTCCACTTTGACAGCTTCTAACGCAAGAACAGGAAGAACACAAAGAGCCACAAACATTTCCATTTTTCATTTTTGAACCAAGAGCTGTTACTGTCACTTTACATGACATGCTTACATTTTTTTAAACACATTTCGTCTACTGATTTGCTCTTTTTCAGGTGCAGGATGAAGTGAAAGTAAGAGCTGACATGGGGAAGAAGAAAAATTACATGCTCCCTGGAGAGTTGAGAGACAATCACTCCACCCCTCTTCTAAATAAAGCTAGCTTTCCTTCAGCAAAAAATAAAAATACATCACCTTCCTGCTTTTCTGCACTAATTTTTTGCACTGTTCCAGCAGAGAGAAAGGTGTGACAGGCGCTGTCTTATGGTTACAGTAAAGTGCATCAGCTTAGCACCTTATAACAACATCCAAACCATGAACACAAAAACACACTTTTTAAAAAAAACAGCAAACATTGCAGAAATCAACCCTAAAAACAGCGCACAGTGGCTGAACTCAAGTCCATATTTCACACTTCAACAAGCGCGGGTCTGTGAGGTGTTGACACTTTCAATCCAGGGCAGCCAGGTCCGAGAGCCTGCCCCCAAAAGAGCTCGCCTCCCCCAGCAGGTTATTCTGGTGTTATTATGAGAATTCAACATGCTCATTATGGTTGTGGCACTGCTTTCGGGGTGGCTGTCTACTCCGGTGTGCCAGCGCTTGAAATGCTTGTGGTGAAGCAGCAACAGGGAGGGAGAGAGAGAGAGAGAGAGAGAAAGAGAGAGAGAGAGAGATTAAGGAGATTAAAAGAGGGGTGGAGAGATGGAGAGGATTGAGTGGACAAAAGTGAAGAAGATAAAGAAGTGAAGGTGGAGCAGGGAGGGACAGATAAAAAGGAAAAAAGAACAAAGAGAAACAGAGAGACCGCAATGTGGAACCGAGTACAAACCAAAAGCACAACAGACAGGAGGTTTGTTTGACAACTTTCCGCCTCCCGGTGCATCACCAGACCAGGAGGAAGGAGACAGACGCAGGAACACAAACAAGAGAGCAGAACCACCTGTAAAGGAAAAACACAAGCCACAGGGTCACTCCACACATTTATATTTATATATATACACACACACATGCAGGTAGCATTCACACACTTTTCATACACACACATTCCTTGTATGAACAGTTCTCTTGTGTGTGTTTGAGTTGAGAGAGACAGCACTGTCTGGTTCACCGCCACCACCTCCGTAACCTCTGCCACTGCCCAGCGTGAAAACACACCTACACTGAGGTGACTGTCTTTACAACCTATTTATTCTTTGGGTGACATGAGGTTATTTTACATCCGCGTGCGCTCTAAAAACATCACTGTTTATGCTATCTAGCTAGCATCTGTCCTTAGGTGTTAAGAATTGCAATAATTTTAAGAAAATCCTTATGTTTTTTGCAGAATTTCAATGATTTTTTTCCTACTTTAAGGTCTTTGTCACCTGAGAGAAATCCAAACAGGCTACTTTGTGACAAAAAAAGCTGCGACATTCAGATAAATATAAACCATGAGAAACATGTGAACACCCAACCAAACCCAGGACCCAATTTTCTTTGCTTTTAGTCCGCAAAACACTGTATTGGTTGTTTATATGAATGTACATTACACAGCTCACTGTAAACACTGATATCCAAACAGCTTGTGTTGCTGTTACTCTTGCCGTGCATCAAAGAACAGTCTTGTGTCCTCACTAGGCCCAGGCTGCAATTTGGGCTCAGGGCGTGGCCCAGCACCCATTGGGTTGTGTCCGCCCTGCGTACCAGTAATGACCCCTTCCCTTTGGGAAACGTTTGATCTGGGTTGCCTGTGTGCTTCAGCAGGGCCTATTTCTGGAGCGTGGGGGGGATAAAGGGAGCTTTCAGACTTGGTGCCAATGACCATAATTAAGCAGCTTTAAGGGGTGGCAGTGAGCGCGCTAGCAAGCGCACAGTTTGTAATTTAGGTAGAAGGGGGCAGAGTCGCTTTGGCTCATTGGAAGTACATGGGAGGGTCGGGTGGCACCAAGCGCTGAAACACAAGGGACAGAGTGTGTGAAGGGGATTGTAAAAGGGGGATGTTAATGACTTGCCTCCATTAGCACCCACCCCTAAGGCTGGCTGACCCACTGCCTGGGGCTGAAACGCAGAGAGATTGTCATGACGGACACACGTAGTCTGCCCCGCCTTAATAAGATGTCATTCAAGGAAACCTTTCAGTGATTAAGGCCTCTGATTGGTCGGCTCAAAAGAGCGAGCGCAAATTGACCCAAGTCACTAACGTCCTAATTGTGCAGCCTCCTCAGCTGGTTGTGTGTTCATCAATGTTCAGTATTCATCTTAATAAGCAGCTTCATGGACTGTTTGACTGTATTCATTCAGATTTAGTGAGTTTAAGGGGGCGTTGAGGTGATAAGATCCTCCTAATTCAAAAATGATCTAATTACCCACTTTGAAATGATTAAATTACAGTCACAGTGAGATTGCCAAAAAATATTAGAATGTATTTATAATATTAGAAGTTGAACTGAGGCCCAAGCAGCAGCTTTTTTTTGCCCCAGGCAGTTAATTTAATTGATGTGGGAGTTGTCAGAGCTGTTTGCTCATTTTGTCATTTTGTAAACGATCTGTTCATCCAAATCACATCACAAACAAACAAACAAGCACATAATTTCTAGTCTCTGGTTGTGTCTGGTGTCTTTCAGCAGTGCCAGTAGTTTTGGTCGTGCTTGCCAAGATTTCTGTTTAAAATTTTGCCTCCAAAGTGGAATGGAACTTGTTTTGTGGTGCCCAAAGCATCGGAAAATGACATTTTTGTTGGTCTGGATAATCCACTCCACAACACAGGAGGGTTGGGGAGAATTGGATCACATGTAACCAGGATGACATAATCGAATTATAAAAACGCCGTAACTTCAGTTAGCCTAGATTACATATGGAAAAATGTAATAAGATTATAGTTACATCGTCAACAATGACTTAAGTGCACTTTTGATGATGTCTTTTAAACGGGTTGCCAGTTTTGTTGGTGGTGACTTAATATTTGTTGCGTTTATTCAATGATGATTTTTGAATAATGGATTTTTCTTCTTGTTTGGCCAAAATAAAATCTTCAATGTGACCCTAAAAAAAAAATAAATAAATAAAAACTTACATAAAAGAAATGTAAAGTACAATACACTCACAATACGCCTGCGGTTTGTGCCAGTGCTGTTTTTATAGTTGTAATTTAATTTAACTGACTGTAAATGCTGGATATGCACAATTAATTTAACTGCAGTGAAAATGAATATATTTGAAAATCTTTTTATTTTGTGTGAGTGTGGCTGTGACCACTTTTAGTATGAAGTGCAGTATTTTAAATGTTTGAGTTTGAAGTCATCCAAAAGTCAACCAGAAGTGTTGCGACTAGATTTGGTTTTAGTACTTAGCAAATGTTACCAAAAAAGAAAAACCTGCTGTGTCATATTTTCCTGGTAGCTGATTGGAATTCAAGTGATCTGATTGCATGACACTTGTGATACAATTCTAATGAAAAACTGTCCCCCCCTCCCCTCTTTTCCACAAACATTAAGCAACACATGATGTCTCATCACCACACATTCATTTAACATCTCAAACAGATGTCAGGTGGTGATTACTGGCTCTTGGAGGTCTTTGCTATGGGCCTCATCCTGCGCCGGGCCGTGACCCCTCTTAAGGTAATGGGAGCTGATCCAGGTGCTGTTTCTCTCCATTAAGACAATGGACAAGCCTGATGTCAACACTGAAGTGTCACATTGTGTGTCTCCAAGATTATTTGTGAGAGTGTGTGAGATGTTTGTGTGTGTGTGTGTGTGGCCAAACAAAAAGAGGAAATATTTTCAGAAAGTGACTAATATCAACTTCTCAGCACCGTGTTCTGCTTTGGGTGACTCATCTTATTTTTCACCATACTTTTCACCAATTTTTACTCAAAAAAAAGGGGGAGAGGAGACACGCTTGCCTACAGAGATGTAATTAAGTTCTGCTTTGCCGGTCAGTTCTCCCACACCATCTCCTCCCCAAAGTGGCTTGAATCACACAAAGCCATCAGAGATGATTGCCCGAATTATTGCGCACATTTAGAGATTACAAGGTTTGATAGTCGACATGAAGGAGAGTTTGTGGAGGGGAGGTGTAGGCGTTGCTCTCTCTCTCTCTCTCTCCCTGTGAAGCGCTGCCCTCCGTGTGTCACCGTGGGTTCATTCATATGGTTTTACCGGTGCATGCATGGGGCTTTGGGTAGGATCCATGTGGCCACCCCCTGGAGAAGGCGTGTAGTTGCTCGACGCAGCCGCTGGGTTTTTGTAACTTGACACCTGGCCGTGCGGTGCATTTGCCATCGCTTTACCCACAGAAAGCCTATTTAAAAAGGAAAGGGATGAGTCCAGCGCTCCTGACTCCGTAACCCCCCTCCTACGGAACCCAGCTTTCTCTCCGGCTGCGCGTCCCTCAATCTGGATCGGCATAAATGAATGAAACACAGGGGAATATCGGCAGACAATCGCACAGGAAAACTCTCTGTCAAACCAGCCTGCCAGAAGGAATTTATGTCGGGCTTGACATGCAAATCAACATGAGTTTTGTCCTCTGGAACTTCACCTCAAGCTTGTCAAATGTGTAAAACGGCGACCGGTGTCTTCCGCCCCCCTTGCAAAGGAGTCACGCTGTGATTAACGGTCAGGTTTTTGACTGCCAGGACAAATGAATACAAATGAATTTAGGCACCCGAAGGAGAGATTGCAGAACCTCTCATCTAGACACAAAGTGAGTACCTTTTTTCTTTTTCTCTTTGTTTTTTTTTTTTTTATTATTTGCGTCCGTGCGCTCTGATGAGTGGATGTTGGACAGAGCTGAGGTGAGATCATTGGCGCAGACTGAGTTGCAGTTTTAAAAGGCTGTTTGCCTCCATGTGCGTGTGTGAACCTGTGATGTACCGGCTGGCTGAGGTCCAGCTCACCACGCAGGAGATGTGTCCTCTGGGGACCACTGAGGCTCCGTTTGGGGTCTGTTTGGACCACGGGAGTCATTTTTCTTTAATGACATTTAACGCAACCTTGCCAATAAGAGTCAATATACCCAAGTGTTTGTTTTCCCTGTTTTTACTTTTTCTATTTCTTATTTAATAACCATGTTTATTTTGAAGCGATTTGTTTGGTTCATATTTAATATTCCCTCCAATCCGTGCGCTTTTGTACGAACACAGATCGTAGTTGCTCAAGGAAATCTACAGTTTATCTAAGTGTTTAAAAGTTTTTGTAGCTTAATCGATGCCTGCAGGCACTGCATTGACTCACTTGATAGAGCCAGGCAGCAAAACAGGTCATTATTCGGATCTATAAAGTTTCACGAGAGCTTCATCAGCATCCTCTGGAGAGTTTGCTAGATTTTGTTAGGATGCTTTCAATGTTTTCCGTTTTACGCATTCATTCCGCAGCCACACTTACGCAGGGCACTTAAGATGAGGATTTTTTTTTCTTTTAAAGGCGATAGTCAAAGTTAAGAACAAGCTATCGCAGTTAAGCAGCTAAAACTATGACATCAGCTCTTGTAATGGTTTAGCAACAACATCCACTTGAGAATTTATTCGAGATGCAGATGTTGCATGCGTGTTGGGGGAAATTTTCGGTGATAAACATTTGGTTTCGTTGTAATTTAGCGCTTGCCTTTGCTGCGATGTCAGCAGCCAGCTGTTGCATAATTCACGCGTTCATTCATTTATGCGTTCATTCATTTATACAGGCATGCATCCTTCTTACCATTGATTGACATGAAGTTTTATTGCGCAGTCAACATCTGGTTTAGCTGATGAATCAGGAGCGATTAGTAAAGGTGTAGTCATCCAGAGAGTAGAGAAGATTAGATCTGACTCAACGTCCCTTAGTTTTTCATTTCAACAAGTTGCCTAAATGGTATTATGTTTATTTATGACTCTTTACTGGCCTGGATACTCCATGGGAACAAAAGTCACTCATTATGAACAAGAGAAACTGGCTCTCGGAGGTTTCCATCCTCTCAAATTTAGCTTTGACGCAAAGCTACTGCGGCTACTGCAGTATTTATTTAAGTTGCGCATTGAGATATACATAGCTTACCTGTGAGCTGCGTGTTGCGTCATTCTCAGCATGCCCACACGGTGTCGCCCTCTCTGTCTCACCTCCTCGCTTTCCACATGCAATCGATCTTGGCCAATGAGTTACTATATTTGACATCTTTTTCTAACTGAAAAAACAACCTCAGAGTTTTATTTTTAAAATGAAAAACAGAACCGCTCAGACAGTTTCCGAGTCGATCACTCCCCAACTTGTCGAAATAATTTCAGTCGCTGCTTAAAAACTAAAGGGAGAGAGGTACCAGAATGAGTCACATACCATTTAGTGTCTAATCTGTTCTTAGGGAGACTAATGGATGGAACAAGACTGATGTAAGTCCTCTGATAAGTAGAATCTGGCCAGGAAGTAAACAGTCTGAAGTGAAGAGATTACTGAGAATAGATGCAGGACAATACAAGCATATTAGTGTTCTTATGAGATGTCAGTTACCCTCTTTTTCTCATCAGTCTCTGTTAGTGTCCACTCATCCATAGGAATTTTCCACTGTGTGTGTGTTTAGGTGTGAGGATTTCTGTGTGTGTGTGTGTGTGCTCAGGGGGCAGGATCACCTTTGGGAAATCCTTCCAGGGAATCATTGAGTAGTCCAAACTTGTGAAAAGAAACGGAAACTATACAGGCGTCTCAGTGTGTTTTTTTTCTCAACCTTTGACTGGTTGCTGGCCCACAGATGGGCTGCTGTTTGGGAGTGTGTGTGTGTGAGTGTTTGTGTGTGTGTGTGTGTGTGCGGAGGGGGTTGAGTGGTTTGGAGGGGTTGAGAGGTTAGAATCAGAGTTTAGACATAAGAAAAAGAGAAAAATCGATGCCAGAAAAAAGACAAATATTGCTTTGGGGAAATACAAGAGTTTTCATCTGTGGACTGCTGCTGCCGATTATACAATATGGTACCAGATAACTGAATGTCTTTGCCACTTATTATGCAAACATTAGCCACATTTCCACCACAGAAACTTTTCCCAGGGACAAGGAGCTTTTGGAGGAACTTAGTCCATTTCCACTGCAGGAACCAATATCTAAATTAAATCCTGGTGACATAATTTTCCTCCAGTTTAAGTCCCTGCTCAAGGGATAGTACTCTCATAGTACAGGAACATTGGAGGCAGGTTTTGCATCACTAAAGATTCTGATTGGTCGAGTTTTTTGGATGTTTTTTAGCCACCATTTTTAAAATCCTCCAGCAACAAACCAGTTCATTTTTTGTTTGATGAGCTTTGGGATTTTAGCATGGAGTTATATAGATGAAGACATGCAAAAATTATGTTTAAAAACTAATTTTTTATACGTATAAGAATGGCCTATCTTTAAAATGTGGTGGAAGTGCATGAAACAATGGGCAGAAGGAACTTTTTTAGGTCCCTGATTAGCTGCTCCTGAGGCTAAAAATTTCAATGGAAATTGTAACTAACATCCAGATCCTCTGACTAACTCCATCCACAATATCTTATTCAAAATTTGGCCTTTTGGAAGCTCAGGAGATTTGTGTGTTAATCATACTGGAGATCAGCAGAAGTTCAGACAGTAGACAAAGATGTTATCAGCAGAAAGGAGTGGAAATCTCCCCACTCCTGCCTTTGAAATGTGAGTTCAGCGGCTCTCGGCACAAAATAGTATAGGTTAAACTGGTTCAATGGACGACTTAGGAGGAGGTATTGTTCTTCTGGCCTGTATTTTGTCCACTCAGCTTAGCCAAAAATTCCCTCAGGGAGTGGTGTCATAGCTTACTGTTGCAGTACGAAAACCACACCAGACAGGGTCAGTGTACGAATGTCAGTCTTACTGATTAAAATATCCACTTCACCTCAGTGCAAACGCCTTCAGCCACTCCACGGCAGAGAAATCCTGACCTGTCACGTACACTTCAAAAACACCCTAATAAAAATCTAAACAAGCTACTGTGAGCTTTTACTATAAAAAGCCAAAGAAAACAGTCCTATTTCCCAGGAAACTTTGTTCCAGTTTGCACAGATGTAAACAGCCTGAGGGACAGAATGAGTGTCGTTTTTTTTTTTTTTTTTTTTTTTTCTTTGGCTGCAGTAAAAAATCTCTGCATTCATGACTCATTTTCAGAAAGTCGATCCCTCCTTAGCTGATAAGACATTGAATGAGACTGTAACCAGCTGGAAGTCTGCGCTGGCACACACACAAACTAAGCATCCTGAGTAACCACAACCAGCTGTGTGTTGGGTCATCGCGATGAGGCTTTATTAGCAACTAGGAGCTGGGAGAGAGGCAGACATAGACGCCATAAACACACATGTCAGCACACTATCACACATGTATACACTTAGATATGTACACACACCCTAATTATAATCATTCAGGCCAACAGGGGAAGCAGCCGCTGTTAGTGTGGAGGTTGTTTGTACAAATATTTCTGCAGACAGACAGACAGACGGACAGATGGGCACATCTGAGCCTGTGATATTGCAGGTAAATGTGTTTATTTAACCGTCTTTCCCACATTTATGTATTTGGAGCTGTTGGCCCACACCCCCTTTTCTGCCTGCTCCGTTCTAACCCTCCAGCCACAGCTGCTATACACATTTCCTCCTCTAATGTGTGTGTGCGACCATGTGTGTCTGGATGACCTCCAGCGGTAAACAGTGGCTCCCCTGCCTGTCACCAGATATCAGACCCCCGCCGAGCTCTCAGCCCTGTTGCCAATCAGTCTCCTCCACTCTGCTGCTGCTGCTGCACACCTGAATGTGGTGAAGGTGCTGAGAGAGACCGATGTGTTTTTTTTTGTTTGTTTTATGTGTGAGTGTGTGTGGGTGTGGGTGTGTGAGTGTGTGTGTGTGCATTTTACACATGTTGGTTTTGGGAGAAGAGTTGATGGATAACTCTCCTGTAGTATTTCTGTCTTACAAACCACAACTTGAAGCTGTGTGAGTGTGTGTGTGTGTGTGTGTGTGTGTTTTGGAGAGAGGTGTTTTTTCTCTCTCTCTTGGTTGTAAGTGCTTTAGCAGAATCCAGTCTCATTTGTTTTTTGAATCGTACCAGTAGCTCAAATACAAAACATGTGGGTTTGCTTGAATCTGTGTTTTGATGTGATTTTAAAAACAATGATTCCAGATTATTTTCACCCCCAAATATAATTTTATAATGCTCAAAGGTCCAGTGCGTGGGATTTAGAGAGATCCGATGTAGAATATGGCTGAAATTAAATATAATATCCAAAAGTACGCTTTAATTTGTGTATAATCATGTGAAATCAAGAAGTCAGTCAAGTTTTACAACCTGACGACTAAGAAGTTGCCTCCTTTATCAGAAAATGGTACCAAATGTATGTCTGTTTGTTGCATTAAGTGCTGTGTGACTGTTTTTTAACATCCTTTTTTTCCCTCTTTCTTCAGGAGAGCCCTATTGCTCTGTACAGTTTTATATTGTACTTGCTACCTGGGACTTACACAAGTACACTCTGAAGGTAAGACTTCATGTCATCGCCTCTGTCGTTTCACTTTCTCACCTCGTCCCCCCTCCCTTCCCTGAGATTTAACCAGTGGAAAAAAACTGTGAAAGTTATTGGAGCACTGGGGGGATTTTTGGAGTTATTCTTTTTTCCTGTTTGGTCATTGCCCAAGCACGTAAACACATTGCTATGAGAATTGGGCCTACAGTTGCCATGACGACGAGTGTTGAGTAAGCCGTGTGAGCGAGGGACCGATCAGATCATAGATTCGACGCTGACCATTATAAAGAAAATTCACCATGAGAACAATGAGGCAGCATCGGTGGAGTCATTTTTCTCTGCAGGAGGCGCCTGTTTTTAATAAAAAAAAAAAACAAAAGCATCAAAATCCCACTAATCACTGTCTGCTTTGCACTGAAAAGAGACACGTTTAGCAGCTAGCTAGTGAGCAGAGCAAAGCATCAGCAGATCAGTTGTAAGAAATCCAAAACAGAGCAAAATCAGAATTAATTTTCAACTTTTATACATCAGGTAGCCAAAAATCATTTTCAAATCATTCATTTTAAAGCTCATGTTTCTCGGTGTAAATTAGCAACCGCTTGCTAACAAGTTTGACAAATCAGCTTTGGAGGTGCATGCATATAAGTGTTCACAAACTGTCTCCTGCCTCCATCTGGCAAAATCATTTACTGGAGGTTTGATCTTGAAGGTAGAAGGTAGGGTAGGTATTTATGTAAGTATAAACACATTCTGATTGCAACAGTGATTGTGTTACAGTGTCAACTGACTGCTGCGAAGTGGGAGTTTTTCCACCGTATTGCTCTGTTTTTATGTGATTGGGCTGGTGAAAGTGGTTTTGGGAGGCTTGCGACCATTTGAGTTACAAATGGTCAAATTTGATGGTTTTCTGTGATGAAAAGTAATAGATACAGTCCAGTGAATCAGGACCCTTCTGCACTCTAGTTATTGTGATTGAGACTGACGGGGCGCAGAGTTCAATAGGTCAGACACGCAGTCACCGAAACCGAATGTCGTCTCAGTTTATTACAACATCAGGCTGAAAGCTTTTTTTCTCACTCCAAGTGTCACAGTTTTAGCTCTGTGATAGAAGCCTTTTTAAAGGATTACAACTCTTCTTTTACAGTAAGTTATGACCATTTACACTTAATTTAAAATTTTCTAAAGACTTAGTGGAGCTAATTTGTATAATTTCTCGGCTGTAAACTTGGTTTTGGATGTAAAATATGCAGGTATTTGCATGTTAACATATCATTGTTTGGTCTCCTTAAGATTTGAGAAGACAAAGTATATCAGACAAAAAGACTACTTTATTTTCCCAAGTGGAAATTAACAGTAGATCGTAGAGATGGTTTTAGGCTATAATTGGGGTACTTAGCATCATTGCTGCAGTGGCTGATCTCACCACTGTGCTTCCTTACTAGAGAAAAGCACTGTAAAGAGGGAAGAAATGTATCTTTTGTAGGTAAATACAGTTGACTTATATCAGTGAGAAAAATGTTATCAGTTTATGCAGTGACATACTACTCCCTGCCTCTGACGTTGACTACCTCTGCAGTCGATGTCAAGGTGAACAGTGAGATGGTGTGTGGGTAGGAAGGTCTATTGTCAGTGCTGAAAAACAGTGATGATTAATATCCATTTAGTTATTTTTCTCTCATTAAATCCATATTTTTTTTACCAGAAGTGCATTCATCAGACACTTCTTCAGTCACAATTAGACCGACTCATGGAGTTGCTTGTACAGACACTCCCACAGACATCCAAACAAGCCAGACTAGGGAGTGAGAGTCTTTTTGACCATTTCTCTCCTCAACCATGATGCATCCTCTTGAGACCTCAAGGTTGTCGCCTAAACTTACGTTAGAGGGGATTCCATCAATTTTACAATTTTACATCAAACACATGAAAAAAGTTAGATGAAGTCTTTGTGGCTTTGAAGATGAGTTAGTTAATTAAAGTGAACTCACCCTGTCTGTCGCCCACTCCTCATCGCTGCTTAAGGCTGGGAGTGTAAATTTGAATTAGCTGCTGCTAGCATAGCACACCTAAAATGCTGACCAAACAGTTTTACAAGCTGCATTGTGGGTAATGAAGGCACTGGGTTTTAACAAGGAAGAAAAAGGCTTTTAAAAATAGACTATTTCTATATTGACTGTATCATTTTTGATATTTTTTTTATCTTGAGTTCAAGTTGGCTTTGATAAAGGAATGCAAAAATTAAAAAAGGGGAGTGTGATGGTTTAAAGGTTAGGTTACATAATAAATCACCACAGTACCCAGTTTGACTCTGGCCAGGGATTTTTGTACTACCAATGTGAGACAAAGAGACAGTATTTTACCATGTTTTTGTCTCTTATTTAAAGCACATATCATAAATCAGGACTCCAACTCTGACTTTGTGGGAATACATGCATTGCATTGCTGTGGGGTGATTTTTCCGCTCAGAGACATCATAAATGGCCCACTGCAGACAAGCACAGGTCAGCCAAAGCGAGATGTGTTCAAATGAATCGGTGACTTCATCCTCCACTAGGGACAACATTACGGAGTGAAGAGCCTTGGACTTTCTCTCTGTCCTACTTGGGTGACTTGGCGAAGAGCAAGGCTGTGAACTCCAACCATGTGTTCAACACAAGTCTGACTGTGTATGTGTGTTTTCATCCAAACAGTGTGCTGTATATCTAAAACCGCATGATTAATATATGCCCCAGTAATAGCACAAGTGGTTTTTAAATAAAGAAGTTTGGAGACAGTAGTCTACGTACGGAACAAATGCATGTAATGCACCCGCTGCCTTGCTGCCAAGTCCTTTAACTGCAGACAAGACCACACAGTGAGGAGAGTTTACCAAGTGGACGGGTATACACTGTGCCCCGGTGTAGGTCTTCTCTCCTTGGGCTATTTTAAAAAATCCCTGATGTTTTGAGGCGAGGTAAGGCCTTAAAGCCCTGCACAGAACACGTAAAGATCATAAATAACATGCAGGAGAGGCAGGTCCACATTTGGTTCACTTTGCAGAAAACTTTACTGTGCAAAAATTACTGTGTTGGATTTCTTTGAGAACAAAATTTGCTGAGCCCTTGCAAGCATCAGTAGCACTTAATCAAGACAGATGAGTTTGTGGAGTTTTGGTTTGAACTCATACACATGAAAACTCTGCAAAAAAAACCCTTGTGTTCCAATATGCTTCCTCCCAAAGGTCTAATTTCTCGCTAGGAAATCATATTCTTGCTCCTTACTTTCTTTTAAGCTTTCCATGCAAACATATATTTCCAAAGTCTATGATCTAATGAAGCAAAGACAGGCATCTCATTCAAGTCCTTGCTTTCTTTGGCTTAGCAGCACAGCAACTGTTAGAACATCCCATCTGTCTCTCCCCTCATCTTCTCCACTGTCTGTCATCTCATCAACATTGCTTTCCCACTTTTCTATCTTTCCACAAGCAGGGCTTCTATACACATGTCCCCATTAGACAAGGCCCGATGACCACAGGTCAGAGTGAGCCCAGAGACAATAAGGATGTCGAGGGGCCTGGGTCTGAGATCACAGGTCATGTTGAGAACGAGCCCCGGGACCCCTGAGACTGAAACGCTTAACAGAGACTCAGAGTTGGCTTGAATGGCTGGAAAGTGCATTCTGCCTCCAGGGAGGGAGATGCTGTACTCACTTGTGGTTACTGTGGTCATGTTTTGAATTTCCAGACCGACTCTGTTGGTCAGGGCATAAGCAAGAGGGGAGGTTGTCTGATGATGCCGATGTCCTTTGGCTCATTAATCCCCTATAGCCTTAAAACAAAGAGGCCATGCCTTGACATCAGTCAAGCAAACATTTCCAGCACATATACTTCAACATACAGAACAACAAGTACTCAGATGTACTAATTGGCATAGAAGTTATATAATATTGCCACCAAATGTGCATTTAGAACTTGAACTCTGTCTATTATGCCTCAAAATTTATGGAAACATGATCTTAGCTTTATACAGTATCCAACAGTCTCTCTTTACTTTGCACAGAAGTGCATTGGCCAGATGGTTTCTAAGAGAGGATTAGGTCCTTTAGCCTGACTGTGCGTTCCTGGTACTGGCTGCCTTGGCCTTGACTGAGCTCCCCTCACAATTACCTCCACCAGCCGTCATGTTTCGATCAGCACAGGGTGAACACGAACGAAAAAGTCTTGTCCTGCTCTGTGCCTTAAATGACCGTGAGGATAAAGGGGAAATAGGGTTCGTACAAAGGGTTTGCTTTGGCTCAGGAAGTAGAGCAGGTCACCTACTTATTGCAAGTTTGGTGGTTCAAATGCAAGTCAGTTTTCATATTCCATTTATTTCCCGCTCCATCTAAACCAAAGATTCTTTTGAAATTTATAGGATTTTTATTTAGCCTTCTCGGATAAAAAAAACTTGACTGTTAGGCACTTTCTAGATCAAAACACAGTCGCACCACCTGAAAAAAGTAGGAAAAATTGAGCAAAGATCAAACATTTGGAACCAAAGTGCTTTGGTTTGGCTTTGAAACCTCACATGATTTATTTTACCTTTTGGAGTTGATAAAATATGGTCACAGTAGGAGTATCTTTTGGAGTGAGCAGCTACCTTAAGAATTTACAGGTCTGTATTGCAATAAACACGCTATATTCTGTAGTATTCTGTAGCCAATTATTTTGGGCGTGCTTAAATCTGTTTTGTTCTGAACGGTTTTGACAGTGGTTTGAAGGACGCTTCAACTTGCCATGTGGGAGAAGTGCGTGAGGCTGCAAACCACTGACATTTAAAGGGAAGGCCACAGTAGCACTACTGTGCTGCATCTACCCACTCAGAGACCATGAACTGACCAACTATGGCCGCTCCATACTCCCCCTATCATCAGTCTAGTTTTATATCGGTCTGAATGTATACATAGTCATTTGTCTTGGCCTTGGTTCGCAGTAGACAGCCTACATAAGGACTTTTCTGGCCCTCAAAACCCAGTGAGTTTATAGCTTGATGCATTTCATTTTTTGCCATGTCCTCACCCTGCAGTGTTTTTGAGCTCCATTACTCTGTGAACTGCTGCTCTGCGTTGGCTGAAAGATCAGGAAGTTATTGGAAAATTGGCTCATAACCCCGCGTAGTCAATCCAACTGCCACTGGCAAAGACAGCTCAAATATTTTGCTGAGTCTCACTTGTTTCAGGAAGAGTAAATTCTCACAAGAAGCCCAGAATGTCCTATTAAATAATTGTACGATGTTCAACAGCTCTCTCTCATCCGTATCTGCTAACTGTTGTTGTGTGTGTAGTTGCTGCTTCAGTGGCCTAGTTTTTAAGTGTTGCTACATCAACAAAACCGTCACTAGTAATTCTATCAGTATCCTCCTATTTTTAACTTCAAGTTAGCATGGATGACTTCTACAGAAGTGTGATGAGCCATGTGTTTAGGAAAAACTAAGTCTGGCCACACAGGATGCAAAAAGTTATAAACACTTTTCTCTCCTGCATCCTTACAATTGTCCTGCTGTTGTCTTTGTGTGCTGTTTGAATTTTTCAATTCTAAACTTCCAATTGGCATTTATTAACGCAGCCATTTTTTTTCCTTTTTCACAGAGATAAATATAAGAGGATTTACCCTGCTCTTGTTCATGTACCTTCAGGTTCCTGATTATTGCACAAACTGTATGAGGTCACAAATTATACACAGACTTAGAAATGTAGAATATGAAAAGAATTATCAAGCATCAACAAAACACGTGATCAGGATTAATGTTAAGTGTACAAACTTGCAAACCCATGACTAAAATTTCTGGGAAGCTGCGTATACTACAGCTCTATACTACATTTCAGGAGGAACTGTTATTGCAATTTGTTTGCAAGCTATTGCATTCTGTTTTTGTTTACGTGTTGCACAATATCCAGGCTTTCTGAAATGAGTATCACAGAATTAATCTTAAAATGTACTTGTTCATAAATACACCTGTCATCATTGTTTGCACTTCTAACATCCCTTTTCCATCCTCTGTGCAGATGTGGACATCCTCCAAAAGTTGGGGCTCAAGGGAGAGAAGCCGTCACGCTCGGTGCCAGCAGGGGTTATTCCATTCAGATCGGGGATCATCCTCAACCAGCGAGCGCACATCGAAACTCCATTGCGCTCGATCTTCCCAGCAACCATCTGGCCCAACCTGGCACTGGTTCTGAGCGTGCGCTCTCACCGTGTCAACAGTGCTTTTGTCTTCACCCTCCTATCAGGCCGCAAGAAGCTCCTTCTTGGTCTGCAGCTTGCACCGGGCAACCTGGTCCTCCACACAGGGCCGAATACCTCGGTGGCCTTGCCGTATGAGCCCCATGATGGTCAGTGGCATCAGCTGGCGGTTGGAATTAATGGACAGAGAGTGACTCTATATGCCTCCTGCGGAGAGCAGAGTGTTCATGCAGACTTTGGGTGGGACAGTGAGGAGGGACCGGCTCCAGAACTCCAGGGCTCCTTCCTGCTGGGGCGGGCAAGCCAGCAGCTAGCCTCAGCACACTTTGAAGGAGCCATCTGCCAGTTTGACCTGGTCCCTTCTGCACAGGCAGCTCACAACTACTGCAGGTACATTAAGAAACAGTGCAGGGAAGCTGACACATATAGGCCTAACCTTTCTCCCTTATTGCCTATCCTACCACGAGAAACAAATATCACAGCTACTGCTGCTACCCCTAAACGGGGTAGCCCAGTAACAGTCAAGAAGACCACACGACTGAGCCTTGCCAGGAGTGTTGCTGCTGCTGCCTCGGCTGTCAGATATGTGGCCCCTGCCCAAACAATAAAGCCCAGCTTTGGGACCATTCCTACACCCCTGCTGGCAACTGTGATGCCAGTCACAGTCCAGCTCGGTTTGGTCTCCCCGCCTCCAAAGACCACAACTGAAACTGTCACAGCACCACTCAGGACGAGAATACCCCCAACAAAACCACCAAACCCAAAATCCTCCACCTCTAAAACTTTTAATCAGAAACCGTCCAAACCTACCCCCACAAAGTCCACTCCAGAGAACACCTCTAAAAAGACAATTACAGGAACAGACAACAAGAAGAAACCTACTACTCCAGCCACTACCAGCACCAAACCCACCAAGACAAAGTCTGAGGCTTCCTTATCAGACCAAGGTGTAGTCCCAAAGAAACCACAACCAACCAAGAAAACATCTCCCAAGCCTAAAGTCACACCATCCAAAGCCACTCCGTCCAAACCCAAAATCAATTCTGGCAAAGCTGTCCCTTCTAAACCAACGATATCCAAAGTCAACCCCTCAAAATCCACAACCTCCAAAACTACAACTGCTAAACCCTCCAAAGCTTCAGTTTCCAAACAGGTCATCAAACCAACAAAGCAAGCCAAAACCTCCAAAGCTCCAGTCACCCCACGACCAACTAGACCTTCGTACAACCCAGTAACACCACCTGCTACTGATGGTTTCCAGAGCTGGGAGGTGCCACCCACTCAGTTTTCTCTGCTAGCTGGACCTATAGGACAGAAAGGAGAACCTGGCCCATGGGTAAGCACCTCTGGTTTGTCGGGTTGTTGAATCAATGTATTTGGTTTTATTGTGTCAAAAAAAGGCAAATTAAATCAATTTAAAACGTATGCTGAAATATGCCTAAGGACACTTTTTAAAACTCAAATCTAGGGCTGTTTAACTCTCAGGTTGTAATGTACTCACTGAACTGCCGGGGAACACAATAAATTAGCAATAGTGGGCCCTAAGGTACAACTGATTATGGGAAAAAAGTAGGAAAAAGCCCAAGAGCATTAAGAAATCCTTTTCTAAGTTGACAAGACATGGCTGAGAAAAAGTAACAGTGACATTCTGACTCTGATCATCAGCCTGGCTGAGGAACTATCTGGTAGATGAAGGCAAGAGAGGGATGTAATGCAGGTATACATATAGTGCCATTGCAGAAACATGCTGTCTGTATCTCAACTGTCCGTGTAGGCAGCTGTGGGTGGTAAGTTTGATGGTTTACATTAGGAAAGTGGTTAAAGTGCGTAAAGTGCACTCCATTTGGGATATCCCAGTCAGTGCTGGTCTTTGTCCCCAATGAAAGACCAGGTTTGATTCTAGCATCCCGCAGTGGAAATAAGAGGCCACAGAGATATTTAGGTTAATGCGACACTGTCCTTTTTTCCCCACACAGGTTAGAAATCCTACTTTTCCTTCCACTTTTCCTTCTTCCTCTGTGCACAGAGCCCTTCAGGCTGGGTGTGACGTGTCAGGTCTGACGCCTTGCCGTCTCTGCACCAGATTCCTCTGTCATAGCGGGCTGGTGGAGGTCTCATTGCCTTCTTTCAAAGCTAGGTCAAGGGTCAAAGCAGTCAGTAAACACCATCATTCAACCCCCCAAATGCAGACGCAAAGGTAGGCGTTGTTAGGATCCTGAAACACTGGGGATTTGGTCCAGCCCAGAAATCTTTAGATTTTTCAAAAATGCTCCAGGTTTGTGTTGTTTCAGTGGAAATAAAGACATGTTGTGAGACACTCTGACCTTTAAAAAAGTTTCAGTCAGGCACATGGTTTGGCTTTTAATGGGTAAAATCTAAGTTCTCATTCAAGTCCTTTTTTTAAAAAATTGACAGACCCTGATTTCATAGCTTTTGCTTCTGTTGTGAGAAAATTGCTCCTTGTTGCTCTTCATCTCCCCTGCTCTTTCCTGTGCTCTTATCTCCTGTCCTAATCATTAAAAGGATGCAGACAGCCTATGCGAATCAAAGTCTAACCACATCTTTAATTTTCGGACCTATAAATTAGATTCTACAGAGGCGGAGGTCATTCCACTTTCTCTCTGTGCCCTTGTTCTACATTAATAACACAGGGAGTGCAGACTGGCTAGACGACTGGTTCTTAAATGATGTGCTGCCACAGACTGCTGTCCCTTGGGAGCTTGCCAGATGTGCCTTTAAATTAGCCTTATTTAAGATTATTTATACAGCTTGGAAATTGTTTTCATAAATTGTGTGCCCTTGTGACAACAATATTCGAGAACAAATGAGCTAGATTAAAGTCCTTCTGGGTAAGTTCAGCCACTCAGCCACCATTTTGGCAACTCCTCATTGGGAGATATTTTGGGCTACAGGTCTACAGAAGAGAGCTTTAACTTCATTTTCAATGGTCATTATGATTTAATAACTGCACATATAGAATTGCCAGTCAAATCTGATTAGAAATGCTTTAAAAGTTTGGTGGCGTCTCCCCAAAAATAAGTTAAAATCTGGCCAGATAGATAAACTAGATTAGCCAGCTAATCTAATGCTTAAATTAGCTAGCTAATCTAGCCTGTACAAACAACAAAGGGACAACAAAAGCCAGGAAGGTGATTTCTCCTTTTTTT
>JAPZDZ010000011.1:16671901-16691737 GCA_029783805.1 Acanthurus tennentii
ATGCCAGCCAGTGGCACTCTCATATGACGTATCTGCTACTTTAGCAACAGGACGAACTTTTTCTCCCCCTCTTCTAGCCCATGCTTGATTGCTATTTTTGATCAGCAATATGCAGTTTTCAAGGTCTTTGATCAGTAACTGGAATGAGAGATTGATAGGTCTGGGACTATTTCTTAATTCTTATTATTTAAGAAAAAAAAATCTTGGGCAAATAAATAAAAAATTTAGGGCTGTAGCCACTGTAACCCTGTCCTTACGATGCCAATAACCAGACAGGAGCTCATTGCATCCTGTGGTACGATGCAAGATCAAATTTAGCTTTATGGCTGGTTTTATTTAACTTTTTTACAGAAAATATACACATGCATACTCACATTTGTGACTACTCGGACTCGAACTTTGATTTTGTAAAGTACTCACTAGCAGAAATACAGAATTCAGAATCTTATCCAGTTCTTTTGGGAATTGTGAAATCAGCTGTGTTTGGCTTTTTTGTCGTGTCATGAGCTAACATTAAGCATAATTATCTACAAAGGTTTTCACCTCCAAACTCTGACTCAGTAATCAGACTGCAGTGTCTCGTCCGCACGTTCTGGGTGTGTTTGTATTTACAGCTGCCCTTGTGATTGAGTCATTTTAGTGCAAAGTGTGAGCAGGGCCAAAGTGTTTGATACAAGTGCCTTATTCTATTCTTTGTAGTGGTCTGTAATTTGGCATTGTAGATTGCAGAGTGTGGCGTGTCAAGGGTTGGCTAATTTACATCTTTACTGATGTCCACACCACACTTGACTGTCATTACAGTGAACCAAATTACTGCCATTTAGAAAGCACTACCTGCAATCTCAATATGGAGCGCTATAATCTCCCACAGAAAAGAGATTGTAGAAGGATGATTACGGGAAGTTATGAGGTCATTTACTGAAGGCCTGTCTGATCCAAGTGTTCTCTCACTGCAGAGGCCAAAAATATTCTGTCCCACAATGCCAGATAAATTGTAAATTACACCAATCTAGGCCAAGCGTTTTTTTTTTTTTAAAACCAAAAGTGTAGCTGTAAACAATGAAAAAAACTCCCAGGGATCAAAACAAAAACTACAGCTCCACAGTTATGGCTCAGGAATATACTCAGAATCTGTCAGTACAAATGTGTCTTTTGTCTTTTGTCTTGGCTCTGACTTAAGTGCAGTCATTTAACAGGTTCACATTTTTTAGAATCACATCTGGATTGTTTACTATTAGGGATTAAGCAGGTGTTTTCTATCAAAGTATGTTGTTGCATGCATTAACGTGTGCATGTGGGTATTTGTACGAGTATATGCCATGTGGTGTCTTGGGAGGTCCTGATGAACTCACTCACACACACCTTTTTAACATAGTTTAACATATCACAAACACTCATGCCACATGCATACTGTCTCTTACTCCTCACAAGTCATGTCCGCGCACACACACATACACACACACACACACACACACTCTTTTGCATACATACATATCTCTAATGTCTGTGAGGATTCTCAGTCATTTAGGTCATGGTTAGGATTAACCCCCTCAAAATTGTATGATGAACATCTGTATCTCTACACTTACATATTATGAAAAATATGAAAGTCAAAGGCCGATGAAAAACCGTTGCATTTATTAAATTTTTAGTCAATAGCCTGTCACTCATCACTCTTGCTGCCTAAAGCATTAGGACTCCTCTGCTGAAAGGCACAATAAAACAGATATCTGGACTTGTGCTTCCACCGTGCAGCGTCTGCACTCTTGCTGCCAGGAGAAACATCCAGGAGAGGCACAGATATGGCAACAGTTCCCCGTCTGAAGCACCTTTGGCTCCTTGGTGCTGCTTAAAAAATTACTTCCTCTGAGATCTATTCCACTGCATACCTGACTGTGGTTTATATCTTTCTGAATATTTTATGTGGTTGCTGAAAGGGATAGTTGGAGTATTAATCCAATTATTTCTTAATCGGAGCTGCACTGGCCTTGAGTCTAAATTTAATTTTAACCTGTACTGCTTTAAACAAGGTTTTATTCAATTAATTTACCTGCTAACTGTCTGCGTCCTTAAATATTGACACAGTTTGATTGCTTTTAAGCAATCCAATTTAAAATTTTGGTATAAAAGATCATAGAGGAATTTGCGAAGTTGTACTTTCTGTTCTAGCAGTTTTGAATTATTGTTTGAAAGTCAAACATGCCACCAAAAAACAGGCTTTGGCCATCGGACTGAACTTGAGATGTTGTGATTTGAAAGGAGCCTATCGATGTGGGAATTTTGTGTTACTGCTACCTGACAGAGGTCAACAAACAAATTCTTTCTTAAAGAAAGAAATGTGTCAAAGATGGACAGGTGCGAAGAGGAAAAGACAGCGGGAATAAACAAACAAGTGGAAGGAAAGAAGGTCAGAGCAGGTGGTAAAAAATGTGAAGAGGGACAGGAGTGTGTGTTGATGTTGACAGGTCCTCAGGCCACCATAGAGCGCACCACCTGTAACAATGGGGGTGGTCTCAACCATGGAGGTCATCCTGGAAGAGATTATGGGGAGCCAATTATAATCCTCAGAGTGATATAACCCTAAAAAAACAGACAGGATGCAGGTTGTGTTGTGATCACAATAACCTTTAGATGTTGTTTTGAAGTTGAAAGTTTCGCTTTATCTCTTAAAGTTCATCGTCTTGTGAAATCTGAGATGAGGAAACTACCGAAAGGGTAGAACTTTCACACTTCAGTAACTGCACTTTATGGTAGACGCTGCTGCTTTTGTTGCTAAATCATATCAAAGTTTCTCTGCAGACATCAAATTTAACAACATGCCTGAAAATACAGTTAGGCTTTAAGAGTGGAGAAATCCTTTTTAAAGTGCTTTAACATATGTTGACATTGGAATCAGGGCTCTACAGGTAGCTGTTGTTCGCCACAGCAGGCACAGGCCTTCTGTTTTCTCTCACTTCTCCTTTTCCTCCTTTATGATTAAAAGAAAACGAGTGAGTGCAAAGCTGATAAAGCAACACAGAGGCATTGAGTGGCGCAGGAAATGACCTGTTATTTCTACTTTTTCTACGGTTTCCTGCCACACGGGCTCTGAACTTCCTGATGGATAAGACTGAACTCTCATCACTTTCAGATGGAATTACCTCAGAGGGGAAAAGGTGTCACTTTTTTTTTACCCTGCAGCCACTGTGCAGCCAGTCTGAGGAAACACACTGAGGTGTCTTAATGTCCTGAAGGTTTTAGCATGAGAGACAGCAGGACATAGCTGATCAGTATGGTATATGTCAGTATTTAACACTGACTGAAAGGTCTCTCTCTCCAGGGACTGCCAGGACCTCCAGGGAAACCAGGCCTGCCAGGCAAAAGGGGTCCTCGGGTAAGTCTCCTTGGTCCTCCTCTCACACCTCCAGCCCCTTAAAACACACTTCCTTTTGTAGCCTCTAGAAATAAATTCATCTTGTGTTCAACCCCAAGGTTTGTTTTCGTTGAACATGTTAAATTAGTGTTTCCTAGGCTTATTGTGGGCATCTCTCTGGGTGTGTGTTTGTTTGTGTTTTTGCTGCCGCTGCTGCTGACATGCATGTTGACTAAAAAGCTCAAACACAAACAGTCGGTGGCAGGAGGTGACTCAAAAAAGTGGCAGACAGACAAACAGACAAGGACAGAGAGGACTGTATCTGTGTGTTCCAGCCTAGAAGGCAAGGCCCTGGACCATTTTTTTGAAGTTACAATAATAACCTGCCAAACCAGGCTCCCACATAACTTTAAATCCCTCCCATTATCCAGCTGACACACACACATACACACTCTCTCACACACTCATACAAAGTTTTCCTATGCAGGCAGATTGACCGTATTCAGCACGGGGCTGCGAGTGCTGACCTCCCACCCCTAAGCATAAACAGGAAAGCTCCTATAAAGACGGCCTTTCAAAAGGCTGCCTGTGCCACAGGATGCCTAATAAAAGCACTGTAAACACACAGAGAACACATGGCTCCACTGGACTTTCTTCTCCTCGCTGAGCTGTTGCAGCAGGCTGAACCGACACTTCATAGGAATCTCATTTTGGACTGATGAAAGGCCTCTTTCTCCAAGGCAGTTAAATAGATATAGTCTCATCTGTGGGGTGTTTCTTTGAGGAAATTCTCTCCTACTTCCTCTGTTTCTGTCTGACATATAGATTCAGACTGGCTTTTTCTTTTAAGCCACTCTAGTGACGTGGCTCTAAGGGTCAGTCAATCACTTCGGTCCAAACTGAAATATTTAAACAGCCATTGACTGCATTGCCCTGACATTTTGTGCACCAATTTACAGGCCCCAGAGGATGAATCCCAATTACTCTGCAATCCCATAACTTTTCCTCCAGGACCACCAGCAAGTTCTGAGTGAAATATCCTGACAGCTATTGCCAAAACATTTTATAAGCATATTCATATCCCCTTTAGGATTATTTGTGATAATTTTGTGATCTTTTAGTGCCATCCTCAGGTCATTTTTTTTATTTGCTCACTATGCTGTATCACCAAATGCCTTCAAAACTAATGACTTTTCCATCAGCCTCGCGTAAATCATGTGTTAAGCACTGCAAAGCAAATGTTAGAATGCTAGCATGCTAAAGTAATTAACATAACAAGCAAGGTTAACGTTATACTTACTAAATATCAACATGTTATTGTTATCATGGTGCATATGTTAGAATAAGGCTCAAAGCACTGTGTCACTTACAAGAATACTGCATCACAGAGCTGCTAGTAATGCTTTTTATAACTCATCAAATACATAGTCAGTGATTGATTCTTTATGTCCATGTGTGCAGATATATGTGGATGAATGTGCTTTCTTTCCTTTAGTATGTGTTTTTTTTTCATTATTACCTACAGTTTCTGTCTGTCTAAGTCTGAGAGACTCTTAGGCTAAAGTCGCTGTGATCCCCCACTGCTGTAGATGTATAAGGAGGTCTTTGTCTGGCTCTAATTAAAGCTATTTAAGCCTCGGCGGCACCTCCCATCCAGTCTTTAGTCGCAGTTCCACAACATCAGCCCCACTTAGGTAGATTTCTTATGATTCAAATCAAACTTACCTGAAATAAAACTTTAATTGGGCTTAAAAATCAATGTGCACAGCTGTGTGAACTTGGTCAAGCCAAGCGTGACAAAAGTATAACTCTGGGTGCACCATATTTAACTTGAAGGGCATGTGAGTAATAAATCAAATATCTCGTTATATTAACAGAAAATAGTTACAATTATATAAATAGATATAATATAATATAAGCACTGCTGCACAGCTCCTCCTGCACAGGTCTGGGACCAGCAGTTTTGCCTCAAACTTGCCCTCGTTAAAGCCCCCATGTCCGTCTCAAACTTCCCTCATCAGCAGTATGAATCAGCTGATCACCTCACAGTGATTTACATCCTGATGGCTCAGACGTGGCCTTTGTCAACCGCAGCAAACCAGCTGTTGGACTGCCTGCGGCATTGTCAGTGGAAGTGGTCGGTTTGCAAAGCGCAAACAATGAAAACAAGCCTCTTCAATAAAAAAGCACTTGTAAAGGCTTTTGGTTTCGATGCCACTTTGACGGGGGTCACTCGCAAACATACCGCCAGTGTCTGACTCTGACCTCACTGTCATTTTGTTTTATGCACACACAAGTGCACATGAGCGTTCACACGGAAGCGCACACACACACACGCCACAGCACTAATCCCATGCCCTGTAGTGCAGACATATGCGGCTGTGTTTATGACCCGCCTATATAAAGAGAGAGACAGATTATGGAGCTTTCCTGTAAACAAAAGCATTTATCAACTTTAATTGCCTCTGCCATGTGTGTGTGTGTGTGTGTGCAAACACCATAAGGCATATACACATACATACCCACTCTCAAAGAGCCGCTCACAAACACACGACCAGATTGTCTCCTCTTAGACTAGAGTTTGTTCTCAATTTTGGAAAAAAAAGATTTACTAGTCGATCGTTGCAATAATTAACTCCAAATCTGAATTTACACTGCAGGTTGCTAACAAGCTGCATGCTCACAGGTGGACCAGCATAATTTAATAATATACATCATCTCTTTATGTGGAAAAACTCAAATTCCAGCCACAGGCTTTTTTGCTGTAGAGAGAGAGAGAGAGAGTGAGGGCTGCTTGCAGTCTTTAGCTTTGGATTACTGGAAGTCTGTATGATGACACACAGAGCACCATTGAGCCCACAGAGCACCACCCATGAACCTTGACCTCTGATCCCACACATGTGAGTGTGAGACGCCGTCGCCGTGGCAACCACTGTCAGTACAGAAGCCTTGGCTAGGCGTCCGTGAATGGTCAGGGCGAGGCTTTTCCAGTCTGTTTGTGGGTGTATAGTGACGGCGGTGGTAGAAGGGTGTGAGGGGAAGCGTCGGGTGGATGCATTGCGGGCACACACAGGCCTGTATCTCTCTGCAGACTGGCTGCATGTATTCATCTGGAGCCTGCTGGGTCAAAAGGGTCTTTGTCTGAGCAGGAGAAAAAAAAAAAATCTTTGTCGCCCATCTTTCCTCATGCTTCCCGTCAGATCCACCCCTCTGCCACCAAACAAAACTCCCCCCTACCTTTCTCCACCTGCATGTAAAGCTAACTCAGATCCCAGATGGGCATTACATATAGAAACCAGGAAAACTACAACCATAAACAACCTAAAAATGAGTATAAGTGTTGAGGTCTGCGTTGGGTTGTGTGTTGAGCTGTTTTTGTAGGTAGGCACCGGGCGACACATCGGCTTTTTTTAAGGGTCTGTCTAATCCCCAGTGTAAACAGTGTATATGGATCTCCACTCTGGAACATTACTGTAATAAGCTCCATGACAGTAAAAATCTCAGACCAGTAATTCAGTTCATTATTTTTGCAATCCCCCTTTGGGCACATTAATACATTTTTTTAATACAAGGTTTTAGATGTTTGGCATAAAGATAGCTCAAGGTTTTTTTCCGTTGTTACTTTCAAACTTGTTATGGTCATTATAAGCCATTACGCTCAACTTATTGTTGTAAATGCCTTAAAAAAATACTTTGGATTAGTTATTATTTCCTTCTTCATGCACTCTGGTCACCGCATGATGTATTTAGCTCTAAAAACTTTGGCTTTTGAAGCAAATAAATTTATATAGCGGGCTTTTTACTAGCACAGCTGAATTCTTTCACCCTTTCTGCTTCTGTTCTTATGAAGTTTTACTGTAATTTATGTGACACTGGGCTGCAAATTCTGCCCTTTTTTACTAAGTGATGGTGAAGCACGTTAATAGAAGTTGAACTAGCAGTTGAAGTATTCTCCTAAATCCTTGAGGGGAAAAACTTTCTATTATGTGTGTGCTGACTGGGATCTTTAATTATGAGGACGTCCAGTGGTTTCACATGCTCTTGATCTAATGTTAGTTTATCATATGTTGCCCCTTTGGCTCTCATTTGGCACAGGATCACACAGAGACTCTTTTATCTTTAATACGGTGACTGTATATACATTTAAAACTCTCCTTTACAAGCTTGTGTTGGAAATCAGACTTTGTTTACAGCATAGCCCATTAAAAGACCTTCTCTAAATTATTCTGTGTGGGAATGTAACCTTGGGGGTGATGTCATATGTCCAGATTTAAGATCCACAAGCACATATATATATATATATATATACATATATATATATAGTATTTCTCGGCTTTGAGTTGCACATATGGTGTTGGTATTGAATTTTGTAGGTTCGAGGACAGATATTTATATACCTCAGACCAGGCAGCACGCATGTTACAAGAACATGAAACATGAGGAAACATGAACATCTCAACTTAGAACTCGTTGCGCAGCTTTAGCGGCATAATTACCACAGGAACCACAGCAACGCCCTGCGTCACTGTTCAGAGGTTGGTGGTTTTTCATTTGATAGCCCTCAGCTTGTGTGTGCCCCACCCTGGTCTTCTCTAATTAGACACCTGTTGCGCGACACGACACAGGAGCAAGAGCACAGTACCAAACGTCGTTGCCAGCTTGTGCCTACCAGTGTACAGCCCAAACTGCGGTAAACCACACGGGTTAATTTTGAAGCATGTAATTCCAACATGTCTAGTTTGTTTAAGTGTATTTAGGGCACAACAGCGTCCGTTAACACTGTCTGGACACATAGCCCTCAAGGGCTGAGCATCAGCTGAATACAAACCGAAAATGAAAGGAAAAAGAGTGTGGGAGGAAAAAGATGCAAGATCTTGAAAACTTGAGAAATCCCTGGAATGAAAATATCTTGTTTTTGAAACATAACAAGTTAAAAACAGATCAGGTTTCAGAACATAAAGTTCAGATTTGGTTATTTTAAGTCCTGTGGAATCTTTTTTTAATACCTGAGTGCTACGTGTTCTACACCAGAAACATTAACACCTTTGCACACACTTTGTTAAGACCTGTTCATGCATCAGATGCTCCGTCTCTGGTGAATCAGACATGAGGGCCATCAAAGCGTTCTTTGACGGGAAGAGCAGTTACAGCAGAAGGCATTTATGTTGTCATGTCTGCACCCGACCAGTATGTCTGTTTTTGAACTTTGCTCAAAGGGTTTTTTTGTCAAGCTATATAACCCAGCCCAGACTTCAGATTACTCTTTCTTCTTTGTGGGATTATAGAGCGTTGCCTGTCTGGTTGTCACCAGATTTTTTTTTTTTTGATGTTACAGACCAGATCGCTAACATAATGGCCCTGTGATTTGTTTTGACTCACCTCAGTGAAACTTGCTGACCCGACTCATAAAGCAGTTGTGGCTCTTTTTCCGCCCTCTCTGACTCGCTCGACCCTTGACCCAGGATGGGGGTAGTTTAGGGGCCCGGGGGTGCCACCAACACGTGGAGGGTAGGAGTGAGGTCAGAGATCCACAGGAAAAAGTCACTCAGAGGAAGAGGAGGCAGAAAGACAAACAAAAAGATGGATGGTGCAGACGTAGCAGCGAACCCTGCACTTCTGTCTGTCTGTTGTTTAAACCATTTAAAAAATTGGTGAAGATTCTGTCTCTGTCTTCCAGAAATTTTAGGCTAAGTCTTCCCGTGGGAGTTGTTGGACGGGGCGAGTCGGTTCACATTACCAATACGCTGCTACTGTAGATTTCGCTTTTGTTTGCTTTTCAACGTAGTTAAGTTCTTTTCCTCAGCAACAGCGAGTGTGGACAGAAACACACACCAACTGAGGAATTTGAAGTGTTTTGATATGAGATGATCTGCATTACTCATTAAGATGCTTGGCAAATGTGTGTTTCTTTGTGTGTGTGTGTGTGTGTGTGTGTGTGTGAGAAAAGGAGTGTGTGGAGGGGGGAGGTTGCGGAGCGCGAGACAACAGGGGGCAGGAAAACCACATCCATATGGTGGAGCAGCCCCACAGAGCCCCATTTTTCCATAAGCTTCTTCTATCCTCAACAACAACCCCAAATACCCAACTCACACACACACACTCACTCACTCACTCACACACAGCTGATGTATAGGAAAAAGGTTAAAGTAGCATTAAGGCTGAGGTTCTCCAGACAGACCCCCCCACCACCACCATCATCACCAACCCACCACCTTCTTCTTCTTCTTCTTCTCCGGTTGCATTCACAGCAGCAAAGCCACATTCTGCATCGGCTCGAACTCAGTATGAAGATTGATTGAGATGTTGATCAGTGTTTGATTATGTTTCCCTTTTTCTCTTGTTTTTCCGCAGGGTGCACCTGGTCCCCATGGAAACCCTGGCCGACCTGGTCCACCCGGGCTAAAGGTAACTCACACACTCCAGTCCACTCTAACTCATGATCACAAGTGCACCTTTCTCTTTTTTGCCAAGAGCCCGGCAGCTACACTGATATTTCCACATGAAATCGTTCCGTGATTATGTACCTGCCTCTGCTTCTCATTTATGTAAAAGTTCATTATTTCTTTGCCTCTGATGTGAATAATAATCCTATGAGGATGAAGATGTGTTAGATTATCAGTTTTTCTGTATTTGCTTAAATCCGTAATGTGCAACAAAGCTAATGGAGCTTTATAGCTGCAGAATCTGGGCTTTCTTAGTCCACAGCTGGCAGCCTGAGGAACCCCAAACACCACAGCACTTAATGCTGAAGAGCTTTATTCTGTATCACTTTAACATGTGTTCTGCGGAAGTGACTGTCAAGAGTCCCTTTATAGTTTAAGGATTTTTCTTATTCTTGGAGATCTGCTTGATTTAAGCTCTAAATATGCCCTAATGTGTGCATGTTTATGTATTTAAATGCTGTTTCGATATAGAATGAACGCAAGTCTATGTGCTGCTTCCGCTATTCGAGCAGGGAGGGAGGAAAGTAGGGTAGTGGGACACCAGGGGGGTTGAAGTGATTTATCAGAGCCTCAAGGCAAAGACATTACGAGTCGGAAAGTGAGAACTTCAAATAAATCTGTCTAATTTTAACGTGTGAACAGGAGGTGACCCTGCCAAAGACAAATTTCTCTGCGTCCCTCCACTGATTGTCTGGACTGATGTAGGCCCCAGCAAACACTCTTGACCTCTGGCACTGTGTGCTCAGAGTACATAGTGAGGAGCACAACATGTATTTAAAGTGCAATATAAAAATGCCTTGCATAAATGACAACTGTGCAGCAGCATGTGGTCAGGCTGCCCATTCCCATCACCAGTGACCTGACCTTTCCATCTCATCCAAAAACCCAGTGTTTGTCCTTCCCTGACTGGTGTAATTTATATTATTCCTAGTTGCATTCTTCACTTTTTACAATCCCTCTTCCTTTCCTAAAAATGTCTCTCTTGTGTGAAAACTGATTTATTACTATTATTAGCTTGTGAAAAACATATATACATATATAAAGTTATTTTAATATGTACAAAAACCACAATATGTACCAAAAAAGTGTTAAAATAACTGTGGTTTTATGTGGGGTTATATGTTGGACTATTCCTCAGCAGGGAGCAGTGACCTTTACACCGGACCAACAAAGTAGTGAGATTTATAGGCACAAGTAGGTGGATATTATAATAGATTTTGTCAATATTTTACAAAAACTGAACTATTCCATTAAGCTGGGTATCATATTATCATATAAAAGTCCCTGGTTCAGTTCAGGCAGAAAAAAACTGGAGGAGACACACTCTTTAAGGCAGACATTTAAAACCCTGCTGCAGTGAATGAACACCAGTAAGTTGTAGGCACAGTGGTGCAGAGCAGGCTCTCTTACCTGGCAGGTGTATTGAGAGAATGATTCCTAAGTGTTTGATGTCTCGGGGTTCACTGCAGTCTTTGCTCTTTCAACGTTAATAAATGAAGCAAAGTTGTAAATAGCAGGGGTCCGAGGGGAGGGGAAGGAGTCAGCACTCAGTGTAATTTCCGATCCATAGCTTTGAAGTGCTGAAGCCCCGTTATTGTTACCTGCTGACAATGGTGTGTGTGTGTGTGTGTGTGAGTGTGTGCGTGACTGAGCCTACATAATGCACTGCAGCTAAGAAAGCCATCTGTGCCACAATTTCTATGTGAATTTATGCTATCTAGTTAAGATTTTAAAAAAGCCAGCTTTTATACCGTGTTTAAAACTTCTCCCCAGTCCAAATGTGAAGTGTTAGCCAGTGAAAATTGATTTTAACAATGATTGTTGATTAGCTACTTGCAGAGATTAAATCACTGACGCACAACTGGGTCATTTTCACCCATATAATGTCCTCCTTTGTGTTTTTTTTCCTTTTCTTTTTTACCAGGGGAGAAAAGGAGACCCTGGCATCTCACCTGGTCCAGCATCTAAAGGAGAGAAGGTGCTGTGTCCCTCCTTTTCCTCTTAACACGCTACATTACTTTATAATAATGTCCTGTTTTGCAAACTCCTCGCACATTTATGATGCCTATTTTGTGCTGTAAAAAGTAATTGTTCCAGCGCTGCTTTTTTGACATTCCCACTTTGTGTTATAGGGAGACTCAGGGATTCTTGGCCCGGTTGGACTGACTGGCCAAGAAGGTCGGAAGGTAAGAATGAACCCCCCCCCCCCAAAAAAGACTTTTAAAAGTCCCTGCACCAATTTCCTTGCAATGAACTTAAATTCTGTGTCATTAAATAGCCATAAGAGCTGCTATTTACCAATTGATGTTGTCAGGGAGCGTAGTGCTGACGTTTGCGAACTCTGAATGAGGCCCTTGAAACATTTGGGAAAGCCCAGGAAAGAAGGCCTGCGTGCATGAGTCATTGTCACCATCTCACAGCCCATGTGTTTTTGTAATGTGTCTGTTGTGATGTGTTTATGCATCTGTTTTGAGTGTGTATGTGTGTGTGTGTGACTGTGTGTGCAAACCCACACATCTCTCTCTTTTTATGCTGCGCTCACCATTTCTTCCATCTGTGTTTGCTGGATCCAGCAAAGAGGGGTCTTAATGTTGGCAGGAAGGATGTCATGAGGAATGAAGGGGGGAGGTGTTCATGCACTCAAACACAAAATTTCCAGTGTCTTAGAGGTTACTGTAGATGCAACATGAGTGATTTATGTGTGTAGGAAAGAAAAAGTGGGACAGAGCCTTTGGTAGGTTGAGTTGTGAGCGTGTTTGTATTTACAGTTGTGTATGCATACCAGTGCGCTTGTCAGTGTGTGCAAATAAAACCGAGGTCAATAACATACAACACAAAGATTATTCTTTATGGGTATCTGGGGTGTTCTTCTGCATTTGACAAGGATATTTAAGAATAAGTCTGTGAATTAAAGAGAAAAAATCAAGAAAAACTGGACTGCAAAATCGCTAACATGTTTGTTAGCTAACCCATCACAGAAGTCTAAACAGTTAGCTAAAAAAAACAGTACTTTAATAGTTGAAAACGGAAGATCGAGAAGCTTAACAGTTTAAATACTCTCATCTAAAATTAGTAGATAAAGAGTTTAAAGAGTTAGCTAAATGTAATGAAGAACATTTTAAATAGTTAGCTAAAAGTGATGAATTATTTGTTAGCCGAAAGTACTTGAAATAGCTAGCACTGATAGGTAAAGTTCATTAAAGCCTCTTAAAGGTTGAAAAAGTTTATACACCTAATGGATAAATGTTTATTACTCACAGTAACAGATGAGTTATTTAGATGTGTAGTTAGCTTAGAGTGGGTTTATGAACTGTTAAAATAGCTAGCTTTGGACCATGGGCTCACTATTAAAAGTAGCTTAAAGAAGGCTGGTAAAAAGCTAACAAGGTTAGCTATAAGTAATGGATAAATGTTTAAAATAAAGCTAAAACTTATAAATAAATGGTTAAAATGTAATTTTTTTTCCTAGGCAGGTAATAGTAGTGGCTGTATTAAAAAAATTGCCTTGTTTTGTGTAGCCCATCAGTATCAAGTTCGGTTAGCTGACACATATTAAACATAAAAAGATGTTGTTAATGAAATGGTTGGCTACTTGAGTTCATCTGACAGGGCTTTGGGAGTATATCAAACCAAAATACCACTCTATCGTCACAGCTGTCTCGGTGGTTTGTGAGTCTCGTATGCTCCTCAAATCTAAATTGAAATAATGCGTTTCACCTTTTCCTGAACAATCTGATGTAAACACAAGTCTCATTGTGACAGATCTCGTAAACTGCTTTCAGCCACTTAATATATCAGATAAAACTGAGCCATGGATACTTTTCAAATAAAGTAGAAAAATAAGCTGAGTGATGGAATATAGAGCAGGTAGAGTTTATGCATTTTAAGCAGAGACGTAAAGTTCCTCTGCATGTATTCATTGTCTTTCCAGAGCCGCGGAGCTCCGAGTGTCAGATTTTAGTTGGACGGCTGCCTCAAGCTTAACATATGGCTTTCGTTAAGAGTCTGCTTTTCTGTGTGTGTGTGTGTGTCTTTGTGTCCAAGTTGTATGTCTCTGTTTCTCTCTTTCACACACTCAGTCAGAATGGAAAATGTAAAGCTGGTGGAAAACATTCACACAGATTTTTTTTTTTTTTCAAACTAAATGAGTCTTGGCAGTGATTTTGACAACCTATCAGAAAAAGTAAGACAGTAACATGTGAATCAGAGCTGCAGGTGAGAGCGTAGCCGTCCAGGACAGACAGCTGATTGACCTCTTATGCTGCTCTGAGATCAGACACAAATTATTGTTTGGCATAAAGGTAATATCACCTGGCTGGGGCAGAAACTGAGAGTAAATACCTACATTCCCTACCTGTCTACACTGAGATGAGCAGTGCAGATGCTCATTAACTGAAGCCCTAAGGGTACATTTGAGTTGCTTTAAAGTAAATCAGAATTACATCACATCCTTATGTCTGGGTAATTGTTACCCTGGCAACTTTTTAACACACACTCTGACATCATGACAGCACGCCCCAGGTATGGTCAATGAACCACAGACATGATGACTGAGGGGGAAGCTCATTAAAATTAAATGCAAGGAGTCAGCTTCCTTTCCATACACAAACACAGAGCGGCTAATTAAACACTTTTTTTGCCCGGCGTTAAACAACGTACAACGGTTTCTCACAGGTCTCATCTGTGTGTGTTCGCACTGTTGATCCAACATGCCTGCACAATGCACTGTTATGACAGAGATGTGAGTCAATGTCCAGACTGTTCGGTTGGTAGACTCAGACTTTTTAGAAACAGGCTCCTTTGTTTTGTTCTGTTCCTTTTTTTAGTCAGGCTCAGGTTGGAAAATCCCAGGCGTGTCCCGTCCTCCTGATGCAGGTCTCTCCACTGAGACTCAGAGTCCTGCTACAAGGTCAATACAATCATTGAAAAAGCGATGATGACGTTCGTCGCAGTTGCATTGCAGTGGCGGGCAACCCTGAAAAACACCCATGTGCTGTTTCCGACTCTTCATACGTCTTCAGCTGTTTGATTCGCTCTGTCTCGCTCGGTTGGCTCGTTACACTGAAGCTGTGGTTTAGGAAAAACGGGACAACGGCAGCTTTTCCTCTGTTCTCCTCCGAAACTTTCCCTTCCACCTTCTCTGTCTCTCTCACGCACACACATCCACACACATGCAGGGTCTTCATCAGCCTTAGCTTGACACTTCAACAGGGAATTTTGGAATTTTGGCTGCTGGTTTTCCATGGAAAACTCTAATGGAGACAGCAGTGGTGCTTTGAACGTGTAATGGGAGAGTTTGATTTTACACAGTCAGACAAGCCAAGCATGTTCCACTCTGTACAACATTTGTTCTACCAGGCAGACTCTGAATGGTTTTTCAATATGCTAGGCAGGGTCAGGAAGAGGGGACACACACAGGGCCAAACCTCAACTACAAGGCCACATTACAAGCCGCGCATCTCACCTTACTGCCTCCATCTTTCTTTCCTCTATGTCTATTCCCACTGCTAGTTGATCCGTCTCTTCTCTTCTTTGTATCAGCTTTCGCCACATCTGTCTTTCACTCTATGACTGATTTTTTTTCTCCCCTGGAACTAAGTCACACTATACAGTAGCAATCTTAATTGTAACTACTCAGTGGGTGTCTAATCCTATTATGTCTAAATGTTTCGGTATTTTTTTCCCTACACATCTTCAAAATATTTTTAAAACATTTTACAAGTTTGGAAAAATACTTACTCTCTTTCTTGCCAAGAGTTAGACAGAAGAAGATCAATACAGCTCCTGTCTAAACACAGAACTGGAGCCAAGGTGCATTTAGCATAGCTTAGCATAAAGGAATCGCTACGCAAGCTTTTTTTTTTTGGCCCAGAAACAGAACGTATCTCAGCGTAAAACCAACACTGACAGTTTCACATTTTGTTTGTGTACAGATTAAGCATATGAGATATCATTTTACTCGAGAAAGCCAGGTTAGCTACTTCTCCGTGCTTCGAGTCTACATAATGCTAAAGATAATTGCCTCCTGCCCATTCTTGGAAACACTGAATTTCTTTAGAAACATTATGTTACGTTCTTGTGTATAAGAAGTGCCTACATGTGCATGTTTTTTACATAGATGTGCCATACATACATGCATTAGGATTCCTAGTGAATAGTATTTCATTTGCAGAATATTTTCCTTTCAAGACAAAAGTTCTCCTAACAAGAACATCCTATATTTATAAATAATAGCTACACAAAATAGAACAACATGCTGTAATTCCCCTGTGGAGGTTAGACAGTGTATTAATCATACTAATTTCCCTCATATATTGCTTAGAGCTTATTGAATGACATTAATCTGTTTGAATGTCCCCGAGATCTGTTCCAAAACTGAGCTCTCTCCAAGAAGCTCCTGCATGTTTCTTCACATCGTCGTCATCATTGCAATCATGAGAGAATTTAAATCAACCATCATTTTCTTTGCATGTCTCGCAAGAAGAACAACAAATTATAGTTATGTCTTCCACCATTATAGCAGCTGAATAATAATACTGCATTCATGTCCAGTAAACATGCTGCTGAAACTTGCGGTTCGGAGAGGGATGAGACGAGGGATGTTTTTCTGCCATATAAATTTCAACTTAATTGTCCTGTAAGGTTTGTGCAGTTGTTAGTCCCTTCCAGACATCTGCGTGGTAGGTTTATGTTCTGCTGTACATGCAGCGCATGCATGGAGCCAGACGATAGCTCTGAGCAATCATCTGGCTCCAAGTTTTAGAGGGAATTTTGGAGAGAGAGAGAGGTGGAAAGATGAAAGCAGAGATTAATGAGGTGAGCGGTACATTTCTGCTACCAGGATGCTGTCCAGTGGAGGCAAAGCGTGGAAGGGACATATTCATCATTTGTGGTTCACAGCTGTAAACAGACATGAGGCCTGTGCTCATTTGAACACCCACAAAGTTAAGTGTGTGCAGAGTAAGTTGGTAACGAGTCAGAGGAATGACATGTCATTGGCAGACACAATGTGTCTTTTATTTTTTTTTTTCTACCAAAATGCGCTTAAAGTTTCCTGGGGCACTCCTTGGCTTAGTGGGGTAGGATGGGGGGAAAAAAGTACTTAGAGGGTGCTACCAGTGAGCTGCTGTAAATGAAAAGCATTCTGGTGGGTTTATCTGATTGAACACACATGCTCATTAAGCAAGTGGCATTGTAAACACAGGCGGGTCGTTGGGAATGGTCGCTCTCATTAGTAAGCTCATAATGAGTGAGATAAGGATCTGAGATGGTCTGGCTGGGGTTGGGGGGCTATGGTTAATACCTAGGACCCTCACAATGTATGTGTGTGCGTGGCCGGTGGACCTCACAGCACAGCTTGGGAACATAAGCCGCTACACATGTTTGTACTATAGGTAAGCCGTGTAATAAGATGGTGGTGTACATGTATCTTGTTTGAATGTGCCTGTGTGTGTCTCTGCCTGTCATGCACGTATCTGCACACATGAGGATGGAAAATAGAAATCAACCCGAAGGAGAAAATCAAGCTTGGAGCGACAGATGGGCATTCAGTTTCAAACACGTGTAGGCAAGTCGGACAAACACAAATTCATCAACACAGTTATAGCCGTTAATATTAAAATGGAAATTTTTTTTCAAAGGTCGCACACAGGCGCCATGTGTCTGCAAGTGCATCCATCCCTTTCCTCTCCACAACACTGCTTACCACCAGAGCTTTTCACACACAAAAAAATGGAAAACCTACACACATTTCTGCTTGTGTTGTCGTTTTACAGCGGCGGTCTGTCAGCACCTGATGACATCTCTGTTTATATAAAGAGTATTACGCATGTGTCTTCAGCACGGCTCCAAGCATCTCCTCCTAGTGGTCTTTTCATGATGTGCAACAAATAACATGAGGTGAAAGTGGGACAGAGAAGTTCTTGCATATGTTTTTTTAACAGAAAGAGAATAATATAAGGTATGGATTATGTGTGTGATGAAAACTTCAACCAAATTATAAAACTTTATAAATTTCATTTAATGTATTGTTGACACAGTTGCTGAAAGTGAAGAATAATGCTGACAATGGCAGTTTTAAAGTGCTGGTATGAAGGTGCAAGTCAGTGAGAGTGATCATGTAACATAATGAGAAGAAGGATGCTTTGTCCTCTCCCCCTGCTGCAGTCAAATGACAGGACTAAAGGATCGTTTACAGGAACTCAGGGAGTCTTGGCTTGGTAACTTTGGAGCTGTGGTTTAGGAAAACGGGACATCAGGAGCCTCTCTTTGACTCTCTGTTTTTATTTTGTTTTTTTTCCCCCTCGCTTCTCTCTCCTCTCTCTGTCTCTCTCTCTGGCTCTCTCGCTCCATCATTCTGTGGTCTGGAAAAGCATTTCTTCCCACCTTTGATTTAGCTTTTCTCCACTGTTTGCTGGGGGTCGGAGTTGCCAGAGTCAGCAGAACTGAAGAAAAAAAAAAAAACCACTATGTCAGACTGTCTTCAGTGTTGTCGTCTGCTCTGCAGGCAGAGGGAGGGACCTGCTATCTGACTCAAACAGGAAGGCATTTATATCCTCAACATGCCATGATCCTGGCACAGCGTCCCCTCTACCATTTCTCTGTGAACACTGCCAGTGGAAAATCTGATCCCCCTGACAGAGGGGCAGATTGATTCCTTGTCTGTCGGTGCTGTTATTGCACAAAACTCTACTTGTCATTCCCTCACTAAGCAAGAATCTGTGCTTGTAAGGTTTTCTCGTCTGTGTCAGCATTTGTGTGCTTCAGTTCTTTGATATTTTGCACTTCAGCTCACCTCCTTTGTCTCATGTTTGTCTCTTTAGGGACAGAAGGGTTACCCTGGTCCACCTGGACTCCCTGGAGAGCCTGTAAGTATCTTTCTCCAATTCATAAATACCTTATATAGAAGTCGCCCTCCTCAGCTTCTGCTATTCCAAATACTTTTGCTAATCCCACATTTGAAAAAAGTAACATTTCCTATCTTGAAACTCATGCAAAATAAAGTGATGTTGCATAGACTTCCAATGCACACCCCACTATTTATGCTTTATGCATTTCACTTCATGAGCGTCTTGATAATACTTTCATGATGTCCGCCATCCAGGCCCCTACTGATAAATAATCCCTCATATTTTCATGTCTAACCTCATTCTTTAAACGTTCAGTCATCATCCACTCAGTCTGTGATGATGTGTTTGTGTGCATGCACCAAGCATGCCTGCAGGGTTGCCAGGTTAGATTAGCCTGTTATGAAGCACTGGTGAAGACAGACATCTGGCCAAAACGCTATGCTGCAGCGATGCTCTCCAGGATATCAGAGAGTGATGCCAAAGAGAGAGAGAGAGAAAGAGAGAGAGAGAAAATAGAGAGAAGAGAAACAGGAACAAGCCAACTAGGCCAACAGTGACACACTCACAGCTATTACACTGCAGCTTTGGAGACAGTTCGCCTTTGTCTGACTTTCTGTCTCTGTATCATTCCCTGCTGTTTGTTGTTTATTGTTCAGTCTCCCTCCTGCAGCATTTCACCTTGATGCTATCCTGCATGTATTTAATTTCTTTTACAGTCTCTTCCCACTCTGTCTGTTCTTAAATCAGTTCAATGAACCTTTTTATTTGCTACAAGTGGGAGGAGATGTGACTCCGGGCTGTTTTGGCCAACAAATTTTAAGCGAGGAGCATCCAGCATCCTATCCAAAGCTATTTTTAATCAGGCTGGGTCATGCTATTTGCTGTTGGTATTAAGGAAAAGGTCTTAGTCACGGAGAGCAGAGTGGAACATTCTCCTCACTGTCACACAGTTTTAGGTAAGTCCCTGTTCTCAGGCTGACGTCAGCAGCTCAGGGAGTTCCCGCACTACTCATCACAGAGGAAAAAACTTTTTCTCTCGCACTGTCACATCCTCCCACTCCATCCATCCTCAAACGCCCCCCTCTTTCCCACAGAGCTACTGCTGCGGCTGCTGTTGATGATGATGATGATGATGATGATGATGATGATGGTGATGACCATGGCTCAGCCTTGAGTTTGTGGCACCAGTGAC